>OZ010703.1:4068509-4668509 GCA_963932265.1 Thymelicus lineola | reverse complement strand
CGTACATTCTTCTATCAAATGGGATTTTATTAACTTTAGTCGGGTCAGGTTAGACATTCATGGTTACTGAGCTGAGCTGATTTGAACTGGAGCTGACAATTTGTACGAATGTTCGGAATACATGAAATGTGAAAAGTCCCCATCGTTCTGCCATTTGCAAAAAATATTTAAGGTCAAAGTTGTCAAAAATATATTATCAAAAATGTAATTTATATATTTATAGCCAAACGGTAAGTTTTATCAAAAAAGTATGTAAGCATAAATTGTGCTACTTGATTATTTTTGATAATCGTCTAAACAAAAAGACGCTAATATTTTATTCCTTGAATTTATTTAACTAAATAAAGTACACTGATTGTAGAATCTTCTTATAAATTTTCTCTTATTGCCACCATTTTCAGTTTTACACAAGCAGGAATTTCGCTATTAACAAAATCTTACGTTTTTCAGTCAAAATTATTATAACATATTTAGCTCATTATGTATCGTTTGACCTCTGTTGATTCATGTTCTCCTATTTTGGTCATTTATTTATTCTTTTGCCCATTCCCAAATATAACTTAGCCGGAATGTGATAGGATGTACTAGGACATCATAGTTACCCTACGAGGTGCGGGTCAATGGTGCAGTGGACTAAGGCGACGGGCAGCGCGTCCGCCCGTGGGCACCGTGCCAACTGCTAATGCAGACCACAGACAAACACATGGCAGAGAATGTATGAGGAAGTGCGAAATTTACAGGACTTTTTGGGTGGAAACCTACAAACTACCAGGAGTGAATCAATCGTCAATTAATGTTTTAGATTTATTTACGTGTGTCCAAAGTTATATGTTTACTTATGTCACAGAAGACATAGTAGTTACTGCTAACGTGTAAGATATCGATATTTATTTATTTTTGCAACACCTAAATCTAGGGTATACAAGGGCAAAAACTTAATGCCTAATGGCATTCTCTATCAGTCAGCCCTGGGTGCTGGTGAAAATCTTAGATAGGCGCAAACTGTAGATATTAACAGTCAAAAAAATTCTAATTTTTATATACATATCGATCGACGTCGATTAATGGCATTGATTGATATTGTGTAGTGGCTTCTGTGGTGGCTTTAGCTGATCGACGTATATCGTTCGATAGAACGTCGATCAACGATCGATGGATGATTTATCCACCATTGATCGACGGATTCATTTTATCGTCGATCGACTGAATCATACTTTTGATTGTTGTTCTGGAGTAATAGAGCACCCTCGCATACATAACTCTACGAAGGCACCAAATCAATGGCAGAATTTTAGCAAATTAAGTTGTTACAATATTTTTGAAACCAGTCAGGGAATAATTAATAGTACCTACCCAGTAAAATTTTGTTTGTAAATCCGCCAATTTTAAAGTAAGCACTATGAAAAAGCTAGTCAGATATAAAATTTCCTTGATTGTTTAGAAGGACATTAGTCCATTGAAATGTTACATTTTTTAGGCCTTACCTTGCGTTTTTTAGAGGACGCAATTTTATTTTTTTGATGTGTAGGGGGGGTCAGTGTAAAGCTAAAACCAAGTTTGTGGGGTCGCCACCCTTGGCCCACGGCCGCCATATTGAAAATAGGGGTTGGAATGGTTTTAACGGTATATCTCTTAAACTATTTATTTGAGAAAAAAAATTTGTTAACATTTTTTGTTGCAAATTAAATTTTCTACAACTTTGGTCCAGTAACTTTTTATCGTAGAACTATAAATAAAAAAGTTATAAGCGAAAATCTTCAGAAATTTTATGTACAGAGGTTTTATGTACGGAGATGTCATTGCGGATAACTTGCTGTTTCTTCATGCTTTTTCCGGATGTGACACAACTTCAGCTCCTTACAATATCGGTAAAATGAAATTTGTGAAAACCCTGGAGAAACATTTAGAGTTTGCAAGTGGAACGGCTTTGTTTCTCAACAAGAGAGTTGATCCTGCTTTGCTCACTGTGATTGGTGAACGTTTTTTTATCTCTTTATACGGTGGTAATAAAGATGATAATTCTCTTGACAGCCTAAGATACAAACAATTCGCCAAGGCAGTGACAAAAAGTACATTTAACTTATCTTCACTTCCTCCAACACAAGATACAGCTCGCTTTCATACTTTCCGAGTCTACCATCAGGTCCAGTCGTGGCTTGGTAATTATAATGATCCTGAAGACTGCGGCTGGAAAAAATGTGGAAAATTATTGATGCCAGTGCAGAACTCTAAACCTCCAGCACCCCCTGAGCTCCCAAAATTGATCTTTTGCAAATGCAAAGGAAACTGTGGAGCGATGTGTGGATGTCGAAAAGCAGGACTGAAATGTTCTGCAGTGTGCTTCCATTGTTCTGGAGAGACTTGCAGCAACGTAATGGAACTCTCAGAATTAATAAATGAAAATGACTTTGATGATGAACCGCCAACATTAACACCCCTTCCTTCGCCAGTTCTCCCACTGGTATTTAATTCAGAAAGCCGATTAGATGCTGAGCCGCAGCCTGGTCCATCGAAACGACTGAGGACGGAGTAGTTATAATTTAGAAAATCACCGTGGATTATGCCTATTGGGGATACCACGTAAAAAAAAACGCGCCTCTAAATATAAATTTTTTTCTCGAATTTCTGAAGATTTTCGCTTATAACTTTTTTATTTATAGTTCTACGATAAAAAGTTACTGGACCAAAGTTGTAGATAATTTAATTTGCAACAAAAAATGTTAACAATTTTTTTTTCTCAAATAAATAGTTTAAGAGATATACCGTAAAAACCATTCCAACCCCTATTTTCAAGATGGCGGCCGTGGGCCAAGGGTGGCGACCCCACAAACTTGGTTTTAGCTTTACACTGACCCCCCCTACACATCAAAAAAATAAAATTGCGTCCTCTAAAAAACGCAACCCCAAATGTAACTTTTCAATGGACTACATCTATATGTCACGCCGTAGTTGGTGCCAATTTAACATCGCATATTATTATTATTACGCAATGAATTACACTGAACAACACACTTAACGACTATAATGTACTTCCCACGGTTGCTTATATCCTAGTACAATATTTCACCGCTCGATTGTGACGAGTTCGTTATCGCGTGACGTATCACTACCGGAGAATGCCTCAAACGAGTTCATTATCTCCTGGTATCTTAAGCGTTTACAAATCATGTGGCATTCTGGTATTTGTTGCAAAAACATTATTTTGATTTTTTTATGGTCTTTTTGTGGCATCAATCCTCTGTTTCAATTGTTCTCTCGTAGCTATTGGCATCAGCATACACTTTTTGTTTAATGTAGCCCCAAAAATAATAATCAAGAGGCGTTAAATTAGAAGACCAAGAGAGAGAGGTGGTCAAGTAGCATGGTCCTCCAAGGTCTCAACTGATGCTGCTGCTACAGAAATAGGAGCGAACATTTCGGAAGTGCAAATAACGACTCAAAGGTCATTTCGAAAACGTTATGAATTAATTACTGTTTTTTTAACCGACTTCAAAAAAAGGAGGAGGTTCTCAATTCGACTGTATTTTTTTTATGTTTGTTACCTCCGTACTCTGGACTGGGTGAACCGATTTTGATGATTCTTTTTTAATTGAAAGCTGGTGCTTGTCGTGTGGTCCCACATAAATTTGAACGAGATCTGACAATGGCATCCATGTCAAAATCATATAAGTCTTAAATTTGCATTAAGTATGTGCGCGATAAATGGACGAATAACTCATAATCGCGCCAACCGATTTCGATGATTCTTTTTTTAATCGAAAGCTGGTGCTTGTCGCGTCCCACATAAATTTGAGCGAGATCTGACCATGGCATCCATGTCAAAAGTACAATGTACTTCATTTGAAGTCGGTTATTTTTTTGTTAAAATGTTAGATTATTTAAATAAATGATTTAAATTTCCACTTGTTTGTATTGTTTCCTTACATTTAAAATTATTCTATCAAAGGGCAAAAGGTATTTTTGATAGTAAGACACTTTAATGTTCCACTAGCCTGGTGTTAAAAGTCTACTTACTCTACTTATTAAAATGATCGAAAATGGGGTGCATATTTCAAGAGTAGTTCGGTAAATTATGACTGAGATAACTAGAAACATTTTTGTGAGATTTTGGAGGTAATATTATCATGTAATTTAATAATAATTGATAAAATAATATAACAATATTCATAGGGCATTTACCTTTTAGCGAACTTTTTAGCGAATTTAAATAAAAAGGGGTAATTTAAAAAAAAAAAAATCAGTTAATTTCTTTAAAAAATGTCCTATTTAATTTAGGTAGATTTTATACCTCGAATAGATAACTAACAACAACAACGAGCAGATAAAAAACAACTGGTAATTTAAAAAAAATGAAAATAAATGTAAAAGCATAAAAAAATTGAAAATAGTGCAGCAAGTCAGGTTTCTCTACAAAAAAATAAAAAAGCTAAAAAAATAAACCGATAAGACCTGTATTTTAATGGTATTTATCGATAGTTTTGTCCAAATAATCAATAGACGCCGGGCGGTCACTTCGCCTTGGGACACCCTGTATATTAGATTTATTTCAATCATCAGTACGGGATGAACGATCCTAAACTACATACGAGTGCTAGATGCTATGCAATTAATTAATGGTATGGAGATTTTGGTGTTAGACATCACTGCACACTGTAGTTCTAGATACAATTTCAGTGACTTTAATTATGGCAATATTAAACTACTCGTATTAAATAAGTATTAAGGCTTTGATGTTATTTACGTTCATCGGCTGGGGCGATTTACCATCAGTTGGTTTGTTTGTATGTCAGCAGTGTCAGCTATTTACATAGAAAATAAAATGATTTAGAATATAAATAATACAACTTACGCAAGTGTATAGTCTAGGAACTTGAAGCGCCAATGCACTTACCGTGTACTCTGTCTATGATCTACTCTACGCATCATATGTAACTCTTATCACGCGTCTGCATAGTAAAAGTACTTTCATTCGAGGTCGCATTGTCATTCAGGCTGCTTTATTGCCAGTGCCTATCCCCTATCTATCGTGAACTAGCTAAATAGTAAATACATTTTGTGGAAGTTTTCCAGTACACGCCAATATCTGACTTAAGAGAACATAAACGCAGTTTGCAGTCAGACATGACATTAAAATGAGCTTACGAAGAGTATGTTTGGTAATTAGATTGAGAACATGTATGATTTTTGTTAATGAAAGAGAATATTTAGGTTTAATGTTATTCAATAGCATTAAAATTGAGCATAATATATTCTAAGCAACATTTTGAAATATATTATATTCCTACACAACACAATCGTTTCATGACTGAATTTCTATGTAGCTGGCTGCTTATGATTTTTGTCCGTTTTGTGTTTGTGTAACCGCAGTTTTAAATAAACTATCGATTCAATAATTTCTGAATAAGTTTATAATAAAAAGTAAAATTCATCATTTATTTTTACTTTATACATTTTTTTTAAAGTTGCTAAGAAACTGACTTGAAGATTATAGATTTATACACCTAGAAAAAATAATTATTGTGAAAGGTCTTTCGAATCTATTATATCCTTTATTTGCAGAATTGTAAACACGTCAATATTTTAGAGAGTGAGCAAGAAATGTAGTTATTTTAGAGAGTGAGCAAGAAATGTAGTTATTTCCATAACAATTTAGCACACCACACCGCAGTTAAGAAATAACAATTTTCTCGTTATCTATCAGCAAATTCCTCTTACTGTCATCTATTCTTATTAACCGTTTGGTTTGTGGTTTCCCAGCTTGATGGTTTAGCTGGCAATATTTCATTTTGTATTAATATTATCCTATCACTCAGCGTCTTACTATCAGCGATAAGTGATAGAGAGTTGATATCCTACTAAATAATATTTGTGGTACATCTCTATATACCCCGCTGGGTATAATTATCTGTCCATTGAAACAATGGAAGATGTCCAAGAAGGATGGGTGTTGGAATCCTCTAAAGTTACATCCAGTTTAATCTTAACGTTGCTTGAGATGGTTGGGTTTCGGCCATCGAAGAGTTTTCACGCCTGGCCCTACCATATTTTGAAAACCATAAAAAAGTTTTGCGGTCTTTCGCTTATGGAGGCCATACAAGATCATGTGCACTTGATCAGGCTTCGAGCGGACTTGACGCGGCATCCAGTATACTTGATCGTGTATAGCCACGGTAAGCTATCTGGCCATATAATCTCATGCACGCTGGACGGCGCGTCGAGTCAAACTGTTTTGACAATTCAAACTGTAGACTTGACAAGTACACTTGATCGTGTATGGCATCCATTGGTGTAGAAGGGTAATGAGCCAATGTCAGTTCATTAGTTGGCTTATTATAATTGATTAAAAATGCTAGTTGGCAACACTAGCTGATTAGTTGTTTTCAAAACAACCCTGTGCCGTAGTAAAGGAATAATTTCTATGATACATGAATCATGTATCCTTCTATCCTACTAATATTTTAAATATGAAAGTTTGTGTCTGTAACTCTTTCAGACGCAGGTAGACCTGGAATAAGTTAAAGGGGGCTTATTATCCCGGAAAAGCAGGCAAGCCGCGGGCACAGCGCTTGTACATAATAAATCAGTGTCAGATAGTATTTATTATATTTAAGACTAGCTGTTGCCCGCAACTTCTCACGCGAAAATTATGCTTATCATTTTTATGCCCTGTTTCACCCCCTTGGGGGTTGAATTTTGAAAAATACTTCCTTAGTGCCTGCCTACGTCATAAGAGGAATACGTGTGCGAAATTTTAAGTTTCTAGCTCTAAGGGTTTGGCCTGTGCGTTGATACATCTGTCAATCACTTTTGTCTTTTATATATAGAGAAGATTTCATCTGAAAGGGCCCAGGTGCCATATACACTGCAAACACATTAGCTCATAGCTGCTCCTAAAAAGGGTTTCCTATAAAATGTTTAATCGCAACGTTAAACAAGGAGTAGGTGTAAGTTTCTCGCGAGTGCTCCAACTAGTTATTTTACTCCCGGATCTGATGATGAACGCGTGATCTATGATGATGATATTACACCATATCATTTAGCGTACTTTGCCGTAATTATGGGATATTATGCAGAATGTAATAGTAACTTTTTAGTTAAATTAGGTACCTACCTTTTAAATCCTCCGTTTGCTCTTAGTGGAATTAGCAGTCTCGTTCTGGCTTCAACCCATTAATGGCCCACTACTGCGCAAGAGCCTCTCCTCTTGAGGAGACTTAGAGCATACTCCACCACGCTGCTCCAGTCCGGATTGGTGGAGGGGTTAATGGCCAACCTGAGTGTCGGAAGTTTTCAAACCGCCCGAGGACCTCCGACATGGCTTAACGACTGTTGTTTTATGATAACAACCGGGATCGACGGCTTTACGTGGCCTCCGAAGCACGGAAACGTTCAAGAATTTTTTGCCACTAGCGGTACCTTAAAATTACCTAAAAGCTGGGTGGTACTAGGCTTACTAATAATCATGGAATTCATACTACGCTGTTCCAAATCAAAATGAAATCGTTCAGAAGTTATGATAATTTACAAAACGCACCATCTATTATGAAAAAATTAAAAGGTGTCAAGGGACACCCGGATGGAACGAAGTTCCTTTCGATTTAAATATTGTTTTACGCGCTCAGCAGTGTGATTCAGCAATATGAAACTAGATGGCGCTGTACAACTTTCTGAATCACGCTGTTGAGATTATTTGGCCATTATTTTATTATAAGTAAAATAGCAAAAAGTGTCGTGACAACTTTTCGTAAGAATTTTTTCCGTCTAGCCCCCTTTCACAACGCGCGATAAGGAACTTCGTTCCAATTAATAAAAAAACAAACATAAAAACTCATTACACTACTTTTTAACAAATTACTGTCTGCGTAAACAATAATATATCCAATACGTAAACAGCGTAAGGGTCTCTGTAGAAGATCGCTTCCGACTTTTTTGCGAGTATCGAGGGTGTTGCTCGCACCACGTGCTCTGCCCGGGCATCGAACCCGGCGAGTTCTCCTAAAGGAAGGGCATGCGTACCACATTGTACTCTCTTCATACGGGTTAGGTTTCTCGCCGTATAAAATATGCCCTTTCAGACAGTTTTTGCGACGAAACTATTTACGCGCCGTGTTCTGAGTTCATTATGTAAAAATAGATTTTTCGTTTTGGGATTTATGTTAACAAGTACGTAGAGGGTTTAGAATATAATTATTTTTGTGAACTGTTATGAGTTGTAGTTGAAATTGTGCAATAATTGTTGACAACAGTTCCCTATGCAAGCTCATCATATTTTAGCTATTATGACAATAATAGCATAGCATACGATGCGTAGTGATCTAAACTGTAAAAGTCGTGCAATAATAGGCCACTTAAGTCAGGAATATCGTATTATATTTTAAAGTATCATGTGACCTAAACCCGCACTTAAAAGTCACGATTTTTCTAAGTCCTTTTTAAGGTTCCGTACCCAAAGGTTAAAAACTCGACCCTATTACTAGACCCCATTGCAGCACTGTCTGTCTGTCTGTCACCAGGCTGAATCTCATGAACCGTGATAGCTAGACAGTTGAAATTTTCACAATTTTCAAAAACAGAATAAAATATATATTTATACAATTCCCATACAACAAACGTGACTTTTTTGCCGTTTTTTTGCTCGATATTAATAACGGTAACAGGCGGGAGAGGTAAAACTAAAAAAAAGTTTATAATATAGCGTTATCTGTATTCTGTATACGGAACCCTTCGTGCGCGAGTCCGACTCGCACTTGTCCGGTTTTTTACACCTTACGAAGATGTGTGACTTAAATTCTCTAATATTGCACTGTATCATGTATATTGAGATTACAGTGTGCTGTAAAAATTATGAGGTAATTTGTTTCTAAAACTTAAACCTATGTTAAAGCGTTATGAAGTTTTTGTCTAAACTCATAGAATATATGAGAATATTATATAATGATTCCTACAACACAGATATAAACAAACAGACCAAACCACGTGGTCACATTGGCCAAGAACGTCTCCATCGGTCAATGACCCGTGTAATTAAGAGTTCAGTATTAGCAGATAGCCGTGATCGATGCACTGATAGTTCACAGTCTTCACACGGCTAGCTTTGAAATGTGTAACTAGCTAAATATCTGTCTGTAGTAGGTGAGGAGGTTAGGGATTTCGCGAAATTCCTATACATATCAAATTACGAAAAATGACGAATATTTTAACTATGAGTTAGGGAACATACCAAAACCACGTAACCCATTTTTTCCAACTTTTTACCCCCCCCCCCCCCCCTTCGTGACCATCCGTAGTATGTGAGAAGACCCCCCCCTCCCCCCTAGTTTTCACGTGGTAATTGATAAATACGGTTTTCAATACTTTTTTGCAAAAACAGAGTTAAAAAATAATAATTTTACTTATACATATTTGACGACTTTGTGGCTCAATGGTTGCTAAAATATTGACTACGTGACAAAAACCTAACCCCCCCCCCCTCCCCTCTGTGACCAATCGTGGTGTTTTGAAGACCCCCCTCCCCCCTAAATGAGGCACGTGGTTTTGGTATGTTCCCTTACGTGTATTACGTGATACGTCTTTTGCGACCTTTTACACTCTCGTTACAGGAAATTGATGAATATTCGAATGGAGATTTGATCAAATTCCAATGTTTGTGATGAATTGTTCAAAAGCTAAGCTAAGTTTAGCATAGTTATTACAATGGATTGTGATAATTAACTATGTATTTATTTATTAGTAAGCGATGCATTAATTACCTCATGAAATCCCTTATATCTTCTTTTCCCTGTGACATATTCAAATATCTACGAATATGTTAAGAAATGATCGATTGAGGTGATTGATTTTTTTATGATTTATTGATATGGATATAGCGTTTGGGTTCCATGTAGATATTATACTTCGTAGTAAACGGTCACTGACACCCATAGTTTTGTTAATTTATATTTGCGAAGGGTTAGAGACATATGGATAGGTGTTAGAGATCGTCTTCTTTAAGTCTCCCTTAAGTCTTAAGTCTTCCTTAAATCTTCTTCTATGTCTTCAGTAAAGACAAACATTTAATTTTAAACGACTCGTCGTGTTCCGGCTGGGGGCTTGAGAGCCAGTTCTTTCTTTCTTTTTCTTCTGTCTTTTTTGGCCGGCAATGCATCAGTATTGCCTATGGTGTTGCTGATGTTCATGGGCGGCGATAGCCACTTACCATCAGGTGGATCGTCAGCTCGTTTGCCGGATATTTCCATAAAAAAATTAAATACAACCTGAACCTGGACTACATGGAAATTCTGAGGATTACGAATGGTAAAACATAGTCTGGAGAACCTGAGAATTATTGATATGGAGAATATTCAGGTTCTCCATGTAGCAGCAACCCATAATTGTCCCACTGCTGGGCTCGGGGTCTCCTCACACAATGTGAGGGGTATAGGCCATAGACACGCTGGCCAAGTGCGGATTGGTAGACTTCACATACCTTTGAGAACTTTCTGGAGAACTCTCAGGTGTGCAGGTTTCCTCACGATGTTTTCCTTCATCGAAGCAAGTGATAATTAACTTCTAATACGCACATAATATTTTAAAATTAGAGGTGCGTGCCAGGATTTGAACTCGGGCCCCTTGGTTCGGGAGACCAACGTTCTAACCGCTAGGCTATCACTGCTTCTCCATGTAACCTACTAAGAACATATTATTAAAATTACGTGTACATAAAATTTTTAAATAAAAATAAAATAAGAACTCTCAGTTACTTCATAATGCTATCAAAGATTTGCGATGTCTGCTAATCTAGACTTGGCCATCGTGATGGACAAAACAAACGGACATTACCTACAAGTCATTGGCAGATCAAGTAAACACAGCTTAGACTACATACATTATAGGGGTAAGTATATGCAAGCGTTTTACAATAGCCATATGATTTACATACGGTAGGTTCACGAAATTTAATGACCTCATTAGAATGTCCAGTGAGGCGGACGTTCGACATTTGTTTATGTTAGAAGCGTGATTGTGTTTCCGACGGATAATTGTATTTTTTTAACCGACTTAAAAAAAGGAGGTTTCAATTGAAAGAAAGAAATGATTTGTTTTGCTAAGTATAATGCAACAAGTTGTAAATTGTCATTTAATACAGCAATTATTAAAGGTAACAGAACATAATTATAAACATAACCTGCTGCAGCACTCGAAAAAACTGAATAATTTCGACTGTATTTTTTTCGTTAGTGTGAAAATGTGTGTAATTCTTTTTATATTCAAATGCTGGTCATGTGATCCCATTTAAAGAGTGAGATCTGACGAGTAGTTTTTCAGTTGTCCTTAATTTTGAAGTCGGTTACTTTTGTCAAGAATTATGTCATGGTCATGATGTCCATGGTCATCGTAGATAATGGACATAAGTATCCATAGATAACCAAAGGTCCTGGTCCTCAAGTCCCCAGCCAGAACGACGAGCAGTTTATCGGCTGACTCAAGCAGTAGCGCTAGCCAGGCAGGTTCCGTGTGTCTATACAAAGTGTGTGTAATTTAATTCTATAATTAATACTAGTAGTATTAAACGTAGATGGTATGACGTAGGGGGCCATTTATTAACTTAAGGGTCCCGAGGGAGAACGGGGTCCTCAAAATCTCTACATACCCTTATGTTGTAGAGGGAGGGGGTAAAGGATAAGCGTCATGGAATTCTTGGTTATGTAGCTAAGGAAGAGAAGGACCTGGCTTTATTTCGGTCGGCAATGCTTCGGTCATGCCTCTGATGTCCTCAATGGACGATGATGACAACTTATCATCAAGTTATTCTGCTTGTTTATCCACTAATTACAATACATAAAAATCCATATTATTTTAAGAGTTACAGGCGTTGATACAAAAAGAGTCTTACAACTTTGAAGAATTTATTAATTATAAATTTATATACTGTGGACATAAATCCCTGCAGTGGTTCCATCGCAGACGGGTCGCTAATTGCATTTTCAAAAGTTAATCCCTCATACATCAATCACATTTTGTTATCGGCGAAAATACATTCTTAATTCAATTACTTATATCAAATTAACAGTGCCATAAAATACCTACCAATTGTAAATGTTATAGGCTCGCTCTGCATAGTATCCGAGTTCAAATCCTGGCACACACCTCTAATTTTCAAATATTATGTGCGTATTAGAAGTTAATTATCACTTGCTTCGGTGAAGGAAGACATCGTGAGGAAACCTGCACACCGGAGAGTTCTCCATAAAGTTCTCGAAGGTGTGTGAAGTCTACCAATCCGCACTTGGCCAGCGTGGTAGACTACGGCCTATACCCCTCACATTGTGAGAGGAGACCCCGAGCCCAGCAGTGGGACAATTATGGGTTGTTGCTTTGCTTTTTTTGCTGCATAGTATACTTCGATAACGTTAAAAACAAACTTGACAAGTGCGAGTTAAACTCTCTTGTAGAGGGTTCCGTACGTTGATTAACTATGTGTTAACCGTTATTTTTGTATTTTATTAAGGTTTGGCCTTTTTTTATGAGATCATAGACTTCTTATTGGTTTTCCTGTAATATAATATAAGGAAATAAAATGTTTTCTGTATTTTTCTCAAAATTCTAGCCTCAATAGTTACGGAGATATGAGGGAAAGGTAAATTTTCGTCTTAAATTTTCGTTCTTTCTTGAATAATTTCAAAACTATCCATTGTAGAACTATAACTAAAATATATTTGAGATCCTTATAATAAGTCTTTTCGTTTGACATGCCATACGATACGGTTTGCAAAACAAGTCTTTTTTATTTTCATTTCGTTTATAATTGTTTTTTCTTTTTCAAAATCCATTTTTTTATACCTTCGTCTTTGGATCACAAAAAGCACATGTGTACCAAAAGTAAACTCATTTGGTCCTGTAGATTCGGAGAACATTGGCAGTAAACGACAGTCGCCCAGACACACACACGTGTGATCCTATTATAGGATCGAACCCTATTATGGGTTCCGTTTTTCGATTTTTTTGTTCGGAACCCTAAAAAATACTGCAATAGTTATATTCACTACAATAAATAATATATATAATATATTATAATATTCACACAATATATACACCTTCGTGTGTCTCTGTTTGGCCTGGTTTTGGTTAGCTGGTAGAGAATGCAGCTCGCCAATTGTACCGTAATTTTATATTGTGGTCAATAAAGTATAAATAAATAAATAAATAAATAAAATTATTGTTAGATAATAATTTGGATCCGGTCAACTTTCTCATAATTAATGACTGATAATATGTTTATAATAATTAGGTAATAATTACCAGTTAGGTACAATTAATAATTTATATTTCTAAGATTTGTCCGACATCCTTCTATAAAATTATTACAAACTTCAACAAATAAATCTAAGGAATTTTATTAAAACCGGTACTACCGATAAAATTTATATTTAATAAATTATATACCCAAAATTCAATTATTTATTGGTAAAAAAAACTACAAAAAAATAGTATAAACCACGGAAATAGTCACAGGCATTCCTGTCAATGACTCTTGCGTCAAAAATTAAGGTAAGTGGCGTTCAGTTACCAAAGTCGGGCGCTGACCAGGAGGTGGTTTACCTTCCGATAACCCCATATGCATGAATTCGATAAAGACTAAGTTCAATAGCCTAGCTAGAAATGTTTTGGTCCAATTTATCGAACGTTACCCTCTAGGGTCACGACACACTACGACGCGGCAACGTTAAACAAAACTATTTTCGCATTCTAAACAGTGTGTTTTAAGACGTTGGAATGTTATTGGCATAATTACATTTTTCTTAATTATTTTTTATTATATAACAGGTTTGAATTAAGTAAAATTTGATGATAACCATAAATATTACAGCCACAGCCACAGTATTGCTGTAAGTATTAGTAAAAAAATCTCAGTAATTATTAACAGGCACTAGTAGCTTTAATGTTGAAATTAAATTAAATAATTTGTTATATTTATTTATTCATTTATTCATTTAATCTTTATTGACCACAATACAAGATAAGGTACAAATGGCGAGCTTAATGCTTTATGCTTTTTATATTATACCTATTTAGTATGTACTAAATCTTTACTATACTTTTTATTATATTTTAATGCTAGATTACAATTCCACTTAATGATAAAAGGTGATGAAGTCCTGAATAGTAATACTACAGAAAGAAAAATAAGATCAGTCACTATTTAGTATTTATTACACACTAAAAGTGTTTTGGACAACTGGAAGAGAGCAGAGTTTCATTAAAACTTGTGGCACGATTTCAACAACGCTAGTGTACTAGTGGGAAGAAAATTGAGAAAATTACACAGTTTTGATGACGCATAAGGAATATATGGGGAACTGCTGAAATATTGTAGGTTCAGCGATAATTTTAGTAGCCCTTTTACGAAAACTTTCTGTTACGTAAGACGAAGGTTATTTTTTGGAAATGATTTAGACCATAAAACAACCTGATATTTAGATTTCAGCTCTTGATATTTATTATTTTGATATATAGGTATTTATTGCTCTCTCCTGATATTTAGATTTCAATTCATGTAGTAATATGTTGTAGCACGATTACAGTGTACATACTATACTTAGTAAAGTGGGAAGATTCCATTACATTAGATGTCTCCGATGTTTGTGACGTTACGTGCAAATTGGAACGTACACGTGTTTTGTTGCGCAACGCAAATTTTATATTTGAAAATTTTTTTAAATCTTGTTTTTTGAAATTATTAGAATAACTGTATCTTTTTTTTTACTGTTGGTCTAATGGGTTAATGTAACGAGGAAAGTGCTTAGTGGTGGTCACGACCCTCAGCACTGAGGAAACCGACCTGTAGAGAGAGAGAATGGGTTAGAGAGCTCTGTTTAATTCGAGTCCAAACCAGTTTTTAAGGTTCCGAATTAAAATCGGAACCCTTGTCCGTCTGTCCGTCTATCCGAACCGACCCTTAGGCGTCGAGACCCCTAAAACTCCAAAATCGTAGAATAAAGTATTGAAAAACATTTCTTTTTTCAGGGTACCTCCCCTACAGGTAACGTGAGGATGAATTTTTTATTCGTCGCGTACCCTATAGTGTCGGATATCGTTGAAAAGGTCTTTCAAAAATATCATGGTTCTTCGAAGATCATTTTTGAATTAAGGCATCCGTTTGTGAAATATTTGGCTTTAAAGTGCTAATTTTGGTTAGAATCAAATGTCCCCCCTGCCGGCTAAACGGTTGGAGTTGGATAAGTGAAAAATTCTCAAAAAAAGGTTATATTATGATCAATTTACAAGGAAAATAAAATGTAGGGTACATTGCGCGTGGCATGACACCCACTTGCCCGGTTTTTCTTAAATGTTTTTATACTTTCTCTTCTTTGTAACCCTTCTCTTCTTTAAAACCTTCTCAATATGCCAGTTTAGTTTTAACAACTCGACTAGCTACCATCTTCTACAATCAACCATGCTTGGATACCATTAACGCCGAAGGCATCATTGATGCGTTGATGCCCAAGAAAGAAGAAAGAAAAGAATTTCTTGTTTCAACCGAAGACGAAAGACTTCAAAAAGTAGTATAACTTGTAATAATAACGTATAATTTGTACTGTAAGGCGTTTCATTACAATATTACACAAGACGTTTCATTTAAAACGTATTTTTTAAATAATTGCTCATTTTACAAAAAACTCCTTTACTAAGGATACACCAATATTTCTTTTTCTCTCTTTCTTACTTCGTTAAATAAACAGGGAGTAGTGGTGTCGCAGAGATGTGCAGAGATGTCAAATGTGCTTTGGAATAGTGATGTTCCGTGATTGGTATAATATTGTTTATGTACAGTAGGTACAATAATTTAATTACTTTAATAAAATAAATAACTTTAATGACCTCTATTAATAAACTTGCTGAGAAAAAAATACTTTGTAGAGTACTCTTATTTTTATCACTCTTTTGTACCTTTACCAAAAATAGGACAAGAACAGCATCAAAGTCGGTATGTATCTAATACAGTAAATGCGGTATTATTTATTCAGAAGAATATGCAAGAAAACAATAAATTATCTTTGATTTTCACTTTGACTAAGATATTGAGGATAACAAGAGACTAATAATAAATTTCACTCTAGACCAGGAAATAAAGGAAATATGATATATGAAATGATGAAAATATGAATGATATATGAAAATATGGACTCGAATAAAATTGGGAAATGGATAAGAACATGGTGATGCATATTTTATGTGGCCTGAAGGTGATGATAAATGATCACCGTTACCTATTATCATAATAATATGCTACACGTGAAAGAGACCTATTTTTCCGCCTTTCTTGAAGGTAAGAAAACGAAGCGTTTCTCAGATGCTCATGAGATGAGAATGATGACATTGACTCAAGAGCTATCTGTCCTGATCCTTATTGGCCATTTTCTCAACATTACAATAAGTGCATAATATGAGTAACAAAAATAATAACAATTATAATATTATAAATATAAAACAAATAAAATCTAAATATTTTGATTAATATGTAGTTATAATAACATTAGATTAGAAGATAGTCTGGAAGACTAATGGTTATGTCGTTAAGATTAGACATAAAATTTTCATAATTAATAAGATTTTTCTCTTTACGTTAAGCCGACATTTGCATTTTATTGCCTTGGCCATTAATTATTTCTCTGCAAACAATAGGACACACGTTCAGAATTATTTTCATTAGAATCTCGAAGAAATTATTATGTTTTGTGACTTTAAAGTATTTATAACGGGTATCATTTGTTAAATGATTATCTTTGATAAAATGTACAATATGATAATATTATGTATGTCTCTATTTTAGCTGCCCCAATCCATTTATAGGTGGACTGCAGTGTATTTGCCAGGGTAAGGATTTCTCTTCTCGATAAATGATTGGATTATTTATGTCAAATGCTGAGCAGACAAGCCATCAGATACTAAGCAGCCATCGTAACCTATGAACATCAGTACCGACCCTCCTTTCCTTTTCTTCTCTTTCTTGGCCGGCAACGCATCACGTCTTTGGTGTTGTTGATGTCCATGGGCGACGATAGCTACTTACCATCAGGTGAGTTGTCAGCTCGTTTGCCGATTATTTTCATTAAAAAAAACCCCAGTATTTCAACTGGTTGTTTCAAATGATTGTTATCAATTCAAATGGTTGTTATCAACTGAAAATAACTTATTATCATGCGGAGACTTTCGGAGAACAAACTAAGTTTTAACAATTGAAGTGACATGGTGAAGTATGACACTTGGGTTGACCATTAACCCCTTCACCAATCCGTAGTGGTGCAGAATGCTGGTGACACTCCAGGGATACCCAAAGTCGTCGATATCTGCCTTGGGGTCCAAATCGGTTTGCCAGGGTTCAACATAAACGAAAACTGATTTTAGGGGTCGACGAGGTCTAAAACTCGACCCCTATTAATTAATACAAGTTCTTATTTGAATTTTTTCAAGATACTGTTTATGTTGTGATACGTGAACGAGTACGTAACCTATCAACTTGTTTAAAGAATGACTAAATATTTTATCTAGGATTAGGAAGTATCATTGTTGTACTTTTAAAAAACCCAACAAGTTGCACAAGTTCGTTAAGATTGGGGTCTAGGGTATCAGTTCTTTTATAGGGGTCTCTTGCCCAAAATACTTTGGAAATCCCTACTCTAGGATTGTTTTAAGGAGAGACTCGTGCCCTGAATGGGATGAAAAATTTAATTAAAAAAAAAAACAAAAAAAACCGTGAAAATATCATGACGTAATTTACCAAATTTTTCAAGAATTTTCTAATTACCCTTCAAAATTATAATTGTCAAATTTATCAAAATAATTACGTGTGATAATGTCAAAATTTATTATAATGCTTAAATTAACCATAATACTTAGTATTATAATCTCACCGCTAAATCAGCGGTACCTTTCTAAGATCTTTAGATCTGTGAGATTGCACAATTACCGCGTTAAATTCATTTATTTATTATAATAATATTGTTATGTCTGCTACAAATTGAAAAATAAAAACGCAAGTCCTTTCTTTAAAAATGTCTTCAAAAATGATTCGTGAAATTCGCTCTGTAACTAAGTAACAGTCAGTAATAGTCGATTAACATTAATAGATAAAATATGGTGTAGGTGTCAAGAGAAGAGTGAATAGGCATTTATTAAGTTAGTGCGTTCACCATCTTAGACTTCATCGCCACTTACCATCAGGTGCGATTGTTGTCAAGCATTAACTTATTTCATTAAAAAAAATATATTAAAAAATAACTTCAGTAATGTACAAGAAAAAAGCAAATAAAATATAATTTTTCTCAAAAGGCACATCACTACTTGATCCCGCAGGCGAACATTTACATTGCCCTCCTGAAATCCAATTACTCATGGACATTTTAATGAATTTAATGAATTTAATGATACAGTGAGTTTCCGCACATCTCCGTTTCGTCATCCATGTCGTGTCCATGTCGTCACGTGCCCGGCTTGTGGTCGTCGGTCAGGGACAGGATTCGGCGGTCAACGACCGGTTCGCCATTCGCGGGTTTAAAAAACTACAAAACTACAACCCATTACGAAGATACGAAGTCACATCTAGCTCGGATGCTTTCGGAATTCCATTAATTACGCGATTTCGAATTTGAAAAAGGAATATTCTATAATGACTCGCGTGGGCAACGACAGTCGAAACTACTTATTTCCTGTCGTAAAACACGCGTTTCGTTGACCCGTCGGATTTGACAAGTTTGGCTTTTTGGCGACAAAATAAAACGCTTTTTTTAATTATTTTAAACGATTGGATTGGATGCATAGTTAAAAATATTAATTTTGGACATGAAAATTATTCTTGTATTACCAAATAGGTAATACTAATTATCAACCTATCTCGTTTCTACAATAAAAAAAAACTGTAGTACTTATCTTTGATTTGGGCACGGTAAATTATGTCTATTGTGTATTTTATCCAATCGTAGTGCTAAAAATATCATGAATACCTATTCCTGAAGTAACTAGGTAGGTAATTTTTTTTTTATGGAAATAGCCGGCAAACGAGCTGACGACCCACCTGATGGTAAGTGGCTATCGCCGCCCATGGACATCAGCAACACCTAAGGCATCACTGATGCGTTGCCGGCCAAGAAAGAAAGAAGAAAAAGAAAGAAAGAACTGGCTCTCAAGCCCCCAGCCGGAACACGACGAGTCGTTTGGCGGCTGACTCATGCTCGAGGGTGGTAGCTATCCAGGCGAACCCCTGGAGAAATAATAATAGTAATAATGGTATTAATTAACAATTAAAATCAATACTACCAATATAATCCCTCCGAGGGCCCTACCACCAGCGGGCCGGATTTAGTCGCCTTTTACGACACCCTTCCGGCGTGGGATTGGGGTTAGTATTCTAAGCCGCCCCAATACGGCTAGAGTAATATTGATTACCTACCCGTAAGGGGGTAGTCTGTGGTTGAAGTACCTAGAAGTTTTCTCATTATCTTCGCCAGTTCAATGCCTTCTGTTTCGCAAGCGTGAATAAGATTGCTGAAGATTCTAAGACGTAGAATCTCACGCGAATCTCAGTTTCATAAAACTGGAATTTAATTTTGTCTATTATTATGTTATTATGTTTTAGATAGGGCAATGTATGTAGAAAATGAAAAAAAAAGAAGACTAAAAAGTGAAAACCTATTTTAATTAACAAAAGTTAATTAGATAGTTTCAGCAGTTAACGGTCACCCTAAACTCAGAGGGCTACGTTTGTTTAAATTTATACTTTGGTAGGTCATTTTTAATCGAATTTAACCAACGCATGAAATCATAATATACGTACGGAGACATGCGGTTCATATCAATCCTTATTCCGTAAAGCTTTTATTTATCCATTTTTATTTTATAAGTAGCATGAAGAGAACAACTTACTGTAAAATAAAATCTAAAAATCATAAACTCGTAAAGTTTCGTAACAAAAGCGCGCGAATATATTCGGCGAAATTCAAGATGGTGGCGCGGCGTCGTTTTTTCTATCAGCGATGCAAGCCAAATTACTGGCGGTCGTTCGTTGACCTCGCCGACGTGATGACCCCAACGTGACGTCACGTGACGTAGCCGGCGTGACGTCACAAGATGGCGGCCGCACGTACTTTGCAGCTGGTTGGTATGGTTTTAATATGTTCAAGTCGAGATTTCTTTTTGTTACGGCCAACGACTTGTTTTGCGCGGGTAAATTGAGCAATCTTTTGGGTGGTACGATCATTGGACTGTCTTTCGTTGATGTCATGGTGTCATCGATCGCTCCATATTATTATAATTTACACGCAATTTGTGCTGAATGTAAAATGTGTTTTACGACAAAAAATATTAAGGCTGTTTTAAATATCAGTTTTGAAACACACTGATCTGAGTTTGAAACAATTATAAATAAATGTGAAAGTTTGTGAAGATGTTCGGATGTTTGTTCCTCAATCACGCCACAACTACTTAATCGATTTGGCTGAAATTTGGAATTGAGATAGCCTATACCCTGGATTAACACATAGGCTACTTTTCTCGGAAAAGTTCAGGGTTCCCGCGGGATTTGTAAAGAATCAATCTCTACCGCGCGCGAAGCCGAGGGCAAAAGTTAGTCCTGAATAATTTTGTTTGAATATGAACTTTGCAGAACCTTAAAGCTTATTATATAATTAAAACGATTTAAAGTTGTAAACAGCCATTCTTGCTAATTAATTAACTCCCTTAATAAAATGACAACATTTCGTTTTTTTTAATTGTTTATTTATTTTCCATTTTTAGATCCTAATTCATACAGCATAACATAATATAATTTTTATCCAATATCCACAGGCTAAGTGTTTCATGATCTAGACAGAGTGTAAACATTTTTTTGTCGTCATAATAATATTGCACAATATTGTCAGTCATTTGAGCGTTATAACGATTTTCATTGTTTGTGATTTTGGAGATAAAATTTTGTTCTGCAAATAGAGCAACAATACATAATTATATGTATTGTTGCTCTATATTTGCTCACCTATTTGCTCACCCTTACAGGTACGTAAGGACCACCTTTTGCCACCCTTTGCCATTTTACCACCTTTTAAGACGTCTTTTTACTACATTTGCCAAAGAGCTATAAAATACAATACAATACAGTTCAGTAGAGTAGCAATATCTTTTGCTCTACCTTATGAGTCCTATAAGATCTCAATGACTTCAAACAACTAGTATACAAATACTAATAGAAAACACCATTCCATTATTCGTATTGTCGTAAATACGTACATAATAGTACGTAATAGTAGATGTATTTATGTTTTATTCTACTTGTTTTTACAATTATTTATAATATAGATTAATGTTATTAATGGCATTTAGTCCAGAATAATTTATTCAGAAACTATATACTTAAATTATGTCTGGCTGAGCGTACCTACTTCCTAGACCTACGCTAACGCCACATTTGGAAAAATAAATTAAAAAAAGAGTAAAGACTTTCCAAGCTGAAATGTCAAGAGGTCAGCGGCCTACATAGGAAACACGCTTTTACTTCTTTCTTAGAAATGAAACTATTTTTGAGAACACGAGGTGTAATGTTTAACATAGTGTATTGTTTTCTGTTTGCTACAGATCAAACTATTTGCATACTTACTATTTGAAAGTTAGTTTCTTTTTGTACTGTTTTATTTAATTACATTGGACTCAGATAGACGTTTATAAGAATTATACATTTAATCCGTTTTAATTCATTTGTTATAATATTGTCTGTACTAATTTACTTTGATCCTGACTTTGTTAGTCTTAAATATACTTTTTTGTCACTGAACCATTTATTTAGAACCATTGAACAAAATGTAAAATCTGAGAAATTTTAATCCTATTCGTGTGGATCTGTTACTGATATAGGAAATGAAGTTAGTATGTTAGTCTCAGAGTTTTGTTCTTATGTGTTTTGCAGTTGAAACACAGTTTTGATATAATCTGTTCTAAGTTGAATTACAGTTTCGATACTGTTCAGCAGTTGAAACACCATAAAATCTGTTCTGTAATTGAAACACAGATTTAATATAATCTGTTCTGAAATTGAAATACAGTTTTGAGATAATCTGTTCTGCTGTTGAAACACAGTTTCAATCCGGTTGGGTGAACCGGTAATATTTGGGTGAACTATACCACCGTGCATCTCATAGTTTTTCTATTAATTATTGGAAAACTCCATGCGTAGAATGGATTATGTACTCTAGTACAGCTTGTTGTTAATATCTTATTAAAACGAATTAAACTAGAAATAAATTCAATTAAAAAGTTAAGTTGCTTTTAAAAACATTTTAATAACCTCTAATAATCTCTTTATTTATACCCTCTCTCTCCATACCACCAAAGCTTGATTTTTGACCGTAAGAAGACCGATAAAATGGCATTAATTATGTATATTATTAGGGTCGATATTTGCATGCTACGACCGGAGTCTCCGGTCAACGGTTGACCTACATACCGGTCGAAAGGATGCGACCTCGCAAGTTTATTGTCAATAATACTCGGGACATTAATAAACTTGCAAATGTAAGGTGGTTGGCATGTGTATCATTAATACCATTATCTCTGGCATGAGATTCCTAAAGTAAATAAGAATTATACAGGGTGAATTTTTTAAAGGGCGTAGATGGGCAATTCGGAACTGTATGAATATAAGGAATAGTGAAAAGCTTTCTCGAAAAAAGAATTCTCGGGCACTATTTTGTTAAAACCAAAACTGCATCATTGAATTTTTGAAATATCAATTTTGATCGAACTCGTTGATTTTGAAAAGAAAACACATCCTGTATTATCATACTATATTATATGTTCTTCTG
Organism: Thymelicus lineola; assembly: GCA_963932265.1. Lineage (NCBI taxonomy): Eukaryota > Metazoa > Arthropoda > Insecta > Lepidoptera > Hesperiidae > Thymelicus > Thymelicus lineola. Next base: position 4,645,683 of record OZ010703.1, on the reverse strand, counting down.
TCCGCTTGCAGCTGTAAGGTCCACTAGAGGAACAGCAACTGTACGTTCGAAAATTAACTTAAGGATAACTATCGTGTATCTCTTGTAACAAACTATACTATTCTTCAATAACGATACACTTCAATAACGTGTTAGAGCAAAAAAACACTTTTTTTAGAATTATTGTCTGTCTGTCTGTCTGTTTGTCTGTCTGTCTGTCTGTCCGTTTGTCTGTCCGGGCATCACATGAAAACTTCTTATGTAATTTTATCGTGGGTTTCAGTATACAAATTACTAAACCTAAGTGCTTCAATATAAATTCACTGTTTTTTAAATTTTTTTCAGCAAGAGGTACAAATAAGGTAAAACATAATTTGCGTATGCGAAGCTGCGGGCAACATCTAGTGCAAACTAAAGAAGGCAGAGATTCTAACCATAAAATTTTTGATTGCGTAGTTGCTACTTGGACAGTATCAGTTATCATTACAGATACACATGTTATTTACGAGACATCTTCAACTATCATACCTACAAACTAAACAAAGGAGGATAATAAATAACTCCAGTGGGTAGTACTTAAACAACCCGCTTTAGATTACAACTAACTTGTTACGATAATTACATATTACTATAAACGTAGGTGACTTTTATAATGGGCAGAGGCTGAACTATCGATAACGGTTGACCCAGATAGAAGGTTAGTAATGAGATACTAACAGTTACATCTCACATCCTGATATGGGGTCTCTTAGAACACGGATGGAGATAACGGGTGTATGAACGCGGCTTTATGACGCAGATGTAAGGCAACTAGAAGGAGCATTGTTGAGTTAGTTGTAATGTCGTCTGCTTTTTTGGTTGACAAGGTATAAGATGCTTTTGGTGTACTTGATGTTCAGGGACGTTAACCATTTACCAGGTGGCTCCTCTGTGCTTTTGTTGGCTTATGATCTAAAATATCACCTACGAGCTTGAAAATTACGCCTTGAACGAGCCAGTTAATATGTCGCACGCTCAGTGGAAAAAAATCATAAGATGAAAATTGCAATTTTACAGGAGAGTAAAAAAATGTTAAAATATCAGTAAGTATCTAGTCAAAGGAATTTACATTATGATTTCATGCACAAAACCGTCAAGATTAATGATAAAAATTTGAAAAAAATTGAGCATATGCAGCTTTTGTCCCTCTTTCTTATCATATTAATAACTAAAATTCATTGTAAGACGACTTATGCTTTTTTCCACTGAGGGTGCGATGTTATGAAAACTTTGATGAATTGTACGACGTACATGCATATTGAGGAATATCAAAACATTATTTACCGTTCACTTAATTCCTGAGAGCATCCTCTAATAACAATGTGACATAAGGTTGTTAGCCAATATCACAAAAAAACTGACTGTTGTTATCATTATATAACAGTCATTAAGTCATATCGGTGGTATAAAAACTTCCGATGTTAGAGTTGACCTCTAACCCCTTCACCACTGGAGCAGCGTGGTTGGGGATTCTCTAGGCTTCCATAGTTACTTGGAGAAACCCGTGCCAGAGGGTCATTAATGGGTTGAAACAAACAAAAAAACTTAAAAATAGTCTCAAAGTACGCTCAGAAACATTACAAAACCACATACAGTCGTGTCCATTCACATTAAACATCCATGTACACTTTATTGAGTTTACTAGAAACGTTAGCGGATCTTACACTTGTCTTACTTGGCGAAATAACTTTACCCGTAAGCTAATTGCATGTGATGCATATAGTCACGTATATGACGTAGATTAATTTTTTCCAGAGCATCCCTTTTGGTATCAAAGTGTCTAACGGACGCACCCGTTTTGTGAGGCGATTACGTCAGTAAATGTAGGGAATTTGGAATTGACGTGACTCACCGTAAACGATATTAAACTGCTAGCAGCAGGAGTAAAGGAATGATATAATAAGAAAAATGGCTGTCTGAAGAACATAAAGTAGTAAGCAGTAACGGCATTGTTTGATCACGTTCGAAGTTGAAGAACTGTATTTCAAGTTATTACCGCACTGTTCAATAATGACATAACTTAGAGTCATGTGGACTAGTGAGAATCGATCACAGTTAATGAATTCCATATAAAAACAAAGAAGATATTATTAAAAAATAACAATACGATGATACTTGTTGACAACGGCACTCATATTGCGCAACTATATGCCCCTCATCGCCTCATCGATGAACCTTATTTGGCTGCTACTCCTAGCGACTTGAGGTCAACATCCATATATCATATTACCATCTATGAGTTTTAGTAAATTTAAGAACAATATTGTGAATTCAAAATGAAAATTTAAAGCAATACTTACAATATTTATCAACACCATTTCTAACACAAGAAATCCTAGTTGGGACTGATGTGTGAACAATTTTTCTGAAACTGTATTACGACTGCAGCATATCGTTTTTAGCAAGCGACTACGCATGAGATGGTATCTACCACACGTCAGCAACGAATAACTCAGATGGTGAAACATCCTCGTAAAGTATTGAAGAACCCATGACGTATTTCGTATTTGTTCCGACTAGGTCCCTAATACAGTTCCTTTAAGGATATGATTTGCGTCATTAATTAGAAAAACTGTGAGTCAATAAAAATACAGGTTCATAACAATGAGTAACTGACTTAGTATTTTGTTAAGAATTACTTGACAGGCATTTAACATGCCTTTTTTTATGGAAATAGCCGGCAAACGAGCTGACGATCCACCTGATGGTAAGTGGCTATCGCCGCCCATGAACATCAGCAACACCAAAGGCATCACCGACGCGTTGCCGGCCAAGAAAGAAAGAAGAAAAAGAAGGAAAGAACTGGCTCTCAAGCCCCAGCCGGAACACGACGAGTCGTTTGGCGGCTGACTCATGGTCGAGGGTGGTAGCTATCCAGGCGAACCCCTGGAGAAATAATAATAGTAATAATGGTATTAATTGACAATTAAAATCAATACTTCCAATATAATCCCTCCGAGGGCCCTACCACCAGCGGGCCGGATTTAGTCGCCTTTTACGACACCCTTCCGGCGCGGGATTGGGGTTAGTATTCTAAGCCGCCCCAATACGGCTAAAATGCCTCCTTGAAGCCAAGTCAATCGTTGCAATCTATACAATGTCCAGAAAAACAACAGCCTCTCCTGAAGACATCTTTCGTAAAGCCATAGAATACTTAATAGTACATATTAGGTTTTTGAGCTACCGTCTTCATTATTTTAATTTCTAAGCGATTGACGAAAAATGCTTAGGCTAAAATAATTTAACTCGAAGGAGACTGGGATGGTTTCTAACAATCTTGGGCTAGAAGATCGAAACAAAATGAAAGTAACTATGCTAATTTGAAAGCTTATAAATTACTAAGTTATCCGTGAAAATTGGGTGAATTTTGGCAATCTGTGTGTAAAATAAGAAGAGATTTTGTAAAAGTGAGATTATTGAAAACAGGCGAAGATGATTTCTTGAAATTGTTACCAATTTGCAAGAAAAGAAAAAAGAAGAGACAAGTTGGTGGAGTGCGTGTGACAATTTTGCATAGATCAGAAAAATAGAAGTAAAAATTTACATTTTTAACAACGACATTCCGAGTTTAACCTATAAAACAACGATAAAGAAATAATAAAGTATAATATACCTAAGTATATATATAGTATAGTACGAGAACCAGTGGTGTTTTATTTGGTATACTGAAACTTTTTCAGCTTACCAAGAATGAAATCTCACCTTCACAAACTCACCTCTTTATGTCTTGTCTAATATCAAGTTAAAAAGTAACTGACAGGTTATTTACAATAACCTTGACAAGTGCGAGGTAAACTCGCTTGGACAGGGTTCCGTACGTTGATTATATTACATATATTTATCGTTATTTTTCTATTTTATTTATTTTTGCCGTTTTGCTAAGACCATTGAGTTGTTATATGTTTTCCTGTAATATTAAAGCAAAGAACTATTCTCTGTATTTTTTTCAATATTCTAGCGTCAGAGGTAAAGGAGGGGGAATGATCAATTTTTGGCTTTAATTTTCGTTCCTTCTTGATGAATTATGAACGCAGCCAGCTTCAAATAAAGAACACATAGCTGTCTATTTAATGTGACAGAATATTTTCACAGTTGACTTGTACACTGCTCTTTGCTATGATTCTGTAATTTTGTACTCCGTATACAAGTTTTATATCACGCACAGTTTTATTTATTTAGTAAGCTTCCTATTCCCTATATATCAGTTTCATCAGGTTATGGGCCCAGACGCCTGTTAGTTCAGATATAGGGAAAAGTATTAGTTCAAGTACGTTCGCGAATATACAAGTGACGATCGATTAGGAAAATTTTTTCACTCCGGTATTTTCGCGAATAGGCTCTTTTTCAGGAATTTTACCTAAAGGGTCGAAAGCATCCACACAAATGGCATCTAATGGGCATATGGCTCAAATTGAAAAATTGCAAGGGCGTGATAATATGCCACGTGGAGCTTTGCGGTTCAAACGTACTTGGAACATGAGGAGCTATGAAAATGCGTGGATAACAAAAGTGACGGCACCAAACCAGATTCAAGTAAGGACGTCAAAGCAACAAATACTCTCAACGAACCTACACTGTGGCACCGCCGTATGGGACATCTAAATTTCAACGCTGTCAATAAGTTGCCAAACTGTACAGATGGAGTGACACTGTCTGCTAAGAAGAGTAACCAGAATGTATGTTGTACTACGTGCAGTAAAGGTAAACAATCCAGACTGTCATTCAACAATAAGGGTTCCCGAGCGTCACAGCCGCTAGAACTTATACACAGCGATATATGCGGCCCCATGGAAACAAGTTCTATTGGAGGCTGCAGGTAACTCTGCGTATCGTGCAAGGAGCAAGCACATTGATGTACTTCATCATTATGTACGGGACAAAGTACCATCAGGTGACACTGGTCAAGAACATCAGCACAGACAGTCTATGATGGCAGACTGTCTCACCGAGCCGAAGCATCATAAGGTCCTGGAAGCATGGGCTTGCGTTCAAGGGAGGATGATGAATTATGAACGCAGCCAGCTTCAAATAAAGAACACATAGCTGTCTATTTAATATGACAGAATATTTTCACAGTTGACTTGTACACTGCTCTTTGCTATGATTCTGTAATTTTGTACTCCGTATACAAGTTTTATATCACGCACAGTTTTATTTATTTAGTAAGCTTCCTATTCCCTATATATCAGTTTCATCAAGTAGTTGTTGTGACCAAGTCTTTCAATAGTCCTACTCTTCTAGTCAAACCGTTGTCGTCAAAGGCTTTCTCAAGGTTCATCCATACATCCTTCGCGGTCTCAGCATCTTGAACATGCACGTAGTTCACGGGGTCGAGAAGAAGGATGATTTTTGTTCGGGCTTTGAATAATTTTAAAACTATCCATTTAAAAAAAAAATATATTTGAAATTCTTACAACAAGCCCTTTCATTTGAAATACCACACAATACGGTTTGCAAAACAGTTTTTGTTTAATTTTGTTTTTGTTAATTTTTTTCCAAATTCAGTTTTTTATTTTATACTTTCGTCTTTGGGTCAAAAAAATTACATGAGTATCAAATTTCAAAACATTTAGTCCAGTAGTTTTGGAGTAAATTGGCTGTGAACGACAGTCGCCCAGACGCACGAGTGATCCTTTAACGGTTCCGTTTTCGTTTTTTCATACGGAACCCTAAAAATGAAGATACAATCGTTCTGTATAAATCAGCCCAATAATGTAGGACAAAAACATTACGAAAGTGTATTAAGGTAAATCCGTCCTACTTACGAAATCTGATAGGGAATAATACATGACACGTGAATGAATCATAACATCAATACCGCTACGTATTTTGTTTCTGTTAAACAACGAGTCTTTTATTTAATTATAATACCTTATTAACATAATAATGGTGCTTAACATTATCTACAGTGCGAAAAAAACTTAACGGTGTAAAAACCGCATCCTTGCTGACCTAGATTTGGATATAAAAATGATTCTCGGCTTAAGTTACCGTATTTTACCAATAACGGTTAATGAACATCACGTTATCGAGTACTGTTTTATGTTTTCTTGAAATATTTTCTTAGTGCAGCTTGTTATTGTTGAGGAACTTGATTCATTCAATTGGGATGTTGACACTAATTATAAATTAATATGAATTTATGTCTAAAATATTAGTGGTAACATTTAAAGGCCTAAAATATGATTCTTTTGTTGAAATCAATCACAATAAATTAAATATCTTTAATTTAAAATGTTAAACACCATTTTGAGAATATGACGTCATTGGAACAATTTTATATGGAAATTCAACAAACTTAGTAGACAGATAGTATTGAATATCGTTTAGTGACGTCACGTGACGTTTTTGGTGGGAAATTTGATAATGATTTTTATTTCAATTTTTGTTTTTAAATTGAAGATTATTATTTTTATAATATTTTTTTGGTGAATATTGAGGTTCTAGCTATAAAATAAAATTGAATCCTAAAATTAGTCAACATCCCTATTGACCGTTTATTTTTAATTTTCTTTTATCATCGCGGTCATAGTAAACTGTCGTCAGTATAACATAGTCAGTATAATATCATGCATGTGGTTTTTGTATACTATTCCAATTTCAGTAATAATATTAAATAATACATGGTCAATAATATTTTTATTTATTTATTTATTTAACTCTTTATTGTACACCACGGAACAGAGAGACAAGAGGTTGTACACCAATAAAATAATACAACATAAATCTAGAAGTAGACAAGTGAAGCAGACATAATGAGGTACAAAAGGCGGTCTTATTGCTACACAGCAATCTCTTCCAGATAACCTTAAGATGTGGTGAGCTAATAAGCTGTAAGATTAAATCGGGTAAGATGCACGAATTATATGGAGGAAATTACAAATATTATTTAAAACAATAATATCATAAATATGGGTGACAAGAATAAGAAGAAGAGAGAGGGTTTTTAAGGTACAAATAGATTATGTCATCTTCTATGTTACTCTTTCTCTCCTTTTTTGTCGGCAGCGCATTGGTGATGCCTTTGTTGTTACCAGGGGATACCTTTGTCGTCAATTGGAATGCACGCTGATGTCCATGAGATGCTGGCGGTTTGTCGGCTCGTAACATGAAAAATAAGATAAGTATTTTTAAAATGACTACTTATCACTGTTAGGCTTAATATTAAATTCTAAGTTTCTAGTGATTAACTGTAAAAAATGTAACTATAATCTAATAATTACATTACGTTACTTGAATGTAACTAAAATGACAGGACAATGAGTCAATGACTAACGTTCCGTGTAGATTTTTCCTGTATTGATTCCAAACAACGACCCCTTCTTGCCTGGTCAAGTGTTTTGTCCCACTTACAGGTCATTACAGAGTCCCCAAATTGTTTTCGTGGAAAATTCTGATTGTATTCCATTGTAAGACTGTATCTCAAGCTTGTACGTTCGACCTAACGGTTGACCCGATTCCTGCATCTGCTCATTTTCCTTCGAGTTTGTTCCTAATACATTGCGTCATGTGTTTGACATGTACATTAATGAGTTTTGTTGAATACTCACTTACCTAGGAACCTAGTCTCAGTTTGACGTAATTACCGCAGAAGTTCAAACGGGATAACGCTTCCTCTTTTGCTGGTAAAATTAAGACGCGTGGCTTCTATCCTTGTTATGTTAACTTGGATGAGTCATATTTCCAAAGGGTATATTGCCATTTTTCAAATTGACGTTAAATTAAGTAAGAGATTGTAAGGAATCTCGATGATGAGTTTAAACTGCATGATTGTGTTTTATTTTTTTCTGTCAACAACTTATCGCAATATAACGACTGTCAATATCCAATGAAGGATTTTGTGATACAATTTATTTTACCGCGCTGCTCTGCACTCTACTTTGCTTCTGCCTTTTTTCCTATTAGGCCGATAAGCCTACGTAAGTTCCAAATTAGCGCACAAACATAAAATTCCAAAATTCCTTAAAGTTCTCTCATTTAGCACTAAAAGAGCACTATATAGGTAGAACCTTTTGTTCTATAATCTGAGATCCTGATCCTCAAACCAACTCTGTTCACAATGATGAGGCTAGTTAGTTACTTTGATTCAAGCCTCCATGATGTAATTCCGCTCGCATAATTTGAATACCGCAGATATGCGACACGGCTATCGATGTCTCGCCATAAATGTCACGAGAGCTCTCAGGGTGCATGGTTCGTCGGCCGGTAACGGTACGGCGAACTGGGTCACAAGGCTTCGCTAATATCATCGCAACGCACTTACCGTTAGCGATCATGCCGAGCGAGATCACATTTGTATCTGTGAGAACCCAGTCTAATTTGACCCGGCAAATTTCTACGTCTTAGGTAGTGTGGTATTGGGGACATTTGCCTGTTTTAGAACTGTCTTTCCACTTGAGCCCTTTAAATTGGTTTATTGCTGTAGCTCTGATTGAATATTTGACTGTTACCTTTTTTGTCCAATCGCTTCCTCACAGTTCCGGGATGGCATATTACTGCCCTATTTCCTATTCCTGATGGCTAGATCTCACTTTATAGATTGATGCTGTAGCCCGGTTACTAGCGAAGTATCATTTCTAGTCAGTGTGTGTTTCAAAAAGTATGGCTATATAAACTGACCGTTCAAAGTGTTAAGATAGGAGCTCAGAAAGAGACAATCAGATATGAAATTGTTTTATATTACTACAAGTTAACGATAGAGAAGTTAACCATCAAGGTTTAGGGTATTAGGGACAAACTACCTTTCAACCAGCTGAAAGCTTGGTTGGAGATTCCAGACTTAGATTCAGCCAAGTAAGCAACTTTTGTGGTCAATGTTTAGGCCTTTGGTTGCCGAAGACATACGTTTCATCTCCAGTATTTAAGTATTGCCTGTTTATGTCTTATCGTTACATATCTATTATATGTAAGTTTACTACGAATCTTAACGAATGAATTAATCTGACTACTCATACTTGGATCGATTGTTGTCTTGGCACTCCTGACAGCAAACAACAATTCTTCATGTTAACCTGCAACCATTACTAGTAACAATTTACTATTAGTAAAAAACTTCAGTAATCACTAGCAATCTGCCTTCTTAGAGAGCCATATTATGTGATGATACCAATTTATTCTACAATGCAAACATAACTGACTCAAGAAGAAAGGAAGATCTTGGTAAACTGGCTTCTAACCTGAGCTGGAAGCGATTGAGGTTGCGTAACTGTTTGCGTGACATGTGTTCGAGGCGCTTCTGTCCTCAACACGTTCAATATTATGCGGTGGAGGCGGATGCCAGAGATATATAAATGTACATCCGTGAATATATGCGTCAGTTTTATTAGCTGATATGTGGGCCACTGGATCGTATGATACGATTATGTGCAAGTTGCTGTATTAGTGCTAACTGTACTTAGCGAAGTTAAATACGTGTAGTGCATACAAAAACACGGACACAAAACGTTTTGTACCTTACATTCTGTTGCTATTGATTATACATTGTACAATGCAATCTGGATTATGTACGACCAGACCACAGCACGTCCACTGCTCTGCTACAGATCACTGACGATATACGTCTGGGGATTGATAGCCAGAAGGTCACGGTGTTCACGTTACTGGATTTTAGTAATGCATTTAACACTGTTGATTTTGATATCCTGCTAGGGGTCTTGCCTACTCTCAACATATCTCCGTCTGCAGTTGATTGGTTTCGTAGTTACCTATGCGAGCGTCGACAGCGTATCCAGATTCAGGATAAAATATTCTAATTGGTCTGATTCTAATGCCGGCGTTCCGTAGGGTAGCGTGTTGTCTCCCCTCCTCTACACAATCTTCATAAATTTAATTTGCTCAGGTATCTCTTCTCTACTATATTTTAGCAGATATTTTAACGATGTAATCAATTATAATGTTTAAAATGTTGATCATAAGCCGTGTAGTGTAGTGTGCTATTCAATTATATTTAATAACGATTTTTTAATTATGCAATTAGTTCGGAATGTAAATTAGAAATTTTTATATGTGGTCACAAATTACAAGAAAAGATTAAGCAAAATTTATCGTATTTATCGTTATTATTTATCGTGTTTATTTATCGTATTATATTAGGTGTTTTACGTCGTTATGATATTTACACTATTATTCCTAAGTCACTGATGCATTCGAACTTTGAACCTTCAGCACGGAATCTTTACCAAGACTACAGTAGAGTCCGTCTGATGTGTGGGCTTACGAAGATGAATGATTAAAATCCCTACATTAGCAATAATCTGAAATTTTGTGTCAATGTTGAAACGGGTAGCACTTTGTATTGTTGGCCGACCGACAACGCATCGGTGATGGGTTTCTTTGGTCGGCTGTACATATAATAAGTTGAATCCTAAAAAAATTTTTTTTTTAAACGCTTTTATTTCAATAATGTTTAGTTTATAAAATTAGCTACAAGTTGTGAAAATTTCAAGTCTCTACGTAAAATAGAACATAGAGAATTATGCGTCTAAAGTCTGAAAATCGTTTTTTTTAATTTAATTTTTTTTTTTATTTTTTTTTTTTAATTTTCGTGTATTGTCATCGGAAATACACATGTCTGCCAAATTTCATCAATTTTCATTAAAGGGAAGTCATTCAAATTAACGTTACAAGATTTGATCCTTTGATGCTTTGATGCTCCGAAGTGAAGCTAAATAAGTTGAATCCTAAATGAATCCTAAAAAAATTTTTTTTTTAAACGCTTTTATTTCAATAATGTTTAGTTTATAAAATTAGCTACAAGTTGTGAAAATTTCAAGTCTCTACGTAAAATAGAACATAGAGAATTATGCGTCTAAAGTCTGAAAATCGTTTTTTTTAATTTAATTTTTTTTTTTTTTTTTAATTTTCGTGTATTGTCATCGGAAATACACATGTCTGCCAAATTTCATCAATTTTCATTAAAGGGAAGTCATTCAAATTAACGTTACAAGATTTGATCCTTTGATGCTTTGATGCTCCGAAGTGAAGCTAAAAAATAAAAGCGTTTAAAAATACGAAAAGATCCTAGCCTAGAATTACAAAGCAGGAGCTAACCCGCTTAAAAATGCAATGTAAAAATGCAATGTGAAAACGACAATTACAAATATAAACTGCAAGACCTTGGGCAGTCTAATAATACGAATTGACTTGTTATGTCATTGGAACGCAGCGATTTGTAAGTTCAAGGGCACTTCATTCGCACTGCACGGTGAAGTCATACCTACCTACTTGACGCACTGCAAAGTGGCAAAAGTACCCCAGCGAATTTATTGTCCTTTATTTATGACCTGTCACGGATACTTATCTAGTTCCAATAACGAAAAGGCGTCATATATCCGGATTAGCGATACCGGGTTTCGATGACGACGAACATTCAAATTAGGAATAAGGAAATATGCTTGGGATTTCCGATAGCCGTTTAACCGTATCAAAGTCGTATCTTTATCACAGTGGTATTAATACATATACTTAGTCCATTTTCCTAGACCACTTACCACCATTTGGCTCGTCTGCTTCTACGTATGTCTTTTGGCGTGTTTGGAAAAAAATATGAGTAGATTTTTTACGATGCGCGCGCACACCGACAGCCAAAAAACGACATGATGCAGTTAGCCGATAACTTTTGGATAGCCTTTTACAAACAAAGAGTTGTGAGTGTGACATACGGGATGAAATCTTTAGCTATTTTTGTTGTGTTACGCCAAAGAAATATGACTTGTTACGTGGGTACATAAATAAGTACATACATCACACGTTTTTTATAGCGCATATTTTAGGAAGGTAGTAAGGTTTAAGGGTTATGATAACGAGTGAGTGAAGTTTTTTGAGGTGTGAGTCCCGTAAAATGAGTCGGTTTCATACTAAACGTCAACATAACATTTTTGCGTCGCCGTGTGATACATTCAGAACGTTAGTATGAAACCGAATGTAACGTACTCATTTTTCGCGACTCAAAGCTCAAAAAAATACGCTTGGTTTTAATACGTTTGTCCTCGCCCTTAGTTTTTATGTTTTATAGTTGTAGGGGAGGGTTTTGGTGCAATAGATGCCTTAGGAAGTCATCGATTGATTTATCGATATTCATATCAGATACGATTTCAGTCAATCACTAAATCTATTCAGATAATTAATTTTTCACAGTCTCCACTATTAAGTGCAAATTACCAGAACTACCTCGCGATTAATCGATAAGGCTATTATCGATATCGAAACTTTATCAGAAGCGATAGATCGATGTAAATTGATGGCTGTGCAAATTAAATCTTGATAATGATTACCTACACCGAATGAATTATGGCTGTAGCTAGTGTGAAGTTATATGACTTATATTATGTAGTCCAGGGTTGATTTACTCTAATTTTACTCGACTGACAAGAAGCGTTATGTTTTCGCGCGTATCTTGTATGTATGTAATATATGTTTGTATACATACAAACATATATTACATACATACATTTATTACCTCGTATGTTTTATACCTCTGAACGGATTTTATAATTATGATATCGTTCCCAACTGTTAATCCTTCTATGGTTTAGTTGTTCAGTATTACTATTCTATCCTACTGGGCTTATTTTTTTCTTCCTAGTTTTTTACGTGGTCAGGTTTTTGTTTTTTTTTAATACATTTTTTTATGTAAATAGCCGACAAACGAAAAGACAACCCGCTTCTTTGCCCAGACATCAGTAACATCTTCGGAATCACCGATGCGTTGGTGGTCAAACAATAAATGTCAAGAAAAATAAATAACTGGCTCTCAAACCAGTAGTAGCAACTCAAGCAATCAGTAGGATCGCCTTCCTGTAAGCTTCTCACTCGGAGCTATGACCTCGGCATTGCGCTGAAATTTAATTGCTATTTTATTACAAACAAAAAATACGAATTACTTTACGTGTTAATGACCTCATACACAATATTTAATTCAATACCTAATTGCCGAAATTTTCGCTATGATTATAGTTATTATTAATCTAGTATCGTAGAAAAGAATTCCCAACGTCCATTTGGAAAATTAAACAGAGTTTATTGACCGTAAAATATGCAGATAATACAGTAATTCTACATCCGAAAAAACATATGAAATGCGAATAAATATAATGTTAAATTAAATTGAAACAATTAAACATTTCCGTATTTGCATATAACTTGGTTGTACATTTTCCGTAATTACATTTAAAGGTGTGAAAATTGTTGGTTTAACACCTTGCAGACATTTATGTGTTATTTAATACTCAAATTATTAATGACGGTAAACTCTCTGTGTAATTAATTTCACATTCAAAGACTTTGTTTAATTATAGTACCTATTAAATCTTGGTAACATAAGGGACATATTATTCCTAATTAACTTTTTAGTTTCCCCGTTTACTAAAACTAATTAGATATTATGTTATGACTATCTCGAGGATGTTTCTTACTCTCACGCAAAAACTACTAAACAAATTTTCATGAAATTTTGCATACAGATAAACCGTGATCTGGAAAAAGATTTAGGGTACTTATTATTCCGGAAACGTGGGCTTAGTGCTAATTAGAAATATCTTCCACCTTCCATAATTCTCCCTTGTCCAGAGGTGGGCGTAAATGGCTGCGCCACAGTTTGATAACTTTTGCAGTCATTTACGAACAATTTCAATATTTGTAATTTTTGTTTATGTTCAATAAAATCTTTGAATCTTTGAAACCTCATTTTGAAGCCTAGTGTACCTACTAGTATTCTTGACTGACTAAGATGGTTAATTATCATACATGATGGATACAGTTGAGTTAACAAAAACCATAATAGATGGTTATAATTAGCATCCTATTATGTATGCGATTGGCGATGGTAATGCTTTCGTTAACTGTGCCATCCGGACGCATCGCGGCTCAGTTGTAGATGTTAGGTTGTTACATACTGGGAACTGAACTTGGCTTCATGATTCATCCCATTAACGGCTCAGTACAGGGCATGGGTCTATTCTGACCAGTGTGGCGCAATGGTTACCGTGCCGGATCAAGTGCCAAGAGTCCTGGCTTGATTCCCAACGAGGCGGTTTGAATGATGAGTTTGATTTTTAACCGACTTCAAAAAAAGGAGGAGGTTATCAATTCGACAGTATTTTTTTATGTTTGTCACCTCGGAACTTTGGACTGGGTGAACCGATTTTGATGATTCTTTTTTAACCGAAAGCTGGTGCTTGTCGTATGGTCCCACATAAAGAGCGAGATCTGACAATGGCATCCATGTCAAAAGCATATAAGTTTTAAATTTAAAGTCGGTTATTTTTTTGTCTATCTATTCTCGGGTGCGATCTTGTCTTTGTGTCATATCACCCATAACACAGTAAATCCTAGTGTGGGGGCTATGAGTGTGTAGTGTATTATTTATTTATTTATCCTCATATCTGAGTGGGCTAAACTTACTCCAACACACTGCTTCAGTGTGGATTGGTAGAGGCGTTAATAGCCAACACAGTCCCCGACATGGCTCAACGATTCTAATGATAGCAACTGAGACCGGTGGATTCGTGGCTACCACTAGCGATCATCTATTCAACTCTCGACCTCTTCCGATATTGCTTTACTCGGACCATCATATCGACACAAGCCACCAACAACTAAATCTTACAATGAAAGAAAGAAAGAAAGAAATGTTTATTTCACCTTATAAACAATATAAATAAACAAGTGAACAATATAATACTTAAATACGAGTATAAGGGGAAAAATGAGTTTGAATTGTCAAGGTCAAGGTAACCTAATGGTCATAATTGCAAGTGGACATCAGTCTGATGCACGTAATTTTTTTCCTCTACCACAGTTTTGCACAGGTGATTGAAGGAGAAACGTTTCTACCGCTAAACTCCATAAAGACGTTTTGTCTATTAATCATCCGTTATTACCAATAACATGCAATGTTAGGAGGGCAGCGTTCCATGGCAGCTGATCAGAGCTGATTGTTGCGGCTCCATTGCTAGTGAGGGCGGCACTGGCGACCGACTTATTAGTTATGCAAGTATGCATTATGCAGTTGGATCGAATGACGGTTTTACAGACGGATCTGGGTTGGTGCTAGAACAGACCTTGAGAGATTTAAGATCACCCTATTAATATTATAAATCTGAAGGTTTGTGAGTGAGGAAGTTTGTTACTCCTCGCAAAAAAGACTGCACGGATTTTCATGAAATTTTGCACACATGTAGGTATTGTAGGTATACCATTATCTGGAATAACATATAGGTAGGTTACTTATTATCTCGGGAAATGTGGGCAAAGCCGTGCACAGAGCGATGGTGCCTAGACAATAAAGAAAATGCAAGTTATTGTCGCATCGCTAGCAAAGAGATTAAGTCGGTTCTTTTCTAGAAATGGCAGATCATTGGAAATTATGCATCACTATAACTATCACTATGCATTATAATGAGTTTATTGTTTGGGAAATATTAATTATATGGTATGACCTGGAAGGTGCAAAACACTTCACGAGAGGCCTGTCCTTAAGCCCTCACTCGTTGATTAGCAAGGTTGGCTTGGACTCAAGATGGATGAAACTGAAATAATAATATATTATATTTTTTTAATCTTTTAAGAGCATTATCTTCAAACGTTACACGCACTTAAAAGGTCTACATTACACTATAGGGCTAGGGCAAACAAGACTACGTGGAGATGGTTTTGCAGCGATTCGTTTCTGTCAATAACGATAACGTTAACATTCGGCCTAGCGATAATTATTTGGAATTTTCCAAAAATATACAAAACAAAGTAGATTTCTAAATAATCATATACAAAATCTATAGTAACGTTTAATACGTTACTTATAGACTTTGTATATTATAGTACCTCATATGATAGGTACTAATTGTTTTAGTTCAAATGTTCATTTTATAAAATGACCACGTAAAATTAAGAATCATGGAATTGGGATGTTGACACTAATTATAAATTAATATAAATTTATGTCTAAAATATTAGTGGTAACATTTAAAGGCCTAAAATATGATTCTTTTATTGAAATCAATCACAATAAATTAAATATCATTAATTTAAAATGTTAAAAATTGTACTCACTGTCACGTGACCTCAAACGCCATTTTGAGAATATGACGTCATTGGAACAATTTTATATGGAAATTCATCAAACTTAGTAGACAGATAGTATTGAATATCGTTTAATGACGTCACGTGACGTTTTTGGTGGGAAATTTGATAGTGATTTTTATTTATCAATTTTTGTTTTTAAATTGAAGATTATTATTTTTATAATATTTTTTTTAGTGAATATTGAGGTTCTATCTATAAAATAAAATTGAATCCTAAAATTAGTCAACATCCCTATTTTACGAGTATTACAGTAAATTTTATAACATTCAATCGTTATACTAAAATAAGTATATCAAGTGGCATTAAGTAGATCAAATGATCGTCATTACTTATGTTATTCTATCAACTGTTGCGCATCCATCATTAACTCTTTAAGAGAGCAATGAAATTTCAGGTTCAAAAATCCACATTCGCCTTAATGCAAAAAACATTCGAAATTGCGCGGACTTTCCAATTATTTCAGCTCTGATTTCGCCAGATATGACCTGGAAATTCTATGAAACACCTCGTCTACGTTAAAACTCTTTGCGTTAGAAATCTGCGAAAATATTAATATCCACGGCCAGACACGTTTCTCTTTTGAAACTAACACCGGTGTAAACATAGTCAAGCTTTCTAGCGCCTGCGTGGTGTTACCAAAAATTCGCCTCTCACCAGTTGGTGCACCTTTCTCTCGCTTATTTTCTCCTGGTACTCAACGAGTCGGTAGTTTTTTTCACACGAGTCTAAACGCCAAAATCGACGGTCGTTGTCCCAGTTACAGAGTTCATTGACGGTTACCGTTTGCCGACCTACCTTTACATTAAGTTGGTATTTATTTTCGGCACACAGTTAGATTTTATGCGGCATTAAAATGCTGTGCGAGATGAGATGGGTATGATAACGTTTGTTGAGACGCGTGACGTGACGTGACCAGCCCATGCCAATGTCCGGATATGAAACTGATCGAGTTCGTTTCCGAATTGCTTGTACAACGTCAACGTGTAGATAGATCGACGGGTGCAAAGTAAAAAAACTTATCTGCAATTTTGCGATTTTGTGATTATTGCGGTAACTTACTTAAAATATTATATTCCACAACATGGCAAAAAAAATGTACTGATATCGCCTTATTTTTTGCACTTTTAAAACGTAAAAGCAGACATCTACTCTTGTTTTGTAAAACTGCACGATGTAGATGCGTACAGCTACAGATGGCCGTTTTTGCGCGATACGCGCGAGTGGTGCGCGGGCAGTCGTAATGTGTTATCAGTCAGATGACACGCTCTTCGCCGGCCGGCAATCTTTTTCTTTTACAAGTAAAATGTAACATGTTAAAAGTTTATATGAAAGTATTTTGATAATAGTTAACAGTTTGAGTACATCACTATACATTTGGATATATAGTCAATAACTTCATTTTATAACAGTAAATGACCTATTTTCAGTATAAACTGAAAATTTTGAACCATACTTCCCTAAATCTATATTTACATGTAGATACGACCAAGTGGCAGTTCACACGGTTGCCATATTTTGGAGTACAATGTATACGCAGATAACTGCAATATTTCATAAAGTAAACGTGATTAGTCAAAATGAAATATAGATAATAATGCCTTACTAAATAAGAAAGTAGTGATGAAAATTTCAATAATCTTTGTTTAAAAAGAACAAAATGGGACATATTTCCTTGTATCCGCTCTTCTGAAAAGTCGCTGTTTTGTAAATAACTCTTTTTACTTTGCACCCGTAGAGGTAGTTTGATTGATCTAATAAAAAACTTAATCTGATAATTTCTGAGTTCAGAGATAACAGTGCTGTAACTTATCAATATCCTGTTAAGATCATAATCTACCATAGATATGTGTTCATTTGGTAGTTTTAAATTTAAAATATTGCAAAATGATCTTTTAATATAAGAGCATTCACGATATGTATGGTACATCGATAATTCAACTCAATAGTGGACCAAACAGGTTAATTTTAATTAATAAAGTTTCGCCTTAATGACTATCCGTACAACTGGGTCGCTTAACGCAAAAAGTACGCATAAACTATAAAGTGAATACGTTAAATTATTACAATTTTGTACATAGTGATAGACTCATTGCGTTAAAAGGTTTTAAATATACACATTATGATAGTTGAAGCACCTTCCAAATATAGCTTTGTTTATTATCCCTTGAGAACTGAGGCAGCCTTGCATTTGAATAATAAACGCTTAAACCGCCTTATTAATTCAACATCAATAAATTAATATTCTTTCAGCATACGCATATGACATTACTTCTTCGTAAGAAACGCATTCCATGTGAATGATAACTTATTTCCTTCACTCATTTATTTTAAGAACTGTTTGGCAAACATATGCGAAGTTTCACGCACGCACGCCCACCGAATTATACATTCACTTATGAATAACAATAAATGCACTGACGGCAACGACAAGCTTCCATTATATGTATCTGCATGAAAATCCGCGTGAATTTTCCCGTTACTGACACCTCAATGCCTATGGTAATAGCTTTTCACACAACCTTCAAATTATGAGCCGTTTTGCTACTATAGGCGACTATAAGCCGGCAAATTTCAGACGGCCATGACCATGGACTGGACCATTCGCGGTGAGGCATCGATCGTTCACGGCCGCGGTGCTTTTAGGCAAATTGGGTGAAAGGTGAACGAACCCAGCAATCATTTCACCAGCCGTTGACTCATTGTATGCGATTACAGTGCTATCATTATTGGCCGAATTTCTAACGGCGATATTCTGAATTTGAATGTGACGTTTGGAATTCTAATGGCGTCAAAGGAGATTTCATATGGAAATCGGATACTCGGACCAATTATAAAATTATTCGTAACTTCGGATTCCTTTCACATAGCAACCCTGAATTTACATTCAAGGGACAACAAACAAGCCAAAATTTTATGCAGATAATTCTAGACACCAAAATTTCATATTTTGATTTAAAATAGATTTTATTAGAATTTAGTGTTGGACCTCAATCTTAACTTATGATATGTTTATTTTGGGGGCGCAACAGCTGATAGAATTTGACATAATGCCATTTGATATATTATACTTTTTTAAACGCTTTTATTTAGCTTCACTTCGGAGCATCAAATCTTGTAACGTTAATTTGAATGACTTCCCTTTAATGAAAATTGATGAAATTTGGCAGACATGTGTATTTCCGATGGCAATACACGAAAATCATATTTTAAACTAATTTTCATTGTTTATTTGTTGTTAAATTAAAAAAAAAACGATTTTTCGGAGCATCAAATCTTGTAACGTTAATTTGAATGACTTCCCTTTAATGAAAATTGATGAAATTTGGCAGACATGTGTATTTCCGATGACAATACACGAAAATCATATTTTAAACTAATTTTCATTGTTTATTTGTTGTTAAATTAAAAAAAACGATTTTCAGACTTTAGACATTTTACGTAGAGACTTGAAATTTTCACAACTTGTAGCTAATTTTATAAACTAAACATTATTGAAATAAAAGCGTTTAAAAAAAAAAAATTTTTTCATTTGACTTATTATTATTACGATCAATTGCTATAATAAGACATTTGGTATGTACAATGAAGAGTATTCTATTCTATAGAACTAATTCTAAACGGGAATCGATTCCAGGGCCACTCTTCAGAATCATATTATCTGGGCTACAGTCCTACCCAGGTTTACATCCGAGTTTCAAAACACCCTACCACCACTCAACCACTCTGACTCATTGCGATTTCTTTGAATTTTTTCATCTCATTCACCACCATGACTGTTTCGTTATGAAACAAAAATTTTACAAATTACGGGTATGTAGGTCATTTTTAAAAGGCACCCCGGTTATGTGTTGCGTTTAGAATGACTCAGTGGCCTTAGTTTTTCAGATGACTCAAGCTGCTTAGCAAAATGATTAGTAGTAAGATCCTGCTTTTACTTCTTAGTGCGTATTCAGGAAGGCTGGCTACAAGGGCCTCCCTACCAGCGGTTAACTTAGGTAATCGGTCAGCATCAAGTTTCTATAAATATACTTTATATCGAATGGAACACTGAAGGAGAGATAGAGAGAGAGTGAGAGCCTTAGCTGTGGAGGCTACTATCAATTGTACCAGGAGATCATAAAAGAAAAACACTACCAAAACCGTAGTGGTTGGCTTATTGATGGTCCACTACAGAACACGGATCTCTCCTCTTGAGGAGCCCTAGAAAGAGAGCATACTCCATCACGTTGCTTAAGTGTGGATTGGTAAAGGGTTACTGGCCAACAAGTGTCGGAAGTATTCATGCCACCCGAGGGCCTCCGACATGGCTTAAAAAACGACTGTTATCTTACGATAACAACCGGGACCGACGGCTTTACGTGCTATGAGCGCTTTAAACAGTAATGGTAAAGAAGTCAAACTACAGTTTCTCCAAAACCGTGTAGTGATGGAGACAAGAGAATCTCTCGATACCGCCAAGCCACTCTGTTTCACGGCTCGCGCTTGCATGGGGGATATTGACCATTTAACATGAGGTGGACTCATCTAATCTTCTATTTATATGAAAAAATATTTTACCAGACAAAAAATCCCCGGGTATTGAACCCGCAACCAAACTATGCAGGCAGGTATTATCAATTGTACCAGGTGATCATAAAAGAATAGCTCTTTTCCAAAACTATACCAAGTCACTACAGTTATCCAAAACCGTGTAGGAGACAAGAGTATCTCACGGTACCGCCAAGCCTCAGTCTCACGGCTCGGTCTTGCGTATTATTAGCAGTTCATTACGTTTTTATCGATCACTATGTAAATTCCATTGTTCGTTGACATTACTCCCATATAACTTTAATACTAACGTTAGCTCTGCTATCGCTGTATAATGAAGATTTTGCGGGAACCCGGATCTAGGAAATATAGGAAATAATATTAATATAAAGCTCTCATACTTCTCATAAAAAATACTTTTCGTGTTATTGTTAAGGCAAAGAACGTTTGTTGCTTTGAAGCAAATAGGTTGATGTTTAAATTTTTTTTCATTCAAACTTTCATCGTGTTTTCCAGAGAAAATTTTTAATTTTCCGGGAAGAAAAGTTTTCTAAAATATGACCCGGAGTATTAGTAACAACTTTACCAATTTTCAACGAAACCCCTTCAAGGGTTTCATGTGATGCCAGATAGTATAGATTAAATTATCAATTTCTTCAGCTGCCTGACCAATTCCGCACAGAACTAGCTTGTATTATTCATTGGATGTATAATTACGTAATTAAATGTATCACAACTGATTGTGAAGTCATCGGAACTATAAAAAAATAATCGCCATGCAATCGTCTTTAATACCTTTCTTTACTCCCCAAAAAACCCATTAGCGATGTTTCGTTCGGGTTAATGACTTGCAGTGTTTATTTACATTAATACCAGTACCAAACTATGAGGGCATTCAACTCGTGAACGATAACTACGATAACGCAAGGCCATGGAAAATGGCACTGGATTTTTATTAGCTTGAGAATGTTCTAGCCGCGATTTTGTTATTGACAAAACACGATCATAAAGAGCTGATTTGGTGATCAATCAATCGCTAATAAAATTTGTATGTACGAATAAGCTTCTAAGTTTGTCGCAATACTTCAGTGAAAACCTTATTGAAATCGGTGAAGCCGTTTCTGAGATTAATGGGAACGCGACCATAGGATATTATGCGTCATTAGCCGCAATTATAGTATTTTTAAAAATATTGCATGATACAAACAAATATATTGTAGGTGTGTATTGGTAAAATCATTAGTATTATTGCTAAGAAAAGTGCTCTTTTCCAGGCATTATTAAGTGCCTAGTTCTTTCTCACTTTACTATGCGGCGCTGGTGTATCGAATTGGCATATTTTAAACCTGTCATTTTATAAAGTACCTATAATACATACATAATATATAAGGATCGGTGATAATTTCACGTGTCCGGTATTTTTAAATCTAGCAGGTTCTTAATAAGTTGCGATTTAAAACTACTTACTTTACAAAAATTAGGAATACTTAAATAATAATAAACACTTACCTCTAATAGGAAATGAAAAAAAGACTAAATATTGTAAACTTAAAACTAGCGTTTTTTAGTTAGATTAAAAAGGTACATGTCATAATAATACTGATATATTTATCTACAGCTTATATTAAAAAGCTTTGAAATAGCTATGTATATTTTTTATAATATTAATGTTTGTAAGTAGGTAATATTATACGGTGGTCAACTTTTAACTTTTATCATCAGTAATGACTGAGGACTAGTTTTAACTATTAATGGTATTAATATCTAATAGATGTACTCGTATGCACGTCTTGTAACCATTCAGAATAAACACTCTTCCTTCCACTCATTTCCTTAAACCACTCATTCTTACTATTATATTATTCTTACTCTTACGAGTACTCTATCAAATAGGTATCTTATTTTTTTACCTTATTAGTAGGTAGTAATAAAATCTCAAATAATACTGGTAGTATGAGTCTTAAAATTATCTTACTCCAACTTCCTTTCCACTGTGTCTCGTTCTCCTCATAATATTCTCCCCATCTCCCACTAACTCTCTTATCACTACACATTATAAAGAACGCAAAGCGCATGTCAATTCAAGGTGATAATATTACTAATTGAAAGACTGGTGTGAGAGTTATTAATATTTTTAACATGTGCAGTATTTGTGAACCTAACAAGTTTTTTAATTAATATGTTGCGGTTTTTTAAGCACCTCATTAAAATGTTAAGTAATGCTATTAATAAAAACTTAAAAAATAACATGAAACGTGTTTTTATAGTTTTTGCGAAAAACGACAAATTAGTTTCAGAAAAAAGTGGTTATTAAATTGATATGTTTATGTAATAGTCGTAATAAAATAAACTATTTAGGTTCAGAATTTAATGAGGCCAATTCCAATAGGAATAAAGTCCTATTAGAATATTTATAAGAAAGTAGTACCTACCAGACCCACACTTGAGTTCAAATTCTCATCAAGTTCCGCTGGTCAGAGGCATCAGAGCATAGAGCCAAGTCTTAGGTATAACGAGCTCCATTTGAGTCCAGATCAACCTTCCCCCGCCTGGTGCACCCAGCTGGACAACACGAAACATGGTCCCAGTAGCTCTATAACACCCATTTCAATCAATACGGTAGTTATTCATGATGGTAGGATTATTAACCGCTTAAGTCAGTCTTTTCTAAAATTCACCGAGAATCTTACAGGTTTTAGTCGTGGAGGGAAAATAAGAAAGGGAAGTCTCCTTCCTTTGGCTCGCAATGCATGGTGATGCTTATGGAGTCATTGATGTCTATACGTTGAAATAACATCAGGTGGCTAGTGTCGTTTGACGACTTTACCTATATAAATAAAAATTAAAAACAAACCCGCCTGCTATCAAAAAAGCTATCATGATATACTTTTTTGAAATGAAAAGTGAGCTCTTTAATTTGATACCCATATTGCGTTATTAGATTTATTTTTATTTTTTGATACTTCAAACAATGGCATCTCACAGACACCGCATTTTTTATTTCACTTATCTAAGAACACTTGGGTTATCAAGATGAATCTAACGATATCTTAATTATAAAAAAAATCTAGTGGTTTGGAAGATATAGGTAATAGAGAATATTACATACATACAAGATACGCGCGAAAACATAATCTTTCCTGGCACTCGGGTAAAAGTTGGATGTGTTTCTTTATAGGATTTTGGATTTGGGCATATATAAATAGAACGACTAACCGAATTAGCATGGTATATAAAGAAGAATATTTTACCTTATTTTATTATTTACTTTAATAAATGTATCTTAAGGCCTGTGAACAGTGCGCTTAAATTGGCCTCTTGCAGTCCAGGTCACTGACCTACTAGCGCATCCACTCAATTTTGGCTAGCTCTCATACAATACGTGACGGAATTTTTATAATTGCCTCCCGCTCACACCTACTCCTACGTGTGTTGGAGCGAGCGAGACATAGAAAGGGACACGATGATGACAAATGAGTTTGATAAAAAGCTCGACACACTAACATACGATTTGATCTCGCTGAAATGTTTAACACACGAAGTCAGGATGGAGTTTTTGAAATAAAAACAGAACCAGTTTAGTTGCTTAGGCTCAAAATACTAAAGAAGTATACAAATAACTTTAACATTAGTTAGTCAATGTTATAATAATAGTTGAGTGCGATGAATTAATGTTTAATGACAATGTTTAATGCACAGAACATCTAATAATTAGTTAGAAGGGGCATAGCACGTAATTTGTATGGGAACCGCTGTCGCCGTTTCAATAAACACTACTAACGAAAATGAACAAATACGCACGAGGATTGATATGTGTGCATGAAGTAGGCGTGACTCTGTAGCTAGGGATTGATTGTCGATAAATTTTTATCAGTATTTATTTTCGCAAGGTATACTTATTCATTATATACTTTTATACTTTTTGATTGAAATTACTTACTCCGTCGACAGACTCATATTTCATCATGGCCTCCGAAACAAAGTCTTTTCCAATTACCGCACATGAAGGCATTTTTACGTAATTAAGTCGCAGTATTTTGCAGTACTTTTCTCCGTTGGAGTTTGCGAGTCACTAAACAGCGCAATCGCGTGTTTTTGTGCGATGTGCGCATTTGATCACAGTATTGGCGCGCCTACCTTGCCCACAATTCCTTTCTAACTAATTATTAGATGTTCTGTGGTTTAATGTATGGCATTTTTATACTCAACGTCATGAATTTACCATGTCTTTTAATGACCAGCGGAAAGATGATGGGTTGTGGTAATCGCCCATGGACATTTTTAACTCTAAAAATGTCACCGATGCGTTGCTACTTAATAAAAAGGCAAACCAATTGTCTTTTCAGTGGAAATAGTAGTTAGCGGAAATAGTAGGTAATATATCGAAACCTAAATTAAAGAAACTGGGGCCAAATCCGGTAGTTTAAAAAGATACTGTTTATACCGGAAGTCAAATCATTAAATTAATACTAACGGATCTTCCTATTTCATAATAACTAAATATTAACTGTCTTTTATTATTGTTCAGCCACCCAGTTTGTATAATTACTCGATTTAATAATTACGTGGGAGTCTTCAAGAAAAGAGCAAGTACCTCTATGGTTTTACTAAGTACTCTCACCATCTTAGACTGCATCTCCACTTACCATCTGTAGAAATGACATGTGGTAAAGCATTAACTTAAAACAAGCAAAAAAAATAAATGAATGCAACCACTTGTCCGCAGCCCGAATTACCCATTGCGGGTTTCCCTGAAAATCAGCGCCTATTTGCCTCGGCCATTTGATAAGTTCTTTTCGTCAATGCCATAATAATTATCACTTTCGTGATATTTTTTTCTCTCTCTAATAATGTATTTTCTCTCTTCCTCTTTCTAAATATTAAAGTCATGAAATACATGAGTTTCATCGCGGATTATTCCAAGGTACAATAAATTCCATTTTATTGCGTTTTGAGAAAGTTCTGGATATAATCTGCATCTATGATAATTTCTTCGATTACGCAACCCCTGTTTTAGTCAGCGACTTTCATAATTTACTTCTATTAAACTGATATGACCGTTTGTTGAACTTCGTTTATATTCAGTTGGATTACCAATGGTAATTCTAAACTTGACTTAATGAATTTCGATCGTCGTTCTTGTGGTCGCCATAAATGTTTGATTAACTTTTCAACTTTTGAAGTTCACCTTTTTTATTTACATAAAAATCAACTATCTTGAGAAACTTGACAGCGACAGTTCAATGGTCACCATCGACCAAAGGCTTCACTTATGCACTGCCGGTCAAAAAGGACGTGGAAAGTCGCAGTATTTATTATATTACAAAAAAGCTAAAATAAAATAAAACAAAGCTAAAATAAAAATCTAAGCAAAGTTTTAACCAAACTCTTAAGCAAAGTGTTACTATCGATGCTCAATTTACGAAAGGTGCTGTCGACTTTATTTACCTGAGTTAATTCACCCATGTGTCTTGAGTCTACTTTTAGTGTATTTTATTAACCTTTGCACCCAAGTGATTTAAATCTACTGATCGGGGTGAATTGATATAAGTAGACTTAATTCACCTATCATTTTAGTCAATGCAAATAATGATGGAATGCTATTCCAATTCGATTTTGTGTAACTATCGATTTTATTTATGAAATAGTTTTAATCGATTTAATATAACACTATTCGTTGATTTATTAGATAACATAATATTGAATAGGGTACTATTATGAAAGAAAATTCAACATCTGAGGGTGAAACGTAGAGGTTAAAAAGTCATAGGGTGAAAAAATAATTTTGTACTTTAACAAAACTAATGAAACACGTGTATCGGTGTATCAAAATCTGCACGCAGTGAATTTTATACATGCGTATAATTATGAATAACTAGGAAATCGCCCTCGCTTCGTTTCGGGAAAAATAGTGAAAAAAATGTAATAATATAGCCTATGTCACCCGGGGATAGTGTAGCTTCCCAACAGTGAAAGAATTTTTCAAATCGGTTCGGTAGTTTCAGAGCCTATTCAATACAAACAAACAAATCTTTCCTCTTTATAATATTAGTATAGATAGACTAACGCTGTGCCGGTGGTTTTGCCCGCATTTTCTGCGACAACAAGTACTCTACATCATATTCCAGGTAATGGTCTAGTTCAGTAGTTTTTGCGTGAAAGTGTTAATAAATCCATACAGGTTGGATGGAAAGTTTTCACCTTTATAATATTAGTAGGATGATGTATCATCATCATCAGGATGATGAATGATGGATTCAATTCATTAACCGATTCGTTGCTGATGACACTACAGGTGTGTCATCAATTGTAACACCCTCAAATTAAGTTTTAGAAGGGTCTGTCTAGAACAAAACTATCAAGATTTTCCACGTAGACCAAGCTTAGTTAGAAAATTTGCTCAAAGCCATGGCGAAAAGTTACCGAAAATGGGCGCCGCAACGAATCGGTTAATAAAATATCGGATCGTCCTCGTATCACCGTACATTTTAGTTACTATTTCTTATTAATCGAGAAAGCAGATGATTATAATTTCAATGAATACACTCATTACTTCAAATGAATACACTCGAATTTTAATGCAGTTTTGTTTAACTGTTGTGTATCAATTTGTATCGATTGTGCTAAATCTGAATTTTAATAATCCTTGAATAAAACAACTGTATCTAATTGTATTCTGTATTACGAGTTTCATTCTAATCTTTTTAATTTTCTTTGTAATTTTTGACATGTACATTCTTTAATTTAATTTCATTGGACTCAAGTAGTTTTAATTTGTTTTTTTTATGTAATTCAATTTAATTTATTTTAATTTAATGGGTCTATTTTTTACTTCTAAATTTAATTTAACTACATATATTTTAAGTAGGTATTAATTGAAAGAAATTTTAATGTATTAATTGTGTATGGTGAAATTTATTGTAGTGCATAAAATATGGAATTTATTCTAAATTAAAATAATAAATAAATAAGTAAATAATCTAATCAATTTATTCAATGGATAATTTTATTATAATTAGTCTTAAGTAAAAGTTATTTCGTTATAGGCCTCCAACATGTCTTAACAACTGCTAACTAATAATAACCAAGTCCAAAGTGCTCAAGAAACTTTTGCCACAAGCGGTCATTCGTCCAAATACCATGGACCCAGTTAAGTTAGCGGCATATTTATATTTACTTCAAGAATCAAACTTGAGCCCTCTTGTTTCTCAAGCAAGATCAGTTATCGCATTGGCATTGTACATCAAGTGATTAAAAACAATTCCAAATAGTCAAGAATCTTTCTTTCTTTTTCTTCTCTCTTTCTAAGCCTGCAACGCATCAGCGATGCCTTTGATGTCGCTGGTGTCCATGGGCGACGATAGCCACTTACCATCAGGTGGATCGTCCGTTTGTCGGCTATTTCCATAAAAGAAACTTCCTAATATATGCACCTTTCATATCTGTGTGTCATTCTTCAAACCGTTACTATTATGATTTACGATAGCAGCTACTTAAAGGATATGCTTTGAAAGGAATTTTAAGAAACGGCCACCGTCAAAATTCATGCAATAAAAGTATTCAAATCTCGTGTTGAATTGTTTTACGAAAAAATTGTCAAAAGTATTTTTTCTGAACATTGCACGGCGAAATGAATAGCGGTGTTTGTCGCACAGTGGTCCCGCAGTGTTGTAAATTAGACAAAAATTCTATAAACGGGAACGTTTGTAAAACTGTTGTTTGGCGATTTTTTTGTCTCTGTGCCACAGGACCGTTGTTGACAGAGTTGTGCTTTTCACAACAGTTCTAATTTCAACTTTATCACCAGCGACTAAGGATTTTGTAAGTTTAGAGGTCCGTCCGTAATTCAAAACATTTGTTTCTGGTGTTTCAATGTCCGTTATTCTTTGTTGTAAGTGCTGTCATCCTCCTAACCCTTTAATGGCTGGGTATTATGATTATGACTCATTTTATATTCATTGGGGAATACTGGCTCAGAAAGTCTTTTGGAATGATTGATAGGGATTTCCTATTATCCTATTTAAAGTACATATTTAAAGTATAGTAAATAAGTCTTTTTACTATCGATGTTGATTTGTTTTAGGAAGCAGTTGAAGCAGTTGTCTCACGGATGGGTGGATCTGAATTTGAATCCCGGACGCAGCTCTAATGTTCTCAAACGAGTGTGAAGTCTGCCAATCCACACTTGGCTAGATTATGAGAGGAGACCCGAGCCCAGCAGTGGGCCAGCTGTGGATTGCGATGATGGTAATGAACTCCCTTATTTGGCAATGTAAGAAATAAAAAAAATCGCCTTACGTGTTTTAGTCATACCTATTGTTGGATAGTTAGTAAATGACAGAGCCTCTCCATCCTTCTTGGCTGGTGAGCATCGATGCATTCGACTGAGCTTTATGTGTGACAACATACCATCTGATATCACATCCCTGCTGAAGTAACTGAACACAATATACCCACGTTAATTAATTGAAAGACTAAATTTAGTTGTGTATTTAAATTAATTTTATTTTCAAGAGGTCTACTTTGCATTTTATTTGTCATTGAGACCAATTTGAAAAGCGATATAATAGTAGAATTCTCTTTTTATATAATCATCTAAATATCCAACCATTAAGACACGAGCCATAAGGTCACTTTTAACCATGGATATCAGAAATAAATCTCATTCTCGACTTTCCCACAACAACGCGAACACAAGAATACTTAGCGACTCCTAGTTATAAGTATTATTGTCTCTCAAACAGCACCACAAATGGCCAGTAGCAGTAACAAAGATATTAGAACAATTGGAGCAATAAGCTTCACAGGTACCTATTCTATGGCAGATTCCTTTCAAATCTCACAATAGTCCATTTCTCCAGTAGCAGATACCAGTGAATTGTCTCATGAATACATAATTAACCCTTAAAAGTAACGGAATTTGTAAAGTTTGACGCCAAACGGTAATAAAAATAAATAACACAGTAAATCATGCAAAGGGTTGGTAACGGTATTGCGGCTGGGTTAAATAGTGTTATCTTTTAGGACACGATTTTAAATGTAACATTTTTTTATACAGAAGCCGCAAAATAAGTAATTTTGGTTTCGTTACAATTTTAAGACTTCAAATTACAAGGTTTCAATGCCTATCCATCTTCATTGTGATGTAGTTCCGACTATTAAAACATTTTAAGAACTACAATAGTTTTTTTATTATTTTTATAGGTACTCTAAGTTTACAAAATGACAAAACAGCCCATGAGACCGCCATTTATTTATTTAGTTATTTAGTTAGTTATTTATTTATTTATTTATTTATTTATTTATTTATTTATTTATTTATTTATTTATTTATTTATTTATTTATTTATTTATTTATTTATTTATTTATTCTTTATTGCACCTTAAGATTAAAAGATACAAAAGGCGGACTTAATGCTAAAAGCATTCTCTGCCAGTCAACCTTAGGGCAGTGGGAGAACAAAGAAGGCGGTAGCAATAAGAAACAGGAAATAAAAACTATGTCATTAAATTGCATTTACAATATAAATATATATGTATATGCCATTACATTTTTTCAATCTCTTCCCTTCCCAGAACATACAAAGACCTGACCGATCCTAACACCTACGACGGACTTAAAACCATGGACTTAGATGCACCTATGCACGTAAGTATATTAGTTCATTGCCTTTACACGATAAAAACATTGAACCATTAAAAAAGGTACAAGTGAACATGCCTTTTATGATTTTAATATTTGTAAAACACATTTTTTACCGCAATAAAAGTAGGTAAAGTTGAGACCGCCAGGGGTCCATTGAAAATAAATTGTCGCTCACGGCTGCAAACTTAAATGATTCCTTATTCATATTGTAATTAGTTATGTTTGCATAACATTAAAGATAATATTAAATTTTACATTGCAGGCGTTCTTTTAGGAATGTCACCAAGCGTGTCTTAAATAACCGGGTTAAAGTAAAAACTTTAATGATGCCAAAAAATGGTTTCATGCCTTTATTACTTCCTCTTAGCTCTTTTTAAAATGTTTAATGAATTAAATTTAGTACCTGGGCGACTAACTTCTGCTGGTATGAAAATAGAGAAAACGAATTTTCTCAGACTGGAAACCTAGCTAGAGCGTGTTTTCATCCCCGAGAACCTCCATATTACAAATTTCATCGAAATAGAACCGTTTTTGAGAACGTAATTTCATAACAATAGGATTACAGAAGTCACAACATCTTTCTGCACTTCTGAACTACGAATACACACAAAAAATGTACACACAAATAAAGACATCACAAACACACACATACCCGGATTCAGAAAATAAGAAAAAATTGTAGTAATCATTGAAGTATATGAAATACGCTAGTAATAATTAAATGGTTGCAATTTGTACAAAAACTAAAAAATTACTAAAAAGTCATGAATAAAATACGTGTTTCGAAATAATATAATTATGTACTTTATTTAGTAAAACATAAAATTTTCAAAATTGTGTTTAAGTACTTATTTGTCAGGGTGAAGGAATACGCCTCAGTTATGGGCCTTTAATTCAAAAATAAAATATGTTTCATTTGTTTATTAATTCTTTATTGCATTCGCTCATACAAGGAGTTACAAAGTGCGAACATAATGCCTATTGACATTACCAACCAACCCAGTGCGGAGAGAAATGCGAGGTAGGCGTACATGAAGAAAGACAAAATATTGAAAGACAGAACAACGAATGTTACTGCTTCATTTATACAATATACATATACCTATTAAGTTATACCGTATAAGGTAATTTTACGTACCTAATTACGTATATTTTGAAGGAGGTAAAGTGACAGTATTACTTTTCCTAGGTTGCCTCCTATTTTACGAGTAGTACCAGCTATACTTAGTTGTCAAAATCAGTGAGCATTCAGAAATATCAATTATCAAATACACAGAAAAAGGAGAGATCCTTTTTCTGAAGTTATTCATACACTCATAAAAGTATCTATAATGGTACGTTAAGATAAAAGTTTTCTTGTTTCAGTCTGAACCGCAACTAATATTTTACTAGTATGTTAATAGGATTATTCGGATTATTTCTCAGCGACTCATGTAGACGGGTCCATTGTTTCGTCGGTCACTTTTATAGGATTACAATTAAAACTATCTAAATCCGTCGTTTAATATTTTCGTTATTTATGGCGATTAGAACATGTTTACTCCTGTTTGGTGCTTTGTTTCAGAGATTTAAGGTTTAAATCTTTTCCAAATGGACTGCCGGACACTTTATGAGATTATGCAGAAGAACTACTAGAAGGGAAGATAGTGACTATTGCGGAGTCAGGGTATTAGTTAGAAGGTTTTTGTAAGGAAGCTTATGTAAGGACAATAGTAACGTCGGACACACTTTATAAGATTAAAAATATCTGTTCGGGTACCTGTGTTGAAGGGCCCATACCAGACTTGTAAAGGTCGTGTGAGGAATCTGCAGTCAGCCAGTCCTGGATTTGTCAATAGGCCATATAAGCCGCGGCAGCGTCCTAAGGGCGGCAGATTCCAGAAGATGATATATGTGATTTTGCAATTAAAAAGTGGCGCAAATATTGTAATTTTTTACGCACTTTCTTAGTGACTAATTCAGTGCCTTCCTTACTATGAATAGAAAATTATTATTTTACAAAGGTACATGGGGCGGCGAAAATAAATTGGCCTACACTCATAAAAAATATAAATCCGTCACTGAGTCAGCATGATGGTACGATGGTATACAAATAAATATAAAGAAATTCAGGCGCAGATCGGAGCTAGAATCGGACGGGTGCCTTCCGAATCCGGATCCAGATCGGAGCCTGAACCAGATTGGAACTGGATCCGGAGAGGGAGAGGAGGCAGAAGCCGGAGACAACTGCCAGAGGCAACGGCGCCAAAACTGAACATGAACGGGAACTATATCTAAACTGGACAGAAGACGGATCGGATCCGGATCCGGACGAGAATCATCCTACCAGCCTACTTTCCTTTTTATCTTTAGGTGTTTTAATTTTTTAAAAGTAAATTTTAGAACAGTTTTTCTTGCAAATAGTTAATCTTAGGGTATTCATTTGTTTTTTCGACTTTCATTTGTTCTTTCTTTTAGGTGGACCACGGCCCATATATTTATTGATTTGCATATTACTAATCATTTAAGGTGGACCACGGGCAAAAAAAAGTGTCCGTGGCCCACCCAGGTGGACTAAACAGGTGGACCACGACCAACGCCTGAAGAAATTAGCTATATCTTATTCCAGATCATGGCCTAATGAAATACCTACTTGAAATGAAATTTCATGAAAAGCACACAGATAAATTAACAAATAGGGTACTTAATATCCAGGAAAACGTAGGCGAAGCCACGGGCAGGCATAACACATCAGGGCTCCGTTAAATAAGGGCATATGACGTAGGATTATGAAGCTAAATATAAGATTGTTATTATGCGGTTAAATTTTACACATTAATTGTAATTAATTACCCTGCGCTGTTGCCCTAGTAACAAAAATATTAATAAATTAATAATTAATAGGAAGGTAAATAATATGTATTAATTGATCACACTTACGGAGAATTAGATAAATGCATTTGATTAATTGTAATAATGATATTTAACGACTAAACTCTTCTAAATGAACAAACTAAAACCAGATCGTCCAGATCAGAATAATTTAACTATAGTAATTTTGTACTGACTAGCTAGGCTAAAGAGAAAAACGTAAATGTTGGAATTTATATTCAAAAGTATATAAAAATAATCTATTTAAAAAATACTGTATGGACTGCGTCGGATTCAATAAAAGAGAATTTACTTACTAAGACTGCATCTCTTCACTTACATAATATTATATGGATATAGATGGGATTGCAGTCAAGCATTGAATCCAGACATCTTTTATCCTTTGTAGATCTCCGGGGTGAAACAGTGAAACAGTCAGGTTCTGAGCCCAATTTATATTTATAAAGCAATAAAACACACAAACAGAACAAAATAAATAAAGAATTGTGTGCGTTTGACACCTTTTTTCCTAGACTTTTCTAAATCTTTCTTCTCTGGGTTCGGTAGACTAACGTTCAAACCGCCAGGCTATCAGTGCTATGTCATGTGTCCTTTAGTCAGCTGTTAGCGGACAAATCTATGCACCACTATGTATCTATAAGGAAATATAGCTTACATTGCTTCTTATCAAGGAGGTATTCCAATATTCGCGCAGCAATTATAATATTCCAAATTAAAGCTTCCTCAATACTATTTTGCGGTTACGGTCATTCGATGAACAAGTAGGTAGTTACGTGAATGTCCATAAATGGGTAATAATTATATAATACACATATTATTCCGAGAAATGAGTCCTCCCAAGTTTGAATTATAATTGTCTAAAGTAAAACTACCGTAAAATATTAGGCTACCGACGGTACTGGCCTATAAATAAGCAATTTGTGGGCTAGATCATCGTGAGATTTTTCCGCGTATGTTGCTCTGTAACCTCCTCTTTCTTCCAGTGAAAGTCCCATTAAAATTGGCTAAGCCTTTCCAAAGACTAGCCCGAACGAACAGAAAGACAGACGGACAAAAATTAAAAAAAATTGTTTGTATTACTGTCGTGTACTTACATAAGTATAAGCACCGGAGAAAACAGTTATTATGAAATCACAAATGCTTCAAATTCATTTGTATAGATAGATTTCGTGTTATCATATAAAAAACAAAAAATGTTTTATGGCAACGTCATTAATTATACGACTTAGAAACCATCCATGGTTTCATTTGAAAGGCAGTAATGCGAAGATGGTTTGAAACCAATAAAACAATGTATTAGGTACATTCGGTCCATTTATTAAATCGATTTTCCACTTTTTACATGCAATTTTTTTTACCGTAGTGCACACGCTGGGTTTCCGATAGTATCTTTAATAAATAAACTTGAGTTTTTCCAAGAAAGATAGAAAGCTCTCTACTTTCTAATCGTAAAAACCCAGAGGGTTGCGATTTTTTGCGAAACTACCATTACTTCATCCCTTATTTCACACAATTGTCTAGTACCAATAAAACTTTAAAACACGTTTTTTAACAATTGAAATAAAACATTTGCACAAATAAAAAAGAAAGATGAAATTCTTGTAATACAATTTAGTTCCGCAGTAATTTCAACAATTTTATTATTGACATTAAATAACTATATTTTTATATTTTACATTACTTTAAGTATTAAAAATAAAATAGTCATATAATTATCCTATTCTCATTTATTTTAATTAATAAAGATATTTGTTTTCTTCCTTGTATAACCTTACCTTAACGTTCTACGACCTTTTAAATTTTTGGTAAAAAATCTATAACAAACTAATTTAATACTTAATATTAACTTGTTATAATAAAATAGCTAATTTCATTAAAATGAATGTATAATAATAATTAATCAATATTTGCGAATAGGATAAAATATTTGAAACCATAATATACTTTGTAAAATCTGTGAGAGTTTACACAGAACAAATAAATGAACATATGAAACAAATATGTATACACACTTTTTATATGTTCTTAATTCCTAAAGGATTTAAACCACGCATCAGTTAGTCACGGAACCCCAAACAGAAAGACATTTAACGAGACACTAAAAAACATTTGCACAAGTTATAAAACAATATTCAAAAGACCCCTATCAGTGCGTGTTAATGGCAAAACCTATTAAGTGGGTAAAAAGTAACGGGCCCTTATTTATGCTATTACAAGGGCAATTAGTACCCCTTTGCATTGAGGTAAACTTTTACCATTGTGCAATGACTTTTCATAAAGTAAAAAGTTCCACACATTGAAGTATAATGTCATAGAACAGACATTTCAAACAAAATGTGTGTCCCGCCCGGGAGGTTCCATTTTTAAAATTGAGCCCCGGTTCTCCTTTCAAAATAGAACGAATCCATTGAAGATTGAAGCCACGCGCCACGTGGCGCCAATGCATTGGGACATACATGGTGTTCGCGGTGTCTGTTCTATAAGCTAGTAATAATACTTCAATGACTGATATAGATAAAAAGACACTGTAAGATTGTATAACAAATAGGACCCGTCAAAAATGAAGTTATATACAGAAAACATAACACTACATATACTTTAAAGCGAAATTAATTTATAAACCGGTCCGGTTCTCACGTCATTTTCTACCTCGCACGTGTAAACTGTGGAACAAGCTACCTGCATCGGTGTTCCCTCTAAGCTATGACATGAGGTCCTTCAAGAAGCTTCTTCTTGGCCGGCAACGCATTGATGACGCCCCTGGTGTTGCTAATGTCCATGGGCGGCGGTGATCACTTACCATCAGGTGACCCGTCTGCTCGTTTGCCTGTTCAAAGCATAAAAAAACTAATATAATATCTTTATCAACATTTAAATCAAAACGAGACACCGATAAATAAAATTAATGAATTCTACTATTGTTCTAGATCGATATCGCGTCAGTACGTGCTACAACTTGCCTAATGACCCGTTAAATTATAACTCAATTATTTGTTGATCTCGAGTTATTTATTTCAAAGTTTTTGCGGTATAACTTCAGTTTTAACATTATGTAATGTTAATTGGCTAATTAGCGTGATAAAAAAAACGCATTCAAAACTGTGAAGCAATTTGTATCATATGTTTTTATACCGAATTTTTGTATTCTTGGTAACCTGTATTCAAATGAGACAAATTTTGTTACACATTTCTTGTCGAGATATGGGCTGATTTATCTAAATTATACGTGTAAGACTTATGGAATAACTTTCTTCGAAGACGGAAAACATCGTGAGTGAAACTTATTCTAAAAGTATTTATATGTAGCATTGAAGTATTATTACTAGCGTATAGAACCGGCACCGCGAACATCATGTATGTCCCAATGCATTGGCGCCACGTGGCTTCAATCTTCAATGGATTCGTTCGATTTTGAAAGGAGAACGGGGGCTCAATTTTGAAAATGGAACCTCCCGGGCGGGACACACATTTTGTTCGAGATGTCTGTTCTATGACATTATACTTCAATGATCTGTAGCAATAGTTTCTAACCTATGAGATAAAGGACCATTTGTAACAAAATTTCTCTCTTGCCATGGACCACCAAATATGGTTTATCTCCTCTAAAACACATAATAATATGTGTACTTAATATATTAGAAGCTATATTTTATCTATTTATGTGAAATTATGTATCATAGTCACTTCGTATTTAATATTTTTAGGAAGGTATTTGTTGTGTGGTTACACACAAATAAAAGCTGCTTTATTTAAACGATATATTTAATTGCAAATAGATTACAATTTGCTAATGATTTTAATATAGAACGCGTGTCTGTCGGGGAGCAGTTCGGTCAACTACTCGCCTTGCCGAGTGACATGCTTTTGCTGAGTTAGCTTTCATTGTCTTTAATTATTAGCTAATGTACGGTAATTCCGTACAGTATTGGACCACTTTGGAAGCTTCCAGGACCTCCAGTGTTTTGCGGACCATAGGTTAAGAAGAACAGATTTATAGACAGTATTAATCATGCCCCAAACCTGACTGGCCACCACCATATTCAACATTTTGCTTCAGTCAGACAAAACTTGACACGTCGTGTTGATGCATGGAAATGATTAGCTCTGCAACCAGTTCCACTCAGAATAGTAAACTTTTGTATGATAATATCTTTTTTGTAATATTTTTCTAAAGATGTGCTGAGGAGTTTCTTTAGGCTTTTCTTCTCCTCCATGACAAAGCACCTTCCGAAAAGCCAAAAAATGACGTGCATAAGTGTACAATGATACCTATATGAATAAAATATTTTGACTTTGACTTTGAGGCTGGATAGTTTTTCTTCTATTTTAGCCGGCAACACATGCCTTTAATGTTACTTATATTTATGGAAAATATAGTGAAGCAGCATTGAAGTATAATGAAATAGAACAGACATCTCGAACAAAATGTGTGTCCCATCCGTGAGGTTCCATTTTCCAAATTGAGCCCCCGTTCTCCTTTCAAAGTCGGACGAATCCATTGAAGATTGAAGCCACGTGGCACCAATGCATTGGGACATACATGGTGTTCGCGGTGTCGGTTCTATACGCTAGTAATAATACTTCAATGTGCAGCAGACGGATAGTACTTACTCGTAAGATATTAGTCGATCTTTGAACAATATTTAAAAATTAAAACTAATCCATATCCAAGATTAAAGTCTTGGATTAACATAACGTGAGCGGGTTTGTAAACATAGAAATCAGTGAAACATAAAAAAATATTTATTTTACAGCAGGAAAATCCTTAAGAATTTAATCCGATGAGGCTATCTTTTTGAGATGCCGGTTTTTGTAGTATTAATTTGTATAGTTGATACAGCTTACGAACTAGCCTGTAGGTACAGTCGGCAAAATAATTAGGCATGCAGAGCATAAAACAAAAACGTTCGGTAGTGTTTAATATTACATAATGCATAGACTGCATACCTAATTCTTTTGCCGACTGTACCTACTGGCTAAGCAAAAAATAAATAAGCTAGTAACATAATGGTTGTAGTTGATATTTTACTTACTTACTTTCAGGATATTCCATAGATAATCTTAAATTAAAATTTAAAAACTACTGTATCTTTTAATAGCGTTGACTTAGAAACTTGATATTTACAGCTTCAGAAACTGCAGACTCAGTATTGGATATTGATTGCTGAGAAAAAATATTTAGAGCGAAAGATAGACGGATAAGGTAACCCTATAAGAGTTCCGTTATTTTCCTTTTGATACAAACTTCCATACCTTATTATTTTTCCAAAAATCTATTTTCTTACTTGATGCATAATATACCTTCCATATATAAACAAAAATGTCTAATGCTACAAAAAAGTAGATGAAAATATATTTATTTATTCTTAAATTTATTCTTTTTCATCCCCTTACTGGCCATTTTTAGGGTTCCGAAGTAAAATTGGAACCCTTATAGTTTTGTTATGTCCGTCCGTCCGTTCGTCTGTTCGTCCGTCTGTCCAATGCATTACCCTTAGTGGACTTAGGGACTTAGGGGACTTAGACCCTTAGTGGTAAAAAGCTGTAATTTGGCATAGATATACAATATATGTTTATTAAAACTGTAAAATTGTACAATACAATGTAGAAAATCATTTTTTTCAGGGTACCTCCCCTACAGGTAACGTGAGGATGAATTTTTTATTCGTCGCGTACCCTATAGTGTGGTGGTGGTGGTATCGTTGAAAAGGTCTTCAAAAATATTATGGGTCTCTTAAGACTATTTTTGGATTAAGAGGTCCGTTTGCGAAATATTTGGCTTTAAAGTGCTAATTTTGATTAGAGTAAAGTGTCCCCACTGAGGACTAAATGGTTGGAGTTGGACAAAAGAAAAAAATCTCAAAAATATGTTATAATATGATGAATTTACAAGGAAAACTATTACAGCTATATTAGCATAAGTAGTTAGTGAGTAATAGTCGATAAACTTACTACTTCGGAACCCTATATTGCGCGCGGAATGACACGCACTTGCCCTGTTTTTTCCATTATACTTTTCCTGATAGAGGTAGAGAAGTTAATATCGGTAATAATAAATAACCCTAGTAAAAACAAAAGCTACAACATCCAGGCAATAGCGCCATTTCTGTAAATAATATGACGAAGTAAAGATTAAAACAGCGGTTATTACCATGCCAAATTATAATCTTCCCAAGGCTACGAATTAAGTTGAAACTGTCATAAAATGAAATCAGACATCCAATATTGTACTGAGAATAACTTAAATCTCAGTATTGTATTAGCGGTGGTTCTTTAGGAGATTAGAAGGGATGACTCCTGGTTACGAGATACGACGGATTATGTACGGTAGCGGTTAGGGATAAAATAGGAGACTATAGATTATAAAATGTCTTCAGCCCATTAGGAGTTTAATGCGGGACATGTAGTAACTTGTAGTGAAGGTTTGGATATTCCACGGATTGAAGTAAGTCAAGTGATTCAATTAGCCACGCGAGAATACTTATACTGTCTTTTTTATGTCATTAGCCAACGAACAAGCTGACGATCCACCTAATGGTAAGTGGCTATCGTCGCCCATAGACATCAGCAACAGCAAAGGAATCACTGATGCGTTGCAGGCTAAGAAAGAGACGAAAAAGAAAGAAAGAAATAGATAGAGGCGAGTAGATAGGCTAATAATAACAATCTGTTTTATAGTAGTTAGCAGTAACTATAGGTAGAACTTTTGGGTGAGGTATTTTTAACCGACTTCAAAAAAGGAGAAGGAGGTATTCAATTCGACTGTATTTTTTTGTTTGTTACCTCAGAACTTTCGACTGGGTGAACCAATTTTGATTATTGTTTTTTTAATTGAAAGCTGGTGCTTGTCATGGGGTCCAAGTGAATTTGAGCGAGATTTAAAGAGTGGTTTTTGAGTTATCCCTAATTTTGAAGTCAGTTATTTATTGTGAATGATTATTGAATATTGATTTTTTATTCGTCTCCGAACATATACAAGTGTTAGCGTATACTCGTAGTGTTAAACAAAAAACGCTGACATACTAACGCCTAAACGGAGACCTATAATTCCATGTGTTACGAATGGCATAAACTTATGACGAGAAATCAAGACTATATAATATTATTATTTCTCCAAGGATTCGCCTGGATATCTACCACCCTTGAGCATGAGTCAGCCGCCAAACGACTCGTCGTGTTCCGGCTGGGGGTTGAGAGCCAGTTCTTTATTTTTCTTCTTTCTTTCTTGACCGGCAACACAATGCCTTTGGTGTTGCTGATGTTCATGGGCGGCGATAGCCACTTACCATCAAGTGGATTGTCAGCTCGTTTGCCCTCTGTTTCAATAAAAAAAAAACTATATTTAAACATTTTACTGGCCATATTCTGCCTACCTAGGATTCGAACGTGGCACTTCATACAACTTCAAAGCAACTGAACTATATAGATGTTAAAATGCATCACGAAAGAATCAAAGTTCTTACGTATGTACATTGTACGTGCTGTATAAGTGTTCGAATAACTAAATTATCATCGGAATATCCCCATCGGCGCTATCACCACATTATACGTTGAGACATGAAACTATTCTTCGTTGATTTAATTTAAGGACTTTTGTTTAATTTGATAATCAATATATTATCCTACTAATATTTTGAATGTGAAAATTTGTGATGTTTCGATGTTTTTAGGATTCCGTACCTCAAAAGTAAATACGGAACCCTTATAGGATCACTTTGTTGTCCGTCTGTCTATCCGTCCGTATGTCTGTCTGTCAACGCTCTTTTTCTCTCTCTTTCTCAATAGATACGGCAATTTATGTCGTATTTTTTGAGATATTTTGGCACTCGCAAGGGTATCAAAATATAAAGGGTACTTTAAGTTAACCAAGAGTCATGAAATGTTGAATTATGAGAAGCAATGTCTTATAGCACAAGTGAAGGGAAATATCTGAACCCGAAAATTTGTACATCAGAAAAAAATATTATAGTTTTTACTTATTTGCAGTTGGTAAAGGAGAATGCCCATTTAGTATGGAGAAATGTACTGATTTTAACATTTTTGTGTCTTGATAAAAATACCTTTATTTGATTATGTTAACTTAATAAATTATACATACTAACTTTAGTCAGTGATAATATTAGGAAATAAGAGATTTTAAACAAAACTAATTTGTATTTAGGTTATAGTAAACTTACAGTAATATGGACTCTATGCGGGCGTATTAAAGTCGATTGCGTATGTAATGTCGATCTTTTAAGTTTCAAATTCATTTGACAGTCCCCAAACACCATGAAGTTTGTAATGTATTATAATCACAGAACACTATTACTCCTGGCTGATTATAATAATTTTCTATAAAAAAATAATAATTCATTTGACAATCTCCTTACGTCATCTAGTTTGTTGTCATGGATATATTATACTATAACGATTGTATCATAATTATAATCGAATCAATGCTACCTATTGGCCCGAAGGATCTTAAAAGATTCCTGATTGGCCCTTATCCAAACATAAATGGCCCAATGGTTTTCTTTTGTAAAACGGAAGTAAAGTTACTTATTAATTTCAGAAAATTATTCCCAATAAGGATTTTTTAGGAAATAGGGTAAAATACTTGAAATATTTTAATTAAATTTTTTGTCCAAAAATCATTGTGACACAATTATTTTTTTAAGAGTACTGGCTATGGGCATTCTCCTTTATCGTGATTTATGTCATGTGTATGGGGACGACAGTTTTCCAACAGCAAAGTTAAATTTGTTACTCAATTCAGTTCCATAAGTTTTACGGAACCCTCGGTGCGTGATTCCGACATGTCCTTGGCCGAGATTTTCTCTTCATCACGCGCTAAGTGCTAACCTTGGAACACAGATAGTTAATTTAGATTATTTTATATTTTATCCCAATTGTATGTTCCCCTGGAAACTTTAATATGTATGTTTGTGATTGAGTTTTGCGAAACGGAAATTAGTTTTTAATAAATTACATCACATTTAACACATATTAAATAGGTAGAGTATGGATTCTATAATAAAATAAGGATTTTTTTATGAAATTAGATAGTATTTTTACTTTTCTTTAATTTAATTATATACGTAAACAAATATAGTAGATACGTAAATATGTATGAATATTCAGATAAATTGGTATGTTTATGGGATGTTTAGATATATTAACACATAATGTTTCAATAAAAAAATTAAAACCTAATCTAAAGCACGTTTCATTTTTCAGAAAACGCAAGTTAAGAAAATAATGTGTTGTACCCAGCCTTGTTTATTTTTTGGTCATGCGTAAAGTATTTATGTCAATCAGGCAAATTTTAACTCGCGTATGCATTTATATCCACGTAAGTCTTATGACTATATTCAATGCGATTATTTTAAAATTAACTTCAGAAACTTAATATTTAGTTACTTAAAACAAACATTTCCTTTATAAGTTGACTAGCTTTTGCTCGCGGCTTCGCCCGCGGTAGAGTGGTTTCGAAACGAAATTTTTAATTAATTTAGATTTATAGAACCACATAAAAATAAATTGCACCTATAAGTAGGATGATTGGTTAGGATACATAATATTAGATATTAGATGATGCCCGTGGCTTAGCGCGTGGATATCGATTTTTTACAAATCCCGCGAGAACCCTAAATTTTTCTGGGATAAAAAGCCTATTTGTTAATCCAGGGTATAGGCTATCTATTATACATTCCTTTCAGCCAAATCGGTTAAGTAGTTGTGGCGTGATTTAGGAACAAACATCCAAACATCTAAACATCCAAACATCCAAACATCTTCACAAACTTTCACATTTATAATATTAATAAAAAAAATATAATTTATTTATCGATAAATCGCAAACATTCTTTTTAATATGTAATTCAAAAACACTAAGCAGAAATATTACCCCCAAGCTAAATTGTTTGTTAAAGCGGCATCATGCCATAAGAACTGGCCGCATGGCGTTTTGAGTTTTTTAGTAGAAAAAATCAAATAGAAAAAAAAACGCTAGGGCGGGGGCGCGCGGACGCCCACTCAGCTGAAAGCTTCCAAATTCAAATCGCAAAAAAAATACGCAACTGCGCACGAGAGCAGGTATAAAATAGAGACACGTGGTCGCGCAGCCACCAGTCGCAAGCAATTCACTATATGGTTCGCACGTCGCTCAGTCTCGCGCGCTCATTGTTTATCGTAAATAAGATCGAACGCCAGAGTTCGGAAACAGTTTTCAATATGAATATCAAGGTTTTGGATCCCACGGGCATCTATTGAAGATCAAGATACATAATTTATCAGATTTTGAATATTTCTACGTTTTGATAAGAAAAATATTCGGGAAAATGTCTGGATTGGACCCAACTGGTGTTTACTGAAAAGCGATTTTTTTGGAAAATTATCGAAAAGTCAAGATGATTGTCCTCGATCCTACTGGTGTGTACTGACGAGCTGATAGGACTGCTTCTACTAAATCAAGTTCAAGTTGTGAAAATCTTCAAGTTCATCAAAAATCTTCAAAATGTTCGGGCTCGATCCTACCGGAGTGTATTGAAAAGTGTGAAGTTCAGTGTTATTTAGAACGGAACCGGAGTAAATCCAAAATGGTGTTCAGCC
The DNA here is from genome assembly GCA_963932265.1 of Thymelicus lineola. Classification (NCBI taxonomy): domain Eukaryota; kingdom Metazoa; phylum Arthropoda; class Insecta; order Lepidoptera; family Hesperiidae; genus Thymelicus; species Thymelicus lineola. Next base: position 4,601,948 of record OZ010703.1, on the reverse strand, counting down.
TAGATCCCACGGGAGTGTACTGAAAAAAGACTTGTTAGTGTTAAGCGTTCTGAATGTTCGTGAAGATGGTCGCTCTTGACCCTACTAACGTTTATTAGGTTAAGTTTTTAGTTTTTTAATTTTTTAATTTTTGTTTTTTTTTTCATTATTATTTTTTATCGTTTTGGCTATCATTTGTTTCTAGCCCGTATTATCTGCAGTATTCTTTAATTTTAAAATGTCGAGTCTCATGTCTGTTTAACGTTGAACATTATTTACGTTTTATCTTCTAAATGCAAAAGATGTATCGTTGTACGCATCGCCGCCACAAGTTAATATCCACGAGCAGAAATGAAGTATCATCGAATAGAAAAAAAAGGAAATTCCTTATTCGTTGTTTAATATTATAATTTTGTAAATAGAACCAAAGACTGCGACTACCTGCCCATTTCAAAGTCTGGTCTTAAGACTAGGGAATCCAATCTAATTTATTGAAGTTACCTTAATATAAGTGATTATTTATTGACTAACAATTATATAAGTAGAATAATGTGGTTGAAACGGTGTAAAAGTAAAGTAAAAGTTTTTGTAAACTTTACGGTGTCTAATCCTAAAGTTGAGTTTACTGTTCTTGCATTTAATAACCATTGCATTTCTGTTAATCTTTTGCAGTGATTATACTCTTGTAAAATAATAAGACTGTTAGATAAATGTTTTAGATAAATTGTTCGCTAAACTGACATGTTTAGATTAAAAAATATGTTATGAAAATTTATATCTTTTTTTTAATTTCATCACCCAATTTTTTTACACACGATCATATTATTTGATCTTTATATCTTCACACTGAAATACACAATTAGAATCTATTTTGGACTAAATATTTTTAAGTGTATTGCAAATAAATTTCAGAAAATGTACAAAAATCTGATTTGTGTCTTTTGCTTTTTTAGAACTTACAGATCGAATTCCATTGCAAATATTTTTTCTTTAAATAATTTAAAGAATATTTTTATTTCACTGCTTGTATTTACATCTTAGACTCTACCTTCTAGGTAATGTGATCTATACTTTCACATAGCACACAATGTAAACGCAAATAACTTCGAGACTAAAATTCGTGTTAACTTCAGGCAGAGATAACTAAAATGATAGTGATAATATCATAATTATTATTATCATATTGACATTAACTTCAAATTAATCTTTATCAATAAAACCTAGAGCTAAACTATAACTAAAACTATTCTGGTTTAAGACATTAGTTTCTCAAAGAAATAATACTTACATTTCACTTACAGAGAGAACTTAAGTAACTAGGTATATTTAACATGATTTCCGACATTGATGAGACTTTTAAATCTAGATCAATATTATTTCAGAACACGTTACACGACTTCAGTTTCATTACTTCAAGAATCATTGATAAAAGTGCCTCAGCGATAACTCAGAGAACCCAGAACTCTTATGTAGGGCAGAACAAATAGGGTTCAGGGTGCCACGTGTTATTTTTGATACTTTTTTAAATAGTACAACACCTTTTAATCATGTTATAAGATAATGATTCTTTTTTACTTATACATGTCCAAACCATACGTGACATTTTTAAATACATTCCAAACGATTTGATAAGAAATGCATTAATAATTTATTACTATATTTATAATGAAAATAATAGATTCTTTATATTTATTATTAACCAAAACTTCTGATGATTTATTTGTTTCAATACTAATACAAATCTGTATACAATTCTAGGTATTATTGCATCAGTCGAAGGTTGCTTTCCATTTGAGTGTGATCGGCTCATGGGACGTGGAAGGGGTTAGAATGATCCAACATGGTGTAAGATTAAAGTAACAAAATTATTTGAAATATCGACTGAATAACCATTGAAGTATTATTACTAGCGTATAGAACCGACACCGCGAACACCATGTATGTCCCAATGCATTGGCGCCACGTGGCTTCAATCTTCAATGGATTCGTTCTATTTTGAAAGGAGAAAGAGGGATCAATTTTGAAAATGGAACCTCCCGGGCGGGACACACATTTTGTTCGAGTTGTTTGTTCTATGAAATTATACTTCAATGTGAATAACTTAAATTATTTTCGCTATATTGGGACTGTGTAGATCTGTTCTCAATCCCATGTCGGCAGGACAGCTGCCACCTCTGCTTAAGTAAGGGCGATTTAAACGACAAGTCGTGTTCCGGCTGGGGGCTTGAGAGTCACTTCTTTCTTTCTTTTTCTTTTCTCTTTCTTGGCCGGCAACGGCCTTTGGTGTTGCTGATGTTCATGGGCGACGATAGCCACTTACCATCAGGTGGATCGTCAGATCGTTTGTCGGCTATTTCTATAAAAAAGGGCGATATCATTAACCATAAGCTCTGCTTGCGGGGTTAACCGCGTTTTTCGGGATAATGAGTATACTATTTGTTATTCTAAATCAGAGGTTCCCAGAATTTTTTCTCATAGACCACTGTCATTTAGCTGGTTCCGGTGGACTCACAGCATCTACTCGTACATTTTAACCATATTCCCAAAACTCGACAAAAATGGGAATAAGTATTAGATCTAACTATGGTTTGCGTTGCGGCTGAGTTTAGATTATATTAGATTATTTATTTATTTAAAAATTTTATGTACATGAATAAACTTAAATGAAAACGTTATATAAATCTATAGTACATAGAATTATTAATAGTTTTTGAAAAAAAGTGAGAATTGATTGGTTAATTAATTAATTGATTTTTTGTCACTCCAACGTAGACCCTCGTCGAGTCTCACGTGAACCCCTAGGGGTCCACCTGGACCACTTTGGGAACTAAGGTTCTAAATCATGTCAGTAGTTTTTGCGTGAAAGAGTAAAAAAAACACGAAAATAATATTGCCGTAGTAATAGTAATGGTAACTATTACTATAATTATATGATATCTTGGTTCCTAGAAAATACATGTTTTAAATCATCGTATCAATGATCCACATTAGAACCGGTTTGTCACGACACCATTTATTTTTCGTCAAAAACTAATTACACTGTAAATGTCAATTTGGTTCGGTGAATTAGTGGTTTGACTGTAGGGTTTCGCGGAGGGATCCTGTTTTGAATATTATTTTTAAATCATTAATGTTATTACTATTATTATTATCTTCCCTTAAAGCCTGCCTGGATACCTACGTTGCTTGAGTCACTTGCCAAACGACTCGTGTTCCCGGGGGTTTGAGAGCTAGTTCTTTCCTAAATACTTCTTTATTCTCTTTTTTGCTTATCATATTCCCCTATTTCACCCCCTTGGGGGTAGAATTTTGAATAATCCTTCCTTAGTGGATGCCTACGTCATAAGAGGAATTTACTTCACAGCCTCATCCGGTTATCAGGTTGAACCATAACAAGTTGTTTAGGTTAGAGATAAATAGGACTTTAAGCTTTTGATTTAATAAATACAGACATTTTATATTAAGGACTTACCTACTTACTATACTATTGTTTTTGTACATACTAGGATGCCCTGTGTTGCAGGTCCCATGGACAACATACAAAGAGAAGAACACACACCAGACCGAGAATCTAAATTCAAACCTATCATTCTTTCTCCCTCCCCGGGAATCGAACCCAGAACATGAGCATTACGCCACCGGCCACACGGATCGATATTGTAACTCCATTTCGATAATCTATGACATTATGCATGTAAATATCAATCAGAAGTCCGGTTGAAGTTTTTGCATTGTTTTGAAGCTATAAATAACATGTCCGGTTTTTTACTTTTGTTACTGTTTGAATTTTATATGAAATAATGTAAAGTCATTTTACAAAACGTAAATAAATAATCAGTCTTAATCCATTGGTTGCAACCCATTATTTCGCAGCTAGTGACACACTGCTCCAATACGAATTGGAGGGTTAATGGTCACTCAAGTGTTAAGTTTTTATGCCGCCTGAAGACCTCCAACATGGCTTACCGAATGCTTTCTAACCCCCCAACTCAGAGTCACTAACGGTTACAGAATACGGAATAGAATACGGACAGAATTTGTATGATGATTCTTTATTAAGGAGCGATTAAAGTAACCTTTAGTGACTCTGAGTTGGGACGTAAGTTTTTTACGGTAGTGCTCAGGAAAATGTTTGCACGAAGCGATTCCCATCCACCTCCCAATACAGCTTTTAATTTGTGTTTAAGAAAAATCATTTATATGACCTACAATATAAAAGTATTTACGTTCTCACTTACATAACTTATTTTCCTTTTACACGTGCGGTATATATTTTACAGAAGTATAAATTATCACAATACCAACATTAAATACATCACTATAAGAACTACTTTATAAGAATTTTTATTTATAATAATTTTAATTTTAATTTATATTATTGTTATTAATTTAATTTCAATGTATGTATAATTACTCTAACGCATTAGTCAAGCTGTAATGTTAGATGTAATTTTGAATATAAATAAATAAATAAATAAATAACTTTACATTCCTATAACTGAAAATAATTTTATTTATGCCATTATCATGAGAAACTATATCCTTTTTCGAAAATGCTTTAATTATAGGCTTTGTTAGCGACCTAGGCGTAAAATCCCATCCGCTGTGTCTGAACCTAGGTCACTTGACTCGGCGAGTTAGGGACGAACCTCACTTATTCGTATGTATTCAGATTTTATTTGGAAAACAATCTTACAGTGTCTTTATATCGTTATTTCTAATCTATACTAATATTATAAAGCTGAAGAGTTTGTTTGGTTGAACGCGCTAATCTTAGGAACTACTGGTTCGAATTGAAAAAATATTTTTATGTTTGATAGTCCATTTATTGAGGAAGGCTATTTAACATCATATATTTAAGTAGTTAGTTTTTTCCACAAATTAACGCGGGTGAAATCTCGAGGCTAGCCGTATTAGTTAAAAGTTAAAAGTAACATCACATTTATTCGTTACGCGGTACGGAGTTCGCCGGGACAGCTAGTTAAAAAATAAGGCTAACACAAAATTAAAACAAATAAAAGACAGATAATCATATAATGCCAAAACTAATTACTGATTATTGACTATTAATGATTTTACTATTAATGACTGATATGACTATCAATGATTTTTTGTAAGATTGTTTACCAAATAAGACTCGTCTAAATCTTTAAAGAAAAGCACCTAAAATAGATGTCATTTATTTGTCATTGAACGGCTTAACCAATTACACTATTGAACAAGAAATCAAAAAGGACCAATAATAATGACAGTAGCAACAATCTACAAATAAAATACAAAATAAATGATACATAAATGGTAAAATCAATGATATTTAAAAACTATAGATACGTCATGGTCTTACAAATCAACCAAAAAATCTGTTCTGAAAAGAGCTATAACACACACACGTTTATCTTTTGTTTCACGACACCAATCACACTACAATAATACACGAAGGCATTTTAACGTTGTATATCAAATCTCAAGTCTGACAACAACTTAAGCGTGCCTATCGCCTTGTATTGACAAAGCGACTACGTGCAGACGAGGTCAATTGACTGCTTTTACGATCTTCATCTTTGGCGTGCTATGTGACACATCTAACTCTTTTTCCTTATAATATCATTGGGTAAAATTAAATGTAATAAATAATGAACAAGAAATCAAATAAAAACAAAATAATTTAGCCAATACATACATAAATCTGTAATCCTATTTAAAGCTTATTTAAATTACAATCGCAAATTTTCATTAAATTATTCTTACACAACAATTAAAATCGCTAATTAAGCGTAAATCCCAAACGTGATAACTAAAGCATATCAATATGTGACCAATGTGCCGACTTGAATTATGCAAAAACCCACAGGATAATGATCATGCATAACGTATACTAACATAGTTAATAAATAAATTCCACAAAGTTTTAAATCATTGACACTTCATCGCTATTATCATCACTATAAGCCGCGCCATTAAAGAAACGAATCTAAAATGGCGGAAATTATCATTCCCCGTCACTCGCATGCTAAAGACAGGAATAACGTGCGAGTGAGGGGGAATGAAAATTTCCGCCATTTTAGATTCGTTTCTTTTATGGCGCGGCTTATACTTACAATAAGATAACTCTAAAGTATAAATTATTTAAAAAATCCTGCCTGCTGTCAAAAAAGCTATCGTGGTATTATGCCTATTTGGAATCCTTATGGTGAGCTTTTTAATTTGATACCCATATTGCATTATTCGATTTAATTTAATTTTTTGATACTTCAAACAATAACATCTCAAAAAATATTACATACATACGTACAAGTTACGCTCGAAAAACATAACCTTTCCGGGCTTGGGTAAAAAATAATTCCCCCGCTGCGTCAATTTTTTCCTGTAACGCAAGAATACAGAAACCACTCAACAGATTTTCATGCAGTTATCATCAATAGATAGACTGATGGTTTATGAGGAAGGTAAATTCATTAAAGTTTTTTCTTCATAATAAAGCTTAAAATAAAGTTTAAAATAGAGTAATAACTTGTACTGAATTAAATGGAATTGAAATAAATCGTATTTGACTCTATTTATGGATGGGAGTCGCCCCATAACACCGCATTATTCTTAGAAATTCTTGATACATTATTGTATTTATTGTCGAATAATCTATCTGTCAACTGCATGTGCTCTATTTTCAACCGTTTAGTATTATAAATAAGTGCTACATTCCCGTGTCTTGCGCTAGATACTAGTTTTATAACACTCAAGGCGATCGAAGCCGGTATTAGTTTATTGGGATGCGGATCTTAAAGCCCTTTATTAAGATATTAAAATTAGCTGTTGCCCGCATTTCAGTCGTAATTTGTCTGTTAATCACAAGTATAATAATAACTTCAAGTTGTACGGTTGCCGTGTTCAATTATAATGATTTAATATAAATTAATTTCCTTTACAGGTTGTCTAAGTCGTCCTATAAGTTTTATGGATAGGGAAATAGCAAATTAGATAAATCTTGGTATATGACTTTATAGATTAATAGCTTTTGCTCGCGGCTTCGCCCGCGGTAGAGATCGATTTTTTACAAATCCCGTGGAAACCCTGAACTTATCCGGGATAAAAAGTAGCCTATGTATTACCTACCCCAGATAACCACACAGGCTATCTCTATTCCTTTCAGCCAAATCGGTTAAGTAGTTGTGGCGTGATTGAGGAAGAAACATCCAAACATCTAAACATCCAAATATCCAAACTTCTTCACAAACTTTTACATTTATAATATTAATAGCATAATATAATAGTATAACCAAACACAAAGGACTGTAGATCTAATTATTGATCAAAATATTTATCCATTAACGCCCCAATTCAGAGTCACTAACGGTTACTTTAATCGCTCCTTAGAGAAAAGTTAAAGAATCTCCATACAAACCGTACTGAGGAGCGATTTAAGTGACCATTAGCGACTCTGACTTGGGGCGTTAGAGTGCAACTTTATCCATACTTACCCATCCAACTTTATCCGTCCTTATCCAACCTCTTCTACTCGTGCGTGTTTATATATTTAATTAAATTATTTCAACAATGAATGCTCAGGCATACCATCACAAATTGCAGACTAACCCGTCAGTTAGACAACGATAAGCGATAATGTTAACATTGGAACGCTTCAGACGTCAACCCTGTTATCGTTAGCTAGCAGTCGTTAAGCCAATACAATGAAAAGTCCACATCGACAGCAATTAAAAGTTACTTTAAAATATAGATTAAAATAGAAAAATATATTAAAAATTCAAGACCATTTAATTGGTAACTCCTGGAGACCAATTCTCGCGTTGTAGCGATAATGTCGAACTGAGACATGATCTGTTGACGATGCTGCTGTCGAAGTTAGACGAATAAGACTTGGGACAAGTACTCCAAATGGGTAAGTCCAAATGGCCGAGCTATTGTCACACGGGCCAGACTGAAAATCGGTGTCGTCTCGTACGACTTAAGCCGAGTCTGGACCACTTCGAAGGCCTTGCTGCAGCGCAGACATCATTTGTTACTGTTTTTTCTTTTTTTTTAAGATTGGGGGTCTTATGGCCTTATTCATAAAAGTTTAATAACTATTAACTTATTTTATGGGTGATGGATGTATTTTCTTACGTTTTGTCGTTTTCGTAAGTCAGAGACTAAAAATTCCTTTATCTTTGCTTGTTTTTATGAATAAATGAGTAAGACTCTTAGATTTTATTGTTTGTGCTTTGCTCCTTCGAATAAATGCTTCTTCTTTCTTTCTTTCTTTCAAATTCGAGAAAAAAGTCACTCGTAGAATCCAACTTGAATGGGCTGCGTTCAGGACACTGCGTCATATCTTGTCGTCCAAAACCCTACCCCAGTGCCTGAAGTCGATATTCGAGCTGCTCGGTATTCGAGCAGTGTGTGTTACCTGCTAAGACTTACGGCTTCGTGGCGTGGTGTATAATTTTGGCCTAATCCACAAGCTCTGACACATAGTGAGCTATGAAGTAGGTTATGCTCGGTATTTATCTACGTGATCGCGTCAGAATTACAAAGTCTGAAGACGAATCTTAGAAATGTTTAAAATTTTTTTTGTTAAACTCTATGTTATATAGTTGTACCTCATTTTAAGAGAGAGATTGTTATATGTTTCAAATATGTAAAGGGGATTCCTGATGTGCCAAACACAGGCTTCGACATAGTTTGGACACCAGGTCGTCCACAAAACCAATTACTAAAATATACTTATGTACTTTTAGTCCAACATATTTGTAATTTTTGTGTGGAGATGGGAGATGAATAAAAAGTTATTATATTGTACCTTATTCTAGTTACTTCCACATTGACATTATTAATGTACTCGTACTATTTCTTCAATAGTTAAAAGCTCTGCACTTCTTCATGTACACTTTCGTTATATTAAATATCAGACGACTTTTACGTGCGTAAATTATTCTTAAAAAGGGATACAAACGTTTTCCCTTCACGTATACTATAGATGAGATCGATGGCTCTGCTGAAACACTCCCACGTAATTAATAAAATAGATCGATCGGTGTCTATATAACCGCACCATTTCATTGATATGCTAGCGGACATTGACCTATAGGTAGTTCTATGACCGCGGTACCAGGGCTACAGAAACTACCAAAGAGTAAATTCTGCGGTTTGTCTATCTCTATATGTATTGTGATATCTATTTTATTATCGCGTTCTAACGAAGATTATATTTATATATATTATCGTTGATTTGTTAGTGATCGACTCCTAAATGAACTGATCAATTGAGGTCATAATGGCTGTGGAAAGTTTATTAATAAAACGAACTGCTTCAGTTGTTTCTAAAAATTTAAAATGGGTTATTTGTGTTTCTCAAAGTGGGCAATAATACCCTCTTTTAAAGACTGTAGACCTTCCGGGGTAAAGTGGAAATGGCTCAAAAACTTTGAGGATGTTAAGTAGCCTATCCTGAAGGCCTGTAGTTTTTAATGTATGGTATGTATGTATGTATATATTGTACATTCAATATTCGTCAATTAAGCAAATTTTCAGGCAGTGAGAATCGCAGTAATAAGAACTAATTAATAAAATACTTTATTGCAAATATAATATTTCAGTATTATTTGTCTACAGTGTCAAAACAAATAATATTATAAAAACCGTTAAAAAACCACTTGTAACCTGAAACAGTAAATATTAAACGCTGAAAAATATAAGAAAAACAAATAAAATAATACACAGACACAATATGAACGTAGCAAGCGAATGTTCAACGAGTTTTCACCCGGAAACTCTGTTTTCACAACTACGACTACCTTTCACTCACGCGAGCGAGAAAACCCTAGCCGAGCCGAGTCAATCAACTTCTATAGCTAGATATTAATAGCTGTCTTTACCCGACTACCAAGGAAGGATTATGATTTTCGCGCGTATCTTGTTTGTATGTAAGTATGTATGCGTGTAATATTCTTTTATCTACCACGTACGAGTATCTTCCAAACCGCCGCCCGCCGCGATGCTGAACCAATTGAGATAATTAAGATATCGTTAGATTCGTCTTGATAACCCAAGTGTTCTTAGATAGGTGACGTTAAAAACAAATATGGTGGCTGTGAGATGCCATTGTTTGAAGTAGGTATAAAAAATAATAATAAATCGAATAATGCAATATTGGTATCAAATTGCAATTGCCGTATTGGGGCGGCTTAGAATACTAACCCCAATCCCACGCCGGATGGGTGTCGTAAGAGGCGACTAAATCCGGCCCGCTGGTGGTAGGGCCCTCGCAGGGATTATATTGGTAGTATTGATTTTAATTGTTAATTAATACCAATATTACTATTATTTCTCCACGGGCTCGCCTGGATAGCTACCACCCTCGAGCATGAGTCAGCCGCCAAACGACTCGTCGTGTTCCGGCTGGGGGCTTGAGTGAGAGCCAGTTCTTTCTTTCTTTTTCTTCTTTCTTTCTTGGCCGGCAACGCATCAGTGATGCCATTGGTGTTGCTGATGTTCATGGGCGGCGACAGCCACTTACCATCAGGTGGATCGTCAGCTCATTTGCCGACTATTTCCATAAAAAAAAAATTAAAGAGCTCACCATAAGGATTTCAGAAAGGTATATCATGATAGCTTTTTTGACAGCAGGCGGGTTTTATTAATTTTTTAATTTATACTAGTTTTCTTAGTATTTTTCGTGTTTTAGCCGTCTCATTGTGTTAAAAATGTATGCACAATTAAATATATACAATATGTATATATTGTTATGAAATAATTCGTTCGTATTGTAAGTAATAGCAATCCGACTAAAAAGCATTCTCTATCATGTTTAAACATCATAATTGATTATAGCATCAGCAAAGATCATAATAATATTATATAAAAGTATATAAATAATTTAACGTTTTAATGTTGGTATCTTCAAGGCAAAAGTAAATAAGATTTATCTAGGTAAGCACATAAGCGTTATACCTACTTACCATCCAAAAATGCATCACTAAATTATCATCAGATGGGAGTCAAGTAACTTAAAAGTATAAAAAATAATTATTAATTATTTCATTATTCTCTTCAATAATAATAAATAAGAGTAAAGTATACATAAACTTACATTTATAACTTACATATTTTTATTTCATTATATACTTTTTTTAAATCTGTAATCTTGTCATTTCTCTTTTCAATATTAATTTATATGTAATTACTAATTACACACGAAAAAAGTATTAACGTTTTCTGATAGCATTCTACGATGGTACGCGACTTGTAAAAGTGTAAGAAGTGAAAGAAAAGTGTGAATCGAATAAGTGTTTTAAATTAGCGAATCACTATAATTTCGTTCGTCCAAGTGATCTACTTAACGAAAGGGAAACCATCTGCTCAAGTGTACCACAAAATAGAGAAACTTCAATTTATTATTATGTTTATTTTCTTACTGCGTTTACTTACATTTCAGGCCATACAATTTTAATTTTTCACTGTTTTATCTAACAGAAAATTCTTGTGTCACAGTTTTAGTAAAAAAACTCCTCCGAAATGGCTTAAGTGATTCTTATTCTGATTTTGTGTGTATATTCAGTAGATCTGAGAATAGGACGTAAACTATTTTTCATACCACTAACTGATAAGGGTGGTCCACTCCAAAAAAAAGACGTGTGGCACTCGGAGACTGCCGCGGTAAAGCTATTGCATTCTTCAGGAAATTTATTTTATACACGTTATCATTAAAAATTCAGTATTACTTAATTCAGTATCAGGTAGTAGCCATGGGCGGTAAAAACTATAAATAGTTTCAAAAACCATTTATTTGTATAATACCACAAATACGATATCACGTGCTACAAAAACTGTTTATTGAGAGAAACCATTTATTCGTGAATACAAGGTATTGCGCAATGCGCGGTAACGTATGAAAACGTGGTATAAACTATAAACAGTTTCAATAAACCTTTGCCACAAAAACTGTGTATTATGAGAAACCATTTATTCGTGAATACAAGGTATTGCGAGGTCAGGTATTCCGATTACGCCCGAGGAACAGACTCAAGCGCTGCCGAAATAATACGAACGTGACACAATAAGACACCTATGTTAGAGCGAGAGGAGAGTAGAGGAGTAAGAGGAGAGAGCGAGACTGAGCAGCAACCAAACCAAACAGTGAATGAATAATATTTTTACACGCTTTTTAATATTTTAAATGCAACGGGATATCGCCTTTATTCCTATTTCAATAACTATAGTAATTAGCTCAAGGACTTATTTAAGTTGGTTTTAATATTAAAAAATATAGAAATTAGAAATAGATACCAATTTATTTTATTGTATCTATTTCTAATTTCGTATTTGTATTTATGTGTAAATATTCGTATTTATGCGTGTTCTATTGCGGGTATGAAAAATGATAAAATTAAAAAAATATGTAGGTAAAGTAAAATAATACAAAAACATGTTGTACTTTAACAAACTTTAAATTACAAATAAATTGTATATAAAAACAAACGCTTACACACATTCATACCCCTCACCCCTGCAGTAGGTTTTTACACAGAATATTTAATTTATTAAAATTTTAATGTTTTGTGAGTTTTACCTGTATCGCGGGTGGCATGGACGACAAATCACTACAACACCCATGATCCGAATACAAATATTTATCTGTCACATAAATATCTGCCCCGGCCGGGAATCGAACCCGGAACCCCTCGCTTCGCAGGCAGGGTTGCTACCAATTAGGCTATAAATCGTGGTACATACATTGAACCAAAATGGCTATCGTCTGCGCAGGTACAATTGTAGACGAAAGTGCTAAGACAAGTGCTCTGCGAACCTCTTATATATTTCTAATTCATGGGCTGATTTGTAACTTTCTTTGTTTGGGAAAATTTGGGTATTGTGTTCAAGGAGTAACATTTCAATAAATCGTTGTTGTCATTGGATTCAACACAATGGATGACGAAGATTGGTGTTACACTAGACATGGGTCGGTTCGCGTTTTCGTAATACCGTAACTATGTATTGATATTGTCGCCGATAAAGAGTTTTAAAACCCTTTATCCTTAATACCGACTTTACCGAGAATATGAGAATACCGATAATACCAGATAAACCGAGTGAACCTTTCAATACATAGTTATTAAAATAAACAGTTTTAAAACCCTTTATCGGCGACAATATCAATACATAGTTACGGTATTACGAAAACGCGAACCGACCCATGTCTATCAGGTAGTATCATTCAACATTGAATTAAATAAAAATTAATTAAGATTTTGAAATAAAAATGAAATAATCGTTATGACGAACAAAAGACTTTTTAGTCTTACGTACCAAAATATGTCTACGCCGGGAATTGAACCCGGCAGCCTTAACCCCACCTTATGTGCTTGTATCTTATTGCGATTTCATTAAGCATATCGCACCCTCAGTGGAAAAAAAGCATAAGTCGTCTTACGTTGAATTTTAGTCATTAATATGATTGGAAAGAGGGACAAAAGCTACATATGCTCAATTTTTTTTCAAATTTTTATCATTAATCTTGACGGTTTTGTGCAAGAAAGCGTAATGTAAATTTCTTTGACTACTTACTGATATTTTAACATTCTTTTGCTCTCCTATAAAATTGCAATTTTCAACTTATACCTTTTTTCCACTGTAGGTATGTATACTATAGCATATTACAATGTAAATATGCTAACTACATAATTTTATCGAGCACTCACAATATTTTCCAATTGCTATGCAAAACACCGTGAGTACCGTGACAAAGGCTGAACGAGCCAATATAGCATGTGGCTCTAAATATAGTTTGGCTATAAGAACAAAAAGCAACCGCAGGTGCGGGCTTAAACAAACTTAACGTGAAATAGATTGGTGTGGAAAAAATTTACAGATGTATATATTAAACTATAGCACAGATAAAATAAAAATAAAGATAACGCAGGTGTAGGCGATGGTCACGCGTTTCTCAGCGATACTTTCTTGCTAACCTAGATCGCGGACAGGAAAACTGTGCAGTAGTTGTTCAGTATACTTCTTTTGTCTTGACGACCCGTGTGGCGCAATGGTTACCATGCTGGATCGCCGTACCAAGGGTTTGATGGTTCGAATCCTAGTGTGAGGCTATATACTTCTTATGTCTTCACTGTAGCCAGGGGTAATGGTATCGGAAGAGCCGACGAACTCGATGAGAAATGGTCACTATCGCCAATGGACTCAAGCAATGTGAACCTTGGGACCAGGCTCCAAAGGAAAGCTCATGGAAAGTCATGTTATTGTTTTAGATATTGTGTTATCGTTTAATACAACTTTTTATTTAACTATAATACATTTCAATTTGTAAATAAACAAATTTTAGGGCTTTTTTATATCAATAATAAGCATACAACTGAACGCAGGGAACGGGCCATCCGACAGTAATTGGTGTTGAATGTAAAAACAATTTGTTTTTAAGCTCTTATGATTGATTCTAGAGGGAGCTAGCCACGTAAGTAAAAACATCCCATAAATATGCATAAATTATTATGGCAGTAGGTATGCACAAATTATTATTTTGCCCTGTGCCCTAACATCTTTCGTTGTTCCAGGGTTGGCTTAGACTCAAAACATGGATACAGTTCACTCCAAATACAAACTATAAATACATAGATTCATAGTCCTTTACATTTTCATAAAATAATCAAGCCGGAAAACTCTCCATCGATTTCTCTATTCTCAAACAAAACTTAATGGAGCTAAGTGTCAAATCATAACTGAAATTTATTCTGTTGGGTAAAAGCAAAGAAATTTAAATGTTTTAGTTATAGATTTTGAACCTTATCACGTCAATAATAACATTTAAAATGGGTTCTATCGCGAATTTGGATCATTGTAATTTTATGCTATTGTAATGAAACTGAAGCGTGTAAAGCTTTCTTACATTATCTTTTTTAAGTGTTAAATTTCTATCCTAGTTATTTATTAGTAGATTTTGTACTACGTATATAGGAAGGCGGTCCAGTTTAGTCATCAGAATGAATACAATACATACATTCATCTGAGCAACGAATGGAACAATGACGTCGTATCATAATATTAAGAATGTTATTATGTTTTCTTACTGCGTTTGACGTTTGGATAATTTCGTGTTCGTTTCAATTTGTGAGTCAATTTAGGGCTTATCACCAGGATTTATCCTTAGGACTATCCAACTAAATAACTAAATAGAAGATTAGGTGAGTGTGCCCGCCTTGTGTGTGTGTGTGTGTGTGTGTGTGTGTGTGTGTAGGCGTATGTGAATGTGTATGTGAGGAATAATCATTATTATCAAGAAATGTTAGAACGCTGGGGCCCGAGTTCAAATCCTGGCACGTACCCTACCCCTATTATTCAAATATCATGTGCGTATTTTAAATTAATTATCACTTGCTTCAGTGAAGAAAAACATCGTGAGGAAACCTGCACACCTGAGAGGTCTCCATAATGTTCGCAAAGGTGTGTGAAGTCTACCAATTCGCACTAGGCCAGCGTGGTAGACTATGGCCTGTACCCCTCACATTGTGAGAGGAGACCCCGAGCCATTAGTGGGACAATTATGGGTTGTTGCTTTGCTTTGCTCTCAAGACCGCTTACTACTTCCTATTGCGTGATATTGCTTAGTCTTTTAGGGAACCATGATCATTATCATTTATCAAATTGACCACCATTCGGTCACCTATCAGAAAGAAAGAAAGAAAGAAATAAATTATTTATTCTGTTAAGCACTGCAACAAGTTACAAATTGAATCTTAATAAAACATTCATATAATTACTATAAGTTGCTACAAACACAACCTGCTGCAGCACTGCTTAACAAAAAAGGTACGCACTCAGCATATGCCGCGGTGAACCACGGCTACTGATTTTCAGTACGACCTTTATTGTATCGCAGTTCGGACGAGTGACTTCAGTTCAAGTATCAAACCAAATAACACGCCTGTCCGACACATAGGTTTTACCACCTGGACATAATATTATTGAAAAAATAATATTTTTTCCCAACGCGTACGTATTTATTGGAACGCAACCCATTAGGCACAGCAGCTGTGCAAATTACAGACGATATTACAAGTAATTGGCGGCCATATTTGGATTTCGGAGCTCTTCAGGCTACAGACAATCTATATTTATGGCACATCAGAGTATGACTTACGTAAATTAAAACACAAGATGACAATTTAAGAAATCATTGTTACTTCAGCTTTTTGGAGCAGTTGATTTTGGTATCATCTGCCAAGAGGAGAGATATTATAACCGTATATCTCGCAAGATATAAAATTTTATCTTGATCAGCCTTTGATGTCACTGCCAATGAATAGGGATGTTGACTAATTTTAGGATTCAATTTTATTTTATAGATAGAACCTCAATATTCACGAAAAAAATATTATAAAAATAATAATCTTCAATTTAAAAACAAAAATTGATAAATAAAAATCATTATCAAATTTCCCACCAAAAACGTCACGTGACGTCACTAAACGATATTCAATACTATTTGTCTGCTAAGTTTGTTGAATTTCCATATAAAATTGTTCCAATGACGTCATATTCTCAAAATGGCGTTTGAGGTCACATGACAGTGAGTACAATTTTTAACATTTTAAATTAATGATATTTAATTTATTGTGATTGATTTCAATAAAAGAATCAATAGGCCTTTAAATGTTACCGCTAATATTTTAGACATAAATTTATATTAATTTATAATTAGTGTCAACATCCCTATTCAATGTGACGCCATGTTTTATGTCTGTGGTTTGAATTTAGCCAACAAAACCAGATCTGAAATTAGGTGGTAAGAATCACTCATGATTTTCTCTAATACCTACCAAAGGTGAGGTTGGTTTTAATATTGGGGTAATTTAATCATACACTGCTTCTAAAATAAACTATAAATTTTTGTACGTATCTCTGGACTCTCAGTTGTATTGGAGACCAGCTGATGGATTAACAAACTGCTCTTTTGCATCTCTAGTATTATAGACCTGCAGCCCAATTCTTGCGTGGTTAAGAATTAAGATAACCACGAACTTAGACATAATTAAATAGATCGGACTAACTTACCAAGTGACGTCCGATCCTCAATTATGTGAAGTAATCTCGTCCTCATATTTTGTACTATGTAGTACGTGCTCTGTGCTACTTGCCGTCACAATGTTTAAAGATAAGCGCGTTCTTCATTCTCTGTGGTACGTCCCTAGCTCCATCTGTCCACCACTGGCAATGTCATTGTTTCAAAGCTCTACAACACAACTTTCAGAGAGGGGGTTAGAGTAGGCAATACAGATCATTATGAACGTTACTTGCGAAATACAAATTATTCTTCAAAGGATATCAGCAGTATGTAGGTATATTCTTTTAAGAATATTACCTGGGAAGGGTTGGGTCTAGGATGAGGACGAGATTACTTCACATAATTGAGGATCGGACGTCACTTGGTAAGTTAGTCCGATCTATTTAATTATGTTCCGTAATCTCGTCCTCATATTTTGTACTATGTAGATGTTCAAAGAAGAAAGTTGGGTTGATAATAATTCATTCATTAATAATTTCGTGATGATAATCACATACAATTAACAAATAATATTTATATTAAGTAAAGAAACATCCTCTTTTTATTGTATCATATATACCACAGTTTTAAAAAACACGTAAAGAAATGATAATAATAACTGTTAAATTGTCAGTCTCATACTGTGTAGGTGTCTTTATGCAAAGAGCATACATTTTGAGTTAATTGATTGAGACCACCAATCATTAGTCTTTTATAAAATGAAGCAAATGTGGAGGAAAAGGTGAACTAACCGGCTGCTTTCCTTATAACCTCAATAGTCCACAATAATGCCGGCATACGAGGCTTTCGAAGTAAAGCATGTCTCTGGCCTGTAAATATGGAAGTGTCTAATCCACTATTAACCCGAACTTGTTTAATCTATCGGCTGATAGTTGCAGTGAGGTTGGTTGGTGCTGTTTCTTAACAGTTAGAATTAATGATTTACAATTTTGTCTCACATATTTTTGTAAGTGTAAATAATATAGTAGGATAGTTAGCCGGGCAGATATCTGTATTTTGTTTGAAAAACTGTAAAGGTAAATTATGTTGTATTTGATAAGAACCACAAGTTTTTCATTTTGAAAATTTGAAAATTTGAAAATTTTGATATTATATAATCAGAATTAACAGCAACATCCTTAATGCAGATAAAATACAGCGTTAGTAAGGAGTGTACCTCTAAGCTAAGAGTCTAGAAATAGTCTAGAATCTACTATACTTGGATCCCATATACTCGTAATATCATATCGTATTATGCCGATTTTATTACGGAAATTGCTGACCTGATGGTATTCATTGAACTATATGAAACAACCTTCCAAAAGGATCCACATTGTAGCTCTGGCAGTGTGAAATTCATGCACCAAGAGCAGACCCGTATTGTTTCCTGATAATAAGGCTAACATTATATCCATTGAGAAAGCAGGGATTACTTTTCTTAAAAATGTTCTCCTAACTATATGGCTGCAATCAGAGTAAGGCTCTTATACGTATATGTATAACGCGTGCAAGTCTGTAGAAGGAGATAAGAATAAATTAGTTATATCGAGGTTTAAATCTTATTTTTTCAGATATAGCTATGGAGTTCCAAAGTGGATACCAGGGCTGTGAGGGCCACATAGAAACCACAACTTTTGTCTTGTCTCCTATAATTTGCTTCAGCACTCATAAGGCGTGAATAGTGGAAATGCATAAAAGAACATGTCATTCCATCTCAAGATGAATGTATCTATAGAATATGCTTCTGGGTCTGAGAACCATGTTATAATTGTAATCCTGACATTTGGTGTTATTCCTATCAGCAAAGAGGACCATCTGCGGTTCATCGAATCTGCTTAGTATACTTTTATTTTATTTATTTATTTATCTTTATTAGATACACCACTGACTTATCACTATGCATTGATAACTATTGTAAGTAAATTGTTACAATTGTTCCATCCAGTGTGATTTGTCATCTAAGGCGTATACAACTTTCATAATCAATGTCACTCAGTTGGCATTCGATTTCAGATTTTGAACGTCTGGATTCACTCTCTGTGATGGAGTTTTCTTTTGAGCTGATGTAAAATGCATACACCCATATGACGTGTCTTCTCTCATTCCACTGCCATAGCTCTCTCGCTAAGTTATTGATATGTGGAAACCTTGTAGCTTTCATTTTCTTAACCTATGCTATAGCAATTGTGTTATCTTTCCAAAGCAAAACCTCGCAGTAATTACTTTAGATGCAAACGCTTTTAAACATTTAAAAGCTGTTCCTAATTTTATTTGAAAAGATTCTCTTCTTCTATCCTGTGTCCGTGACTCCTCACCTTATTACAGACAAGTCCGCAATCTGCGAAGCATCTGAGGAAATCTGTAAACTAAAATTAAATTGTATAATTTTCCTGTTATTACTTTGGATGTGTGATGTCCACCATTCATTCAGATCTGATTGAATCCCTTTTGATAATATTATTGTTGCATTATAATTTCCATTATAATCTTTTAAAATCACTGTATTGTAGTTTTCCAGGGTTTTCGTATAGAAGATACCATATTCTATGGATTTACAAGCAACTACAAGAAGACCAAGTAATTGGGCAAATTCCAAAGTATAACAACTATGTTTTGATTATTATTATTACTATTATTATTTATTTTTATTTCATATCATCCATTAATATACATATTATAATAAAACTGTACTTTTAGTCTGCTTGTCTGGGCGTTTGTTCTGACCAATCTCAAGAACCTCGTTATAGTTGGGTGAAATTTTCACTGTTGTATTGCAGTAAGCTTGGATCACCATTCAGTGCCTGTTTTATTGCAATTGGTTCATAAATAATAAAAAAGTCATGTCAATTTAAAAAGTACCGTCCATACATTTATTTACTCAAGTGTGGTTACCAATAGGTTTACCGAAGTGAAGCAAGGGCGTTTAGTAGTTGTTAACAAATTCGATAACATGGTCCCTCTTCTAGGGAAGATGATATTAGATATGGAACATGGAATAAAATCTAGCATAAATCCTAGATAAAGACAACCCTGACTGAGTTTTAAAGAACTTTTTTGTGAGTTAATAATAAACCTTAGATTCCCCAGTAGTCAATGTATTCTGCACACAATCATCATAGGAGTCTGCAATACACAAAGTATCATAAAGGTGACATCAAATTGTATAAGTTTCTTAAGGTTAAGTATCAACCTTCATGTCAAATTTGCCTCAGGATTATGAGGACAAAAATTGTCCCTGATTATCATGATTGTATAGAACCTAGTTCCAATAGCTGTCCTACTTCGAGAGCAAACAAACTATTTTCTATTTTAGAAAAAAAAAATATTGTACTGTGGACAAAACAGTTCGCGTGGTCTTGCCTTTAAATAGCATTGTATAACCCCTTATACTGCCAATAATGGTTGGATTGGATGTAATATCACTTTTCACACCATTGGTTATAAAATAATCATAAGCCACCGCATTGTGTCTGAATCATGGTCGCTCTTGACCCCGATTTCGATGATGATGATACCTCAGTCACATAGGTGTTCAGACCAGGAAGAATTAGTGTCCTATGTGTAACCGATCATGGAATAAGTCAAATCACAGCCTTATTGAATCACTCAATACCTCAATGTGCTGTTTATTATTCGGTGACAGAATCATGTCATTGAAGCCTCCACACTGTAGAGATTGCTATAGATAGAACCACTTGCTGGTCACAGATTCTATTGTCACATTTGATACCACTGTCATTCATCACTGCCATAACTTCCCCATTTAAATTGGGTGGCACTAGAAGACATAAGTTCGAGAGAGGGTCGTGTTTCTTCAAAATGGTAGCTTTTAGGTCTGCATTGATGATCTACATCAGTGAGAATAGCTGACCAACGTGTAGCTATGCTCTCATATACATATATATAAGTATGTAGAATTACACGTAGTTTGCTTACCATCCTGACCTAGGAGCTCTTCGCCGTCTGCTGGCAGATAGCTATCGTTCTTTACCTGGTGTTGTTGTATTGGCGAGGTACCTGTTCTTCCGTAGTAGTCGGCCCCCTCCCCTCTCTTTCTGTCTGACTGCGTCTCTGTCAGTTTTGGAAGTCAGAGTCGATGATCGGCTGTGGATATTAGAATTGAAGGAAAGGAGCGGCGCCTGCTTCTATGATTTCTCGAGCATCGGCTTGATCGACTCCGATCATGAGGCGAACGGCTTCTGGTTGTGCGACTATAGTCTGTTCCATCCTCGTCTCTCGTAAAAGCTCCATGAATCCCTTCTCGCCGCGTAACATGTGGCACCACTAGCTAACCTCTCGTGAAAGCATGTGCGTGGTACCTACTTGTAATAGGTGGTCACAATATCTTATCGCGGAACACGCGGCACCACTAGCTAACCTCTCGTGAAAGCATGTGCGTGGTGTGGTACCTATTTTTATAGGTGGTTACAATATCCTGTCGCGTTACATGCGGGACCACTAGCTAACCTCTCGTGAAAGCATGTGCGTGGTACCTACTTGTAATAGGTGGTCACAATATCTTATCGCGGAACACGCGGCACCACTAGCTAACCTCTCGTGAAAGCATGTGCGTGGTGTGGTACCTATTTTTATAAGTGGTTACAATATCCTGTGGCGTTACATGCGGGACCACTAGCTAACCTCTCGCAGCATTTGCGTGGTACCTATTTGTTATAGGTGGTAACAATATCTTGGGGCGTAAAATGTGGCACCATTAGCTAACCCCTCGTGAAAGCCGAAATATGGTAGTTACCTATTTGTTATAGGCAGACACAACATCGTTCTCATGGTTAACCTCTCGTGAAAACTCCAGAGACTAGTGTGTGCAATAAAATTTGTCGAAGTAACATCAGGGGCAAAAATCTGCGTTTAATTAAGCTAATAGAAGTTATCAAAACATACCGCCGTTTCTAAGACGGGATCTATTCATGCGTTTTTCCAACTCTAGAATCCGTTGACTCAATTATTTTTCATTTTCTCTTTTCATATATTCCCATATTTAATTCAAATTAGGCGTACTATAATAACTGAAAAAGTACTGTAAAAAGACTGTAAAAACGATTATAAAATTCGAAAATAAAATGAAAATAAAATTTCGTGACAGCACGTTTTGCACAAAAAAGCACAATGACATTGCCAGTGGTGGACAGATGGAGCTAGGGACGTACCACAGAGAATGAAGAACGCGCTTATCTTTAAACATTGTGACGGCAAGTAGCACAGAGCACGTACTACATAGTACAAAATATGAGGACGAGATTACGGAACATAATCTGTAATCAAAAACCTCGACTTTAAAAACAATTGCACAGTATTCTATACATGTAATATGACAAGAAAGTTTTTGTCGAGATTTATCGAATTCGAAATAATGTCAGCGGCTACGCGAGAATAGGGTCCTAGTGAATTATTTTAGTTTAGCAAACTTAGCTATGTTATTGAAGGAACTTAGCTTAGTAGGTGTCATATTTCTAAAATACTTTTATTATATAAAAGTGAAACACATTGCAGTTATTTTCAGTTTTCAGATTCCAACAATCGGATAAATCGCTTTCAAAAATACCCAAAAACTTGTAAACCCTTTATTAGGGGTTGTTAGAGACCCCCTACCTACCTACCTCTATCTCTTCTTGTTTTCCGTCTATTTACATAAAGTATGTTAACGTCCACTTTAAATATCATTAAATAGGCGGTAACCATTGAAGTATGGTATTGTTCTGCTTGTATGTTAATTTGGTGTACAAATAAAGTGTATTTGTATTGTATTGTATTGTATAATGTCATAGAACAGACATCTCGAACAAAATGTGTGTCCCGCCCGGGAGGTTCCATTTTAAAAATTGAGCCCCCGTTCTCTTTTCAAAATCGAACGAATCCATTGAAGATTGAAGCCACGTGGCGCCAATGCATTGGGACATACATGGCGTTCGCGGTATCTGTTGTATACGCTAGTAATAATACTTCAATGACGTTAACTTATTTTGTCATTACCCAACAGTCTTTCTTTGTATTTATTTAATGCCTCTAAAGTCAAACCAACTGCAGCCGAAGGTAAGAACTAGTCAAATTATAAATTAACTGCGAGCCCATTTCGTGAATTTATGATCTTCTTGACATGACTTTTGCTTTACTGACTCATCAGTGGAATAAAGCTATTAATACACTATCATTCTTGTTTTAACACGCAAGTTACGAATAAGATATTAGAACGAACTTACCTAATTGAAGTTCTATGAAAAATAATATACATATATGCCGATGCATAAGGCGATGGTTAGAGTTGCCATAACTTATATAAACCAATACGGGACGATTTCTCTTCCGATGCCCAAAACCCGACACGCGGCTTTTTAACTACACCATACATAGCATGCATGTGTACATATATAGTGATCTCAACCGTATCAAAAGTATAAAATAAATTAAATAAAAAAAATATTGAATCAAAATTTTTATTCGAAATGTTAAATGTTCCATGTTGACAATTTTTCTCACCTCTATATCCGTATTTTGTCGAAATACGGGACAAATACGGGACATGTAGTAATACGGGACGGGATGGTCAAATACGGTGACAGTCCCGTACGGGACGTATGGCAAGCCTAGATGGTGATCACATACCATCAGGTGACTATTTGGTTCGTGTTACATAACTACGCTCTGTTTAACGTAAATCGACTGTATAAAATAATTTCAATAAATTCCCGACGGGGTCAGTCTGCTATAGTTTTTTGTGAATTTTCATGTTATCCGCAACACGAAATCTTACTGCGAAGGTATTTACGATTGTGTCATTAAAAAAAACGTATACTGAGAACACGCAAGGATAATGTACAATCTTCTTTAACTATGTCGTTAAACAAATAAGGAAAAAATGTGTTCGATCCAGACACGCACACACACACGCAACGCTCCACAAATTATTTATTATTTGTCGTTATAAATTGTAAATTCTTGAAGTACTTGAATTAATCTGCCATTAATACAACGAATATCTTATCATCCAAATGAAGAAAAATTACCGATAACACGTTAATAAAAAGTAAAATAAGAATGGATTTATATTGATTGTCATTTGTTTAGGTGAAGAAAAAGGGTGAAAACGTAGAGTTGTTCATTCCAGAAAATTGGAGGTATATCTAACAACAACAAACAAACAACAAACAATTTATTTATAAGCAATTTTTTATATATCTAAAACAACACTGCGTTCGTAATGAGCAGAGACCCTGTGAGAATGTAGGAAGCGCGGTTAGAATTTTTGGAAGGGAAAAAATCAGTTTTACAAAGTTGTTGTTTGAAAATCTGCACAGTTAAAGGCATGCACCAAAATATAAGTAACAACGATACCCCACACTGGGGTACGCGACGAATAAAAAATTCATCCTCACGTTATCTGTAGGAGAGGTACCCTGAAAAAAAAATTTTTTTCAATACCTATTTTATTCTACGATTCTTGAGTTTTAATAAATATGTATGTATATCTATGCCAAATTACAGCTTTCTAGCATTAAGGACAGACGGACGGACAGAAGGACATGACAAAACTATAAGGGTTCCGATTTTACTTTGGAACCCTAAAAACGTATAGTATAAAATACAAGAGGCAAATACACGTAACCCCAATCCTAAGGTGGCATCGGGCATACTAAGGTGTGGTAAAAGGCGACACAAGCCGGCCACTTAATGGGAAGCCTTGATATTATTAATTTTATTATTAAGTCATTATTGCTGCTATAATTATCATTTCCATAACAAAGACAGACTTGAACATAATAGCAATTAAAATAATAAAATCTCAGTCTGAAAAGTTCTCCATTCTCCCATAATTCCAATATAAACCAGTTCAAGCAAAAGTCATCAATCATCAATTAACATACATACAAAGATACAAATTATGAAACTAAGTAAAACAAAATTAATATATTGGCGTTATATAATTTGTATTGTATGAGATCTTATCAAAAACATAAATGTGAAATGAGAGCAAAGTTCAAAAAAAAGAATTGAGATCTAAATGGGTGCCAAATTCTGTGTAGAAAAGCCTAAAATTTTCATCACAGGTTCGTTGCTTACTAACTAATGAAAACTAGCCAAGTCAAATGTAAAGCTTGAATTACATGTTCTTGTGACTAAAATTTAGGCTTTTCTACACAGAACTTGGCACCCATTTAGATCTCAAATCGTTTTTTGAACATGGCTCTCATTTTCACATTTATTTTTTTGATGAGGTATCATTACTTTTTGTCTCGAAATTATTAGTGTTTGTTTATAGATAATGAATATACCTGTTGTTATTTGTAAAATTACTTTATACAGTGAAACCGCTAATTCACTAGTTTCATTAATTACCAATAATTTTCAGTTTTAAGATTTTTTCCTTTACATACGCCTAATATACGTACGTCATACGTCTACTTTGATGCCAAATATAAAGTATCTAGGTCATCTGGAATAGGTTATGTTTTTGATCCTATGTCAGTGAGTCAGTCACCAAAATGCAGGTTTTAAATGTAACAATAACTGTTTGAGCTACATTTATGAAATTTTTAATTCTTAATAAGCTAAGGTGTTTTAAATTAATAAATGTGGCGAATTTTATGTATGTAGGTTAAATAGGTCTCGAGTTAAGAGGTTAAAACTACCTCGAAATGATTCGTGTAATATTACACATTATAATAAAAAAAATACTAGTTTCTCATTTATTCCTTTCTATAGAATATAATATAACAGTAGAGATCCGGCGAATATGGCTTTAAATGAATACAATAATCACATCATTATTATTGAAATTTTTTTTAATGATTAATATTTATTGAAGGATTGCTGACTGAGTGTATTTTATTTAAAATTGTAATGTAAATTTAAACTTAATTAGGCACACTAACGAATTAGGAATACCTGTAATGTTAGTTTTTAAGCCTGTGGATTAAATAAATAAATAAATAAATAAATCAATTTTTTTTGTAAATAAAAAGACTGTTCGCTTAAAATATTGTGTTCGTGTGTATCTCAAATAAAGCTTTTCTTATAATGCACATTTTATGAATGAAATTAAATATAATATTTGTCTTATATTTAGAATATTTTGTTCTGAATAAATAAAAATCATATTATAATGTACAATTATAATCGAACTAGAAATTTGTATTAAAAAAGAAATATTTTCCATATCGAGCAGATTTCCATCCTCCACGAAGGTCATCAATTTTATTCTCCTAAACACTTTCAAGTCTTTTATTTTTAGGTAATTATAATACAAATATTTATTTTTAGTCTGTCTGCTTCATTGTAATTATGGTTGTAATCATTAATTTTTATACTTTTTTCCGGTCAATTATTTTTAACAATTAAATATTCGATTTAACTTATTATCCGTATTACAATGTAGTTATTTTGTGAATAATTGTCAGTGCTGCCAAGAATATTGTAATAATATAATATTCATAAATGTTGCATCAATTACTCAATATTTTCATTTAATAATAACTCCAATTTAGTAAAGAGTACAGGTGATCTTAAGCGCCCGAACTGGTTCAAAAGACGTAAGCGCGCGCATTATGCATTAAGCGACAATGTTATGTATGCGTGAAAATGTTTGTGTCACCGAGACGCGAGCCAGCCACTCGATTCAATCGGAAAACTCTTTTCTAACGTTTCAGCCACTCGCCACCAGATGGCGAGGTCGGATGACGGTTTGATCATATAAACGGGCGCCTGCCTCGCTCCGCGCATAGCCTCTCTCGGCATTCTCGCGCACGCACCACTGTGTCGATACCGCGCACCGGCCGGCGTGACTGAACCGACGAACCGACAAACTGTTTGTGCTAATCTGTGCTTCAAACGTCATGGATATTCTCACACTGGACCCCACTGGACTTTATTAATACAACACAAAATCAACAAAAATGGACGTCCTAACCTTAGACCCCACCGGTCAATACTGACCATGGCCGACAGCTTGGATCCCACCGGTCTGTATTAATTTTCTTATTAGAATCCCATAATGGATGCCAAGGTTCTAGATCCGACCGGTCAATATTAATCTTCTCATCATGATCGGGCTAGATCCCACAGAAATCTACTAAACTCTTTCACCTTCAATGAGACAATATGTGTTGCGGTAGACGAAGGATTCTCACTGGCACTCGTCCAGAAGAAACGTCGTCATGTAGGAAGAGAAGGTTTAGACCGACCAGCTAAGTTGACAGCTCAATAACAACTCAGCGCCTGTAAATAGTATGAACGAAACGAAGGGGGAGGCGACCGCAAGGTCATTGGATGGAAATCAGCTGACTCGATGCAATCCGGAAATGTATACATATTGGAAAAACTCCGCTACAATCTGCACCAGCGCGGTTCGAGCTAACCGACATTCTATCACGTGTTAGATGTAAGTATTATCAATTTTTTTTTCTAATTACAGATTTTTTAAATACGAATTTCTAGTTCGATTATAATAATACATTATAATATGATTTTTATTTATTCAGAACAAAATGAAATATTTTAAATGTTAAATGCACGATCAAACTGAAATTCGTATTCCGTGGTGGGTTGGATAAATAAAACAAAGAATGAAATCTGACAGCTGTCGTACCGGCGGACATGGGAGGTGCCCGATGCATATTGAGAGTTCGTTCAACACCTGTGACAACTAGCAATCCTTCCTATGCTGCGCCATGAATGGAAACCAATTATCAACACGCAAAACGCCCCATTAATCTCACTTAATCATAGTTTAATTAATTTACCACAATTTTGTTATGATCTTCTAAAAGCTCTGATTTTTAATTTGGTGCCCGAAATTCGGGTGGTATCGCGATTTTTATGGCACCGACCGCGGGTTCGTTGACCGGACATATTTTATTTCATCGCGCGCTTCCACGTACACACAAACTGCACACACTCATCCAGGTAGATGAAAGCACGCACACCAACGCAGCAGATCTCCGCATGTTTGCGTCCAGTTTCGCAAAAACACTACACTCGCTCATTTGTATTATGAATGTTATCATGAAATTTGCTACAATTAACCGACGCGTCGGTTACGTTTTCTCGCGTTTAAAGCGTTTACAGTAGGTCAATTTGTCGATACGTATTGGCGTTTGCGACATATCATAATGTGCCAGTATTTTTTAATCGCGAACGTGGTTTTAAGACATGTGATTTCACCAACGACATGCGGTCGCCGTGTCATAATATTTCGAGATTAACAAAGCACGTATTGCGCCCGTGTTTGCCGAAATATTCCAGTTCAACAACCGGGGGAACGGCCGATCGGGAGTTCAAAATAGACGCGACGAGGCCCGCACTCGGCGACATTCAAAAATGCTCATCATCGTTCTATTTAAAATTTTCGGACAAAATAACGTAACGTTCAGGAATTGCATCACCATTGCGCTACGCGGAATACTATTGTAACTACAATTAACTCGCACGCGATATGAGTCTAAGGAATGAAGGCGGCAACTCGCTCAGTTTTTACGATGCGTTTTGGTCATTTTTCTCGTCCGTAATTATGATGAATCACTGAGACCTGATAAGTTCGTTTCGCACATGGTGCGATTAAGCAATATAATATTTCGCGGTGAACTTCCTTGACCCCGAGCAGCGAGGCTTCACTGCAGTGTGGCCTGTTTTTGGCATTACGTCATCATAGGTCACTCATCC
The DNA here is from genome assembly GCA_963932265.1 of Thymelicus lineola. Lineage (NCBI taxonomy): Eukaryota > Metazoa > Arthropoda > Insecta > Lepidoptera > Hesperiidae > Thymelicus > Thymelicus lineola. The sequence continues at coordinate 4,573,255 of OZ010703.1, read as the reverse complement.
TCGGTCCCTAGTCCGCCATTTTTACTCATTTAATGCCTCGCACGTGGACTGTTTCCTTTGTTAGAGCATTTAAACTCATGCCACCTATTTCGGTAACTTAATATGGCAGCGTCGAGTAATGTCGTAACTTAATGTGGTGTAATTTGATTGTGATAAGCGACACGGCTATATCATTTTATTTCTCGTTTGCATTGTTGGCTTGTTATCAAGACGTATTCTTTTATTATACGATGCATACTTAAATGGTCTGCTGTTCTTCAAAATAGTTGTCTTTTATTCAAAGAAATTTAGGAGTGGAAACGTCTATTAAGAATTCAAAAATATAAAAAAATATAATATAAATAATATAAATTATATAAATAACTGTATGTCTTATACAAGTTTTGAATTATTTTGTTACTCAAATGAATCAGATACGTATTAATTAATTTGTTCAAATGTATGCAAGGAAAGTATTGTTTTAGCTAAATAAATTCAATAGACAGGTCTTAAATGTAAAACATCTGAGTTTTTTTGCAGCCATAAATAGCTTCCTTCTTACAAAAAGATAGACAAAGGTGATCAATGACCATCACATTACCGGAATTCCGTATAATCACAGAACGTGTAATAAAAAGTTGTCAAAATAGTAAAAAAAAACTGGTGCGAATACGGAAGGATTCCTTTTTATTTAAATTCATGTTTTTTTTATTTTTTTTGCTATTGGAAATACGAAATTACAATCTAAATGTCCTGAAGGTAAATATGGCTGATCTTTGTGTTGTGTCTCTGACACATCAGACTGACATCAGTCCTGACTATCAGGAAATGACAAAAAATATTAAAATATTCGCGATGAACGCGTTGTTTAAATCAATGTATAATAATGGCGAACACCTAAGACTTTTTTTACCCATTTTTTTCTTGCGGCCCGCGACACCATAGCTATCATGAGTTTGTGACCCTTATGAAAAAAAGGTTGAGTACCACTGGTCTAGAGAATACTTCACCACGCTGCTCCAGTGCGGATTGGTGAAGGAGTCGGTGGCCAACCCAAGTTTTGGAAGGCTCTAGGCTTGGAATCGAATCCATTGCTCAGCAGATGTAATTAGAAGAGACAGAAGATTTTCTATTTCTATATCTATCTAGTAAGCTACGTTTTCATACAGACAGATCTATCAATGGCTGTCTGCAGCGTAGGTCTGGTACGGGTTACGAAGGCCAACCTAATCTTAAACCCAGATATAGGTTCTTCTTGCGTCGTATTCTTCATTACTGAAGGTCGTGTCCAGAATGAAAGTTCTTTAAAGTTTATATGATACGCCTCCATTGTCCTTGTTCTTCGGCTTTCTTTAGAGCAGATGTTACCGAGAGACCAGTGAGTGGGGTTACCTGGTAGTCTATTATGAACTCTTAATTCCAGCCATGTTCCTATCTAGCTATCATAAATGACTGCTGTATAACAATGACAAACAGGGTTGTTATCAGAGTCGCTGAAGATATTTGACAAAGACCGACATTTTATTGTATCCTCTAAAGTTCAAGAAAAGTCAGCCGTTACCCATATTAATGATAGTCTCCCAAGTTGCTTACGCTTACACACTGTATAAATATTATGTCGGATAATGATACACATTACCCTACAATCCTAGTGATCTTAAAAGCATTAAAAATATAAAGATAAAAATATCAACATAACTCCATTTATCTCTGCCTACGTACTTAGAACAAAGTAAAATTTATGTCCTTATGAAATAAACACCTGCCAATTACTTAAAATGGGAATAACGCGAAGTAAACTATCCAAGGTGATATTCCTTAATTTATAGCCCTAAAACTAGAACTGCCTGATAAGACTGGTGAAGATATGCCTTTTGAATGGAGATACGACTTTTTTCACAACAAATGTCGACGCAGACAAGTTCTTTCGTATCTAATTTTTGACGTAATTAAAACTGTCATATCTTCATATTTAATAGTTTACTGAAATGTCCTGGAAATTAATTTAAGATACGTAGATGCACCTGTTTTTGATTAAAAATTTCAGAAAAAAACAAAGACATTTAAGTTATACTCGTAGATAACACTGTCTACATAATGCAGCATTTTGGTGAATGACGAAATTTGAAAAGTACACAGTGTGTACAATGACACAAGTTCTCCATCAATATCAAATCATACATCTTGAACTTTAAAATGTCGTAATCGATAGCAAAATATTACATGGTCCATCCTTTTTTAAAGGCATCACTATTCAATCGATCTGATGCAACACAAAATAATTTATGCTTCGAACAAGACACTTTGCAAGCAGAAATATTAAATGGGCATGCCTAAAGTGAACTTATTGCATTAAGCTAACCGCATTTTTTCCACGAGAAGTAAAAAAATGCATCTCAATTGAAGTTACTTAAAAAATGTATATTTTTTGCGATGCAAAATGCATCGTGTCACAAAGGTGCGTAGAGCAAGGTCGGGTAAACAGCTGGTAAGTCTAATTAAAGGTTTTATGTTTAAATAATTAAATGGGCACTACATACTACATTGCCGCGAAGACTAGTGCAGGTGCCATATTATTTATGCAAGAATAAAATCATTATTTAAACGTGCCAAATTACGTGCATTAATAATTTTCTGCGGCGGACAAATTATACACCAATTGCTAATTTGAATGCATTCTGCGGATTAGCAATCGGTCACTGTTTAAATAATTTGTTTACTGAATAAAGACTTTAGTGATTTATTATTATGTAATCTATGTGACAAAATTAAAAATAAACTTTAAATAAATATTTATTTGAAAATAAAAATTGGTATTAAAGCTTTACAACTGCAATAGATATATCATACATCATATTACAATGGTAATTAAGATCGAAACATTAAAATGATACAACTACAACAAATCGAAGTACTTCAGCGATCAAAAAATCTAGATTTAAAATCTACCTAACCCCAATTACAGTTCCGATATAACGAAACCTTAATCTATTTTATTGATACTGAGTTACATAGTTATTCTACTTTTGTGGACTTTTTAGATAACGAACGAAACTGTTTATAATACAATTTATTTTTTTATTTTATGTCTACATTTACATAGATTCAAAAATTGAAAAAGTATCTGACTCAATTTCGATGAACTGACTTTATTTTTGTCTTCTGTCTACAATATAATCTGTAATAAAATTCAGTCCTTTTCTGTCCACTCTTAAATATAATTTCTACTGGTTCTGAATCTCGGCCATATTCAATATAAATAATAATCATATTTTTATCTTTGTTGTTGTGATGTTTCATTATTCCTTACAGGGAATCTTATTGCGGGGGTGATCCCTTATTCGTCTAAGTCCCATAAAATAATCCAAAAAGGTTCAAATATTTGCCTCATCCAAAGAGGTCATTTCCTCCGTAACTATATGTATGTGATTATAGAGGTGGAATCTCGTCGGAAATATTTTAAGGAGTCAATAAACCTTCGTTAAGGAACTGGTTTTTTTATTGGTTCGAACACAAATATTTGTCTATTAATATAATCTTCGGTTCGCTGTTTTGAGATACCATATTGATCATCAGAAAAACAAGAAGACATTAATGGTAATGAAATACATAATAAGATAAGATAAAGTTTTTCTTTTGTAATTTGAATTTCGTCTGGTTATTTCGAAACAATAATGTATTTATTTTACGTGTTATGGTTTAGTAAGGCCGTTCTTATTTTTGCTTCTGGGCTTCAGAGGGCACGTTACGCTGTCCCAGTTGTTACTATCGTTAGTTAGCAGTCTTTTAGACATGGCTTTGGGTTTTTTCTGCGAATTATGTGTGTGTATAAATAAATAAATGACGGAGTGCAACAAAAACTTCCTGGCCACTGAACCAACTTGGGCCAACTCGGGCAGTGTGGTAGACTTCTAGGCCTTCGTTATAAAACCCGTGCCCTTACTAACTCAATAGATGGCGTTCCATAATAACACGCTTCGCTTAAAAAATATTGTGCGAAAGTATACATGAGAACCTGCATAAATTGCATTCCGTGAGTTACATAGGTAGTTCTTATGTCACAAGTATCATAATATATATAACAGATCATCGTGCACTCTGCCGGGCACAGAATATTATCGTTTTTTCAGCCTTAACCCACCATTCTGCAAATTCCGAGCCCGTCAGTGGAACACTTGTTATAAATTACGCTTTTAATTATATTTTAAGAGTGGAATTTAAATTTTGCACCAAAATAATTCCGGTTATAACCCACGAGATATAAAGTCGAGATAGCCTAATTACCTATGTGAAATCATTTTGAACTTAAACCTTTATAATGTTACACAAACGAATACTTCGTATGCAATTGCTTGCCCCAATACGTCCTTTTATTACTTTAAATGTTAAAAAAATATGCAGCGTTTAAAAAATGAGTCATGAACTGTCCTTTCACATGTAGCTCAATGATAAAACAATCTTGATCGCACATGAATTAAGAAATGTTGAGATATATGAGTATTTAGGGTTGCCGCTTAAATCACATTTAAATAGTATGTCTATATTGACGATAACACAGAAAAGTGGCGTATAACCATTGAAGTATAATGTCACAGAACAGACATCTCGAACATAATGTGTGTCCCGCCCGGGAGGTTCGATTTTCAAAATTGAGCCCCCATTCTCCTTTCAAAATCAAACGAATCCATTGAAGATTGAAGCCACGTGGCGTCAATGCATTGGGGCATACATGGTGTTCGCGGTGTCGGTTCTATACGCTAGTATTAATACTTCAATGCGTGTAACTTAAGTGTTCTGGTGGTACAATTAGAAAGCAAATGAACAAGTGGATTCGCTAATCCTTTCTTGGACGTTAACAAATTGGTGACAACCTTTAGTCATAATATGCATAGCGGGCATGTGATAGTGGGCATGCACCTCTTATAAAATCAAAATTTTTTTAATGATATGCACTATGTATAATTCCATTGCCATCTCGAGCTTCCCAGCATAGCTCATCACATGAAATTGCTCTCCACGAACTACTTCAAGTCCGTTGAAGCACATCCCAATCCCTTGGTTTTTCAAGCGGTCATCTATATGCCCAACAAGAACGCTTCGTCCTTGTTCAGGCGTCCTCGAAATGTGCTAGAAGACCCCGATGACGAGTTCACGATCGCAAACGTTCCCTCAGAACAAGACTCCCACTCACAAACACACCGCACAGACACTACACAGCGTCACCGCCGGCGGCGATGAGGTCCCATTTTCTATATGGCCGCCACAAGGCACTCCAGCGTGAGCGGCCATCCTGCCCCGATGTCCTCCAACAGACAACGTCCTAATCCAAGTTCCGAACCCCACAGGGGGTGCCCTTAGGACGTCGCATGCCCCTTCTTCTCAAGGTGTGGGGGTATCACTCCCACCTCGCAAATATGTGTATGTCTTCTTAGCTGAGCCTCTTCAGGTTCGCCCACCTGTCTGCGTGAAACTGTAAAGGCCACTAGGGCCACAACAACTACCCATTCGAAAAAAACTATGCCACAATAATATGTATTAAATATAAAAGCGAAAATAAAATATGAAGCTTAAACAGAAAATTTTGCATGCTATAAAAGTAACGTATATACGTAGCTATCATATTTTTAATCAGGGGAGGAAAAGTATTACATATATGTATATAAAATAAACCAAAGATTTGTTTCTCTACGAGTATAATCAAAAACATATTTGTCTTATAATTTTTACTTAACATATATTTTACATTAATTAAAAAACCTATATTACAATAACTAAATATACTCACCTGTAATCAATAAAACGACATTCAAAGTTTATTCTCTTCTAACTAAAATACTTATATTATACAATTACATAATATTAAATAAAATCTTTTCTGTTTGACGCCATTCATGTCATTGCTCTTTTTCTTCCGTATTCGGATCGGGACGTCAATGTGTTCAAAAATTAAAAAGAAAATATATTTCTTTACATGTATTATTGTATTATATTTATGCATATTGGGATTGTAATTCAGTTTAATTAATTCATTAAAGTCTGAGACTTTTTTATCTTCAGTTGAGAAATCTTTAATGCTTATTGACAACAAAGTGATCGATCACTCTTTTCAAATGGTTTTCGAATGTTCCAATATCTTAACCCTAGAGTAATTTCTCAACAAGTGCAAGTAAGTAATGTCAGGTCGATACAACTTAAGGCCATCTAGAATTTAGTAGGTCAAATATCAGAGACGGAGACTAGGCATTACATATTTATCACAACCTTGTATGAGCCAACCCAAGTTTAGTTGCATAACTTTTGCGTAACTACCGGTTGCTGTAACTCTTTGGAAGTAGTTTATGGCATCAATGCATTTTAGTTCAGTGTTTTGCGCGAGAATGTAAAAAGGTCGTATTATCGTAAAAATTCAACGAACTTACTAATGAAGTTCTATTTTTATTGTCAATCAATTTTTTTTTCTATGTAGGTTAATATGGTAATGGGGTCTAATAATCCTTACACAGATTGTAAAACGAACCTAAGTGAAGGTCAGTTATTTTATCAGTTCCTTCGAAAATATTAAACAAAAATGTACTGTCTTAAATTTACTAATAGGTGCTTTACGCAAAAAAAAATCAGATTTATTAACAAAAATTTTTTTTTTTTTATTAGTACAGGAAGTGTTTTTAGGCTTCCATTCCGCGCATTTTAGTTTAACATTTTGTGTGTGTCTGTACGTAAACATCAGTGTTTGTGGCAAGACGAGCGAGATGGTTGTTAGCTATATTAAGTGAAAATAAAATTGTAGAAAGTTTTTTATATTTTAAAAATAGTTATGGCTTCTTCATGTACCTATGTCCATGCCAAATTATGCAACATGCATGTATCACATATGACACTTATTTGTATTAAACATCACACTTATAACTACTTACTTACTTAACTTATTAGTGATCTATCTTAGACGAAGCACTTAATACTTTGTGTGGATCAAGATTGTACTAATTTGTGTTAGAACGGCTTAATGTCAAGCTTGATAAGACAGGAATAATTTTATTAATGTCTTTACTAATATTATGTACTACGAGTCTACTAATACGTACCTACTAAATAATAATAATAATAAGGCTTTCGTTTTTATTGATAGGTATACTAAGAAAATCGTCCGAACTGTCTGAAACTTTTCATAAACCAAACACTGCTATTATATTTCATAGATACGTAGGTACAAAATGTTCAGTGAAAATTATTACATAACACAAATAATAAATTGTTATGTTTTAAACAATAAACAAATTATTTATTCATTTATTCATATTTCAGAATATGTATTGCTACTCTACTAATGTACTGCTTATGTAAGACATTAACATAATTATTAAGCATTTATGAATGTTACGAATATTTCCCTAATTGACTTAACTTAAATTTTATTAACGCAATGTGTATTGTGTATTATAAATAAATTAAGAAAGTACACATATTTGTAAAAATTAGAGATGCGCCGAATATTCGTTTGATATTCGGTATTCGGCGTATTCGGCATCTTTTTCACTATTTGTATTCGGCCGAATTATTCGGTTTTGGTGCCGAATATATTCGGTTCGAGTATTTCTATTTTCTTGGCTACACTACACGGTATAGAACTAAAAGACAAAACTTCTTATGTAAGATCTATGTTATATTATAAGTCAAAGAAATCCTATGAGGAATAATTTGTTGAATAAAGCTAACAAAATAAAGCAATTAAACTTCATATCACATTTAAGTATTTTGAAACCTCAAGTCAACATAATTATTTATTTCTTAACCTATAGTGACTTAGTATAGCCAACATTTATTTCAAACCTTAAATGAGCATTTATTTTTAAACCTCAAAACAATATTTTTGGTAAATGGTAAACCGAATAATTCGGCCGAATATCCGGTTCGGTAAAGGTTAAACCGAATAGTATTCGGTATTCGGCTATTCGGTGAAACCACTATTCGGCGCATCTCTAGTAAAAATTACTAAAATTTATTCAACTTTTATAATTATTTATTAAACTTTATTTTACCAAAATCAATGTTACAAAAAGCAGACTGTTAAATTCAATATTCTATTACAAAAAAATTATATCGTTACTAATAATTTTGTGTATTTAGAAATAATAGTTGATTGATGATTGATGTTTCACTTCACTTAAAACATGTTTATTTTAATTAAACGTAAATCGAGCTAAATGAATTATGAAGTTTCACTAATGATAAACTCACTTAAAATATCTTAATTTAAAGACTTTAAAACTTTATTGAATTTAATTGTAACTATTTTAATAAGAACAAGAATTACACATAGAAGTATAATAAGACTGCAATTAAACATCTTTGCTGTTTTTCTTACTGGCTAGAAGTGATGGATTCGTCATCTATCAAGTCATTGACACCGCTGCATTGGACGCCGATATACTGGGAGATGATGATCGTAAGCGTACAATCAACTCTCTCGGTGCATCTAGGTGTATGCTACAAATAAAATAGAATATTTAAGTCTCGCGGATGTGCTAAATCTACTGTGAAACACTTATATATATACACGTCAAACGCTTGACCTTCGCCTTACGCAACGCTATATCATCTACATATCTATCTATTCTATACTATAATAAAACTCAAAGTGTCTATTTGTCTGTCCGGGCATCACATAAAAACCCTTGAACGGATTTCGATTAAAAATTGCTAAAGTTGTTACTGATACCCAGGGTCATATTTTAGGCAACTTTTCATCCCGGAAAATTAAAAGGGTTCCCGGGAATACAGGATAAAAATTTGAATAAATTAAAACATAATTTCCGTATGCAAAGCTGCGGGAACAGCTAGTCCATTATAAAAGTACCAAAATTTAAGCACACTACAAAAAATCTCACACATACAAAATTACGCACACGAATAAAACAAACAACCTCTAGTAGTAATCTGATTGCCTAGTACTCCTAACATAGGAACTGCTCACGAATAAATCGTCTACGCAACTTTCACGTGTGGGAAAATCGTACAAATACAGAATTTACCTTATAACATGTGAGCGTGTTCTGTCATTCGCTATTTGCGTCTGTGTTTAGGAGACGTGTGTGTAGAGAAAATCTCTTCCTATACATGAGTTATATTATACGCTTATATATGTGCATACACAAGTGGCAGTATCTCATAGCAAAGGAACGCGTGTTAATAGCAAAGCTGTGTTTCCGCATAGGCGGTTCTTAGAGGCAACGAACACAAGGTGAGCCATGCCCCCGTGTGAACATGGGAGCGTCAACCTTACGAATTAGAAAAAAGTCGCTTAACGCCACTTGCTTACTTTACTAATGGTTCAAAATAAATCGTCTCTTGAATTCGTAATGCGATCACGAATTTTGTATTAGAAACTGAGAACTAACTTAATATACTGCGTTTTAATTTCCATATCATATATTTCGGAATAAATTCTAGGAACAAAATCTACAAATTATGTAGAATAGAAATGGAATGCGTCAAAATGTCGTCAGGGCTGTGATTGTGACGCGTGGACGCGCCTACACGCGCTCACGCACACTTATGTGTAACTCACATGATAGTTTTCTCTGTCATGAGTCTGAGTCTCTCACATCGCACTAGGTACGTCATGAGCTGGCCTCTCGCGATCGCTGCGAGCCTAGTACCACGGCTCTCCGTAATAAGCTAAAGATAAGTCGCTTTTCCACTCCATGTTGCAAAAATAAAGACCGCACTTATTTATTTTAATAACTTCCGCATCGTCCGTCGTCCTCAGAATTTAGAACACTAACTACTGTGACTAACCAATAAGAAAATTGTTTTATATAAATAATAGTTTAAGCACTTATTACAAGAAAGTATTATAAAAGTATTGTTTAATATCAAAAAAGTACGTTGAGCGTTCGTGTTAATTACAATTTAAATTATCTGTTTGACAGATCGTGGAAATCTACTAATTTGCCGTCAATAAGCGCAAGGTTTTCCTTCTCATTTATAACGAGTCTCGCTCACGCTCGCGCGCTCCGCGTCTTTTGTACTTAAACTCCGCGTGACTTATGTTCTCCTGGTAACAAGTGTTCTAGTTGACGATCCGAATGATCAACGAAATAACTGAATAATCGTGACTGCTCAAATTTTCACTTTGTTTAATTTCAATCACATTAAACTGTGTTAAAATAAAAAGAAATGTTCGGCACAGCGCCATCTATTATCGACTAGCGACAAATGTGTATTTATTATTGTATGGGCTGAAAAATTTAATGTAAGAGGATGCCAGTATTATTTGAGGGATTATTTAAGGCTATGTGTCGCCAGGTTTAATTGAACAATGACAGGTGCATGGGCCTACTTTTAGCCAAGGATGACCACTACAGGCCTGCAGCCGGTGTAAGCCGTGGCAGGCGGTAAAGTGTCCTATTTTTTGCTTCAGGATACTCTTTGCCTAACCGTTTGTACTATAAATTAGTGTCTCTATCAGTATATTGAATGCCGCTCTTGAGACACTTCGTTTATTATTCATAGTGTAGGTATTCAATTTCATTGTAAATCAATTAATGGTATCTTAAGAAATGTCTACTAATTTAAAAGAGACTACTCTACATGACGTAAGTAGGTAATTGCTAAAACATACTGTTCAAATAAATTGAGATAATTATTAAATTGTGCTAAAATACCTTTAGTGAATCATAAAAAAATGTATTTAGACATGATGTAGCCATTGAAGTATAATGTCATAGAACAGACATCTGGAACAAAACGTGTGTCCCGCCCGGGAGGTTCGATTTTCAAAATCGAACGAATCCATTGAAGATTGAAGCCACGTGGCGCCAATGCATTGGGACATACACGATGTTCGCGGTGTCGGTTCTATACGCTAGTAATAATACTTCAATGGATGTAGCCCCATTTATTAGGAAATCTCTTGATCAACGTATAGTTTATCAAGTATGGATGAATATGAACGGAAACAAGTTGAATCTAGGAACTAGTTACATTTCAACTTCACTGCTAGTTAATGCACATACGTAATAGCAATTAAAACGGTCATTACACCCAACTACCTCTTTATTTAAAACAGCGTTATCAATGTAGAAACGTAATTAATATTCTTTAAAAAGACAATCGACCAAAAAACAGAATAACAAAATTTTTTGAATCGGTAGATAGATACTTCGTGTTCAAAGTGATAATAATAAGTACTTTACATAAATATAATAATTTAAAGTTATTGTGCCCTGTATCAAATAATATTTCATGACATAAATAAAGTCTCCTTATTTATTGTTTTATGAATTTCAGGTCTGTAAAACAAAAATTGCGTCAAAGTAATTATTAAAATGTCTATCAAAACATAAAAGGGCGTGCACTTCCAATAAAACAATACGAATCCATCAACCCATCCTTTTTAGTAAAAAATATGTAATGTCGGTTCTCATCGCATTCAAAAGCCTTGCGCACTAAAACTATCACAAAAGCGTAACGCATAAAGAATAAATGAACAATAAGGTTGCGCAAACAGAAAAGGGACAATTTATCCGAAACAAACGAAAACTTTTTGCAATTTTTGTGATGTTTTAAAAATCTGGTGTTCGCAAAAAATTAAAACTTGTTACCTCGTAATAAAACTATGCACTTATGGCCATTATGCTATTGAGGTGGTCGCAAGAATTTTTTACGCCAAATATCTTTTGTGCATCTTTTTGTTTTGGCGGCAAAGACGCCGACCGACAATGTTTTAATATTGGCAATACATAGAACAATATGACGTGCATTGTTACTTTGACGTGCAAATTTCCGCCATTGCATAATTTTATCAATTAATTTATTTATGAACAATGCGTAACTCAATCTATTTGTTTTGTCGTTAGTTCTTTTTTGAGTTACATGAATATTTTTTAAATAAAATATGCCTAATAGTAAAATATATTACGTGATATGTTTACATTTAAATAAGCAAGTATCGTGATAAAATTAGTTTTATCATCTGACAATTATAATTAATGGTAAAAATATTGAAAAGCGGGAAAAGTCACATACATACTTTGTAATCTAAGTATAATAAATACGACATAGTTTATTTAATTGTGTGTTTCGATACTTTAAAATATTTAGATATTCTTTCAAAACACATGATGTTTTGAAGAAGAGAAATAGGTAGTTGTGATTTATTCAGAGCTTCAATTTTAACGCACTGCGGATTTGAAATGTTGAGATTTTATATTTTGTCATATTCTTTTTTCTTTACATAATAATCTACGCTAAAATATTTTTTTAAACCTACGGTGAACTGTGAAACTTGCTATTATGTCGATTATTATTTCGGGATTATTTGACACACTTACCATTCTGGAGACAATCGATTCGAGTACCTACATTCGTTTGGAGTCTACTGCTTCTAAACTAACAATTCATACATATAATTTACTAGCTATCTCGGCGAACTTAGTATCGCCTAACCTGAAAGCTGTCCTATCTTTTAAGTTGGATCAATCACATGGTGTGCAAATTTGATTAAAATCGGTTAAGTATATTAGTTTAGGAGTCCATCGCGGGCAAACAACGTGACACGTAATTTATGTATAGTAAGTAGAATAAAGCAACTGTTTGAAAACTTCCGAAACTCGGGTTGGCCACTAAACCCTCCACCAATCCGCACTGGAGCAGCGTGGTGGAGTATGCTCTAGGCCTCCTTAAGAGGAGAGACCCGTGTCCGGTAGTGGGCCATTAATGGGTGGGCCAAGCCAAGCCAATTTATAACGCTACATAAAAAGCATGCGTGAAAAGATTAAACAGTCTTTAAAGCTGACAAGCGTATTAAGCGACATCAATTTTATAATGAATAAACAATTTTCGTTATATCATATTTTGTCTCGCTCTAGAACAAGTTGTGGTATAAATAAAAAGACGGCGAATTGCAGGGCACCACCTGACGCTAGCTGTGCACAATGTATTGCACATTGTAAAACCAGTCAAGTTTAGATAATATTACCTTACATATTGCCTTACATCGTATAAAAATGTTCACTAAACAAGAAGACCTTCAAATCAATGTGTAAATGACAAATTTTAGTATACGTAAATAAAATAATCTATATAATCATATCTATAAGAAAAAAACTTAAAAAAGCAGAATAAACAGTTCATTGCATTCGTTTATTTGAAGCTAGTCTCGGATTTCCTTTTTAGGGTTCCGAAGTAAAATCGGAACACATAGTTTCGTCATGTCCGTCCGTCCGTTTTTTCTGGGTACCTAACTCAAAGGTCTTTCAAAAATATTATGGGTCCTCTAAGACCATTTTTGGCGAATCTTTTGGCCTTAAAGTGCTAATTTTGGTTAGAGTCAGTGTCCCCACCCCCTGCCGGCTAAACGGTTGGAGTGGGACAAGTAAAAATTTCTTAAAAGTAGATTATTACATCTATGTTATAATATGATGAATTTACAAGGAAAACTATCACGGCTATGTTAGCATAAGCAGCAAGTTAATAAGTAATAGTCGATAAACTTACTACTTCCAAACCCTACATTGCGCATGGCCTGACAGGCACTTGCCCGGTTTTTCCTGTCCTTACAATTCATCAGGTTCCTTTATTTTATATCTAGCTAGTCTCAGATTTTTTTATTTCCTTTCTTGCTTTGAAACACGAGTTTCAAAAAGTTTAAGAACCCTCTGGTGTACAGGATTGCTACTTACATGCTACTTACTATGTTTTTCGGAAGTGACTTGGATAATATTTGTTATTCTTATGGCACCTACCTGGCAAAGGTCTCGGGTTCGATTCCCGACTAGAGCAGGTATAATGTGTTGGTTGTTTGTCTGTAATATGTCAGCAACTATAATAATATTACGACATAGCTTGTGTGTTTAATTATTTGAGTTCGTCAAAATTGTGTTATATTAACCAAACTCTTAGCAGTTTTACTTCTTTTTTAATAATACCTCTTTGTTTTTCTTTCCAGATGGTTGGCCGCAATACTGCTTCGAACACCTTCCGTCTCATCCCTTTTTAAACCCGTTCTTCAAATTACAATGGTAATAGTAATACTCACTAGTATTTAAGTTACTAATTGACTGATAAAATTATTTCTCGTAAACGTGCACATATCTATTGCATTTGTATTTTTACATAAATTATTATATTATACTTTAATCATAAGACGATGCGGCTTTGCTGATGAAAATGGTTATCGATCGAACGATCAATCGATTCGATAAATTCCGCGATGAATCGATCATAATCGTTTTTGTCAGTGAAGTGTCATCGTATTAGCGTAAGAGAATGAAATGACAAGCAAAAAGAGGCAAAAGGGTGTTTTGAATGGTTTTCTTATTGCATTGTATATTTTCAGAGGAACCTTCAAAATTGACCGCTTATTGAAATAATTTTGTATTAGTTGTAAGAATTTTTATGTCTAGATTTCATTTATATTACTTTCCACATAATTCGAGTTACCATTATAACCTTTTGCTTAGATGACATGTAAATAAAGTATATCGCTTTTTGCTTCTTTATTAAATCCGTGACTGAACATTGGAGTGTTTAATGATATTGGAATCCAGTTTTCTGTAAAGATAAGACAGCTTAGTAGCCTAAAAACGTTCAGAACTTACTAGATATTAAAAAATGAGTAAGAAACAATTCAAAGTAACTTGTAGACTAACTTAAGTATCCATCGGATTGTATCATGACTTATGTTAAATGGATCTCACTGGTATAAGCCGCGCCATTGAAGAAATGAATCTAAAATAATTTCCGCCAGTTTAGATTCGTTTCTTTAATGGCGTGCCTTATATCAATAATAAATTCATATAAGAACATGTTTATCTCTGCTAATGTCTGGAAACCTAGTACCTACGTCCGAATTTTATGTTGACTGAAGTTAAATTCACTCGCTTACCCTTCGCCTGTTCGCCCCGAAAGGATCCCACCCTAGAATATTTAAAAAGTATATTGTAATTAATTATCGCATAGATGTTAATGAGTAATAAAGATGTTTTATATAAATTGTGTTTGAGTTTTATTGATGAACCTGAATAAAACAAGACGTAAAATACCTGTTTAGATAATTCCTATCTTTAGTTATTTTTGCTGTAGGTATGTAAAATTCAGAAATCTATTATTTCTTGTTTGGATTGTTTATTGCTTGTATTCATTCAATTGTACTAAAGTTTGCACTCTGATGTACAAAAGATTATCGCTGTAGCCTACTTGCCTACTAGCAAAGGGTTTGAAGTTTGAGTCCTGCGGGTCTATTAAGAACTTTTATAAAACCATTCATGTTCCAGGCAATTCATTTCTCGGGCTTTGATTGAGGTATGATTGGCTAAAAAATGTCACGTGACCGCTTTGGTAATGCGAATTTGACGTTTACACTGGAACGTCGCTGGTATTAAGAGTTCATAATAGACCCACTGGATACGTTAGATGAATATCTATAAATGTGTCTGACTGAGAGACACACGCCCTAAAACCAATGGATCTACCTTCATAAAACTGTCCGGACTTCATAGTTTGCGGGAGCCTGGAGAGCACTCAGAAAGGATTGTGAAAATTCATCACTGATGAGGAGTAAAAATAGTTGATTTAACTAGAGTATAGAAATGAAATGAAATGAAATAAGTTTTATTCGAAGTAGGTTTGTTACAAACACTTTTCGAGAATTAGAACTATAAAACTCCTTACTTCTTACTATAATCCGTCCTTTTTACTATAATCTTGGAATTTAGTGAATTAAGAAAAATGGATTATGTACTTACAGAATTCTTGAAAATTCATCAGTGTAAAATAGGGGTAGAAATAATGTAGAAACAATATTTGTGTGGATAATGTCGTAATGTAGATTTATAAATACTTATTTATAGCAACAAGGTGGGAAACAGGACTTCTCCACCCGGTGTTAAGTGGACACGGTGGCTTACCTTACCTTATGGTGACCAATACAGGATCAAGTATACTTGTCAAGTTTGCAGCGGACTTGATGCGGCATCCAGTAAACTTGACGGTGTATAGCCACAGTATGGCTATATAGCTATCTCATGCAATCTGGATACCACATCAAGTCAAACTGCAAACTTGACAAGTACACTTGATCGTGTATGGCCAGCTTTACTGATGTGCATAATCACCTCTCAATCAAACAATAGAAATAACAATAACAACAATAAATAGTAACGAAAAAATAATAACAAAAAGAGGTGTTCTGAACATAAAGATGGATGAAATATTATTATGGATAAGATGGAAATGAATGACAGAATTATTTCATCAAAAACTCAACCACTAACGCTCGATTTCAATATTCTATCTATCCATAATCCTTAACTGAATAGCATAGCAGATGTCAATGAGACGAAACCTTAGTGGTAGACCACTAACTCATTCAGAGATTATGGACAAGTAGATTATTGAAAACAGTAATGATTCACTCAGTAACGACGTATAGCCTATATATGTATATATCGGTGAGGCCATGAATCTCCAGTGAAGGTCCAGGGACGGACCTCTTTATTCTACAGCGCTTGTCTGATGCAGAGGCTGGCATATAAGAAATGTCATGTCATATTTAGATTTGGGAATTGTCAATAATGTAGGAGATTAATATTGATGGCGTGGTGTTGAAGTACTTTGGAATATTGATGTAAACGTTAAGAGAACTGTAAATATATCATGGTGCAAAGTAAAAGGAATATCATTTCATAACCAACATCATAGAATACCTCCTTCTGCTATATATACATCGACACAGTTTCGATTCATGGAGATAGCCGCTAATATACAAATTGTTGTATGAGCTTTCTCAAGGAAGCCTATTTCAAAGGAAAAGGAAGGAAATTAAAGTTGAAAAAGAAAGAAAGCAGATGAAAGAAATAGGCTTCATACCCAAACGTATACCTTTGATGACTGTACAAGTGTACACACACAATGACACAATAGCTAAACATAATTTGAGAAGAGAAATCTATTTTTTATGTTAATAGCCGACAAACGAATGGACTGATGGTATGTGGTCACTGATGCCTCTGGACATGTCTCATGGCCAAGTCATGGGAAAGAGAAGAAAGTACTGATTCTCTTGCGATAGGCAAACGCGATAATGCTGCTCCGTGGATAGATTTCGTACTTTTACTACACAAGATGCAAGCAAGCGACAATTGACGATAGCGTGCTGACGGCCGCGGCGTGCGTTTACGTGGACAGAAGGCCTAAAAGTAGTAGGGGAGATCGAGGAGAGTTGAAACATAGGTAAGTTGAAACAACTGAAATTTCTCGGAAACAAAAAACACTAGCAAGTTGGCAAAGTCGCCAATTTCACCCTTTCACTATTCCCCGGACCACTCGATACTCTGATTTAAGCTTACACCGATATTGAATATCAAGTCAAAAAATACTTACATAAACTTTTCGTCATTATTTTATCCTTGTCTGAAGTTTAATAAATTACTTGTTTCATACAAAGTATGACATACAAAGAATTACTTGTTTCATCCGTTATTTGCCAGCGTATTAATCCAAGATTTAACTGTAATAAATATTTAGCATTACTATGTTGGGTCACGAAATTATGTCAATTCAACCATAATGGCGAACGATTTTTGTACTCTAGGAGAGTTGAAACAACCAGTTTCAACTTACCTCGTTTTTATTTTATTTAACATTGGCATTTTATTTTGGACTGATTTTTGGATTTGTTTTACATTGGTGTTTTTGAGTTTTCTTACTGAATTTTAATTCCTGGTAACTAATGCCACAATCTGGGTTTCCTACAAAAAATTTTAACCTGTACTGAAAAAAGAGCTTGAAGTACACAAATATTGTATAATAAAGGTAAAATTGCCATATTATCCATATTGATTGACACGCTGGTGAAAAACGGGCCTACTGTTGAAGGAAAAAGAAATAATGAAAAAATTCAGATCTGTATTTGACCTGGAAATTAAAGTTGAAAAAGAAAGAAAGCAGATGAAAGAAATAGTACTTAGATACTAGCCATCTGCATATACTCGTAATATGCAAACAAAAAGCCGATATTCCAATAACGAATGTACAAAAGTCGAAAAAAATAATGCCCGAAACATTCCTTCAAAATGTGTTTTCCTCAAATCAATAATTTCAAACGATTATGGTCTAATTTCGAACACTGATCAAGCACTACTATAAACTAGTATAACTAAATATACGGGAGCTGTATAATTAGTAGAAAATAAAGTTTGAATAATTAAAAAAATAATATTTAGATAGAATTCTTTATGGTTAAAATTGCTTTGAATTTTTTATATTTTCAGCATAAATAAGTCCCTCTGTACCATTGAAGTATTATTAATGGCGTATAGAACCGACACCGCGAACACCATGTATGTCCCAATGCATTGGCGCCACGTGGCTTCAATCTTCAATGGATTCGTTCGATTTTGAAAGGAGAACCGGGGCTCAATTTTTAAAATCGAACCTCCCAGCGGGACACACACTTACGAGTAGTTCGAGAAGTATGTTCTATGACATTATACTTCAATGCTCTGTACCCTTAGTAGCCAACTCAAATAATTCACCAACGCTTAACTGATCCGAATCAAGATTAAAACTTAAAATAATAAACCGCTGGAGATTATTAATTGGATCTGCACAGGTGCTTAAGCTGAGCACAAGAAATTAATTAACAAATAATTATTAATTACACATTAATTATAGCTAGACGACGCTCATTATAAACATGAATATGAAAAAATTAATTGGGAAATAAATGTTTGCATACGCCACCAATTATTATGAATGTAAAACGGAGGCATACAAAAAAAATTCAGATCCATACGAATATTTTTGCTTATTACCGAGTATATAATGTATGTTATTGGTGCACATAGCTAAGGGATGTAGATATATACTACATATAATCAATTTTTTTGCTTACCCTGATCTTATGGGTCAAATCTAGCAAGCTTAATTATATCCACTTCCTCTTTGCCTAAAAAGTTGAAATGATATAATACATTTTACATTCTTGGGGTATGCAGACTTTATACTACTCAACTTCCACTTCACTTGAAGTCGGTTTTTTTTTATTTTAAATTAAAATAAATATGTATCCATGCCAAATTAAGGGTCTCGGCGCTATGCTTCGGACAGACGAACGGACTCTATATTAGCACCACTATTGATGGAGGTAGGTATCTTTAACACAATATCCCTTATCATCGCTACTTACCATTAGGGATTATTGTCAAGCACTACCTTATTTCATGTAAAAAAAATAGATTTTTGTCTGTTGAACTTTGCGTTTGGTACTTTCAGAAACTTGACGACTTTGAATACGATTTTCAAAAACTTTCTTGTAGCAAACTTGTAAAAGCAACCTCTCTAAAAAAAATTTTATGGGTAACCTTTTAAGTTTTCCGAAAGAAATTGTGACCTTGTTATTTAATATACGTATTTATTATTTAATATAACTTCGAACCTCAAACTTCGAGGAAACCAATTTGCAAACCTAGTAAATAAAGCTATGACTACTTTAGCGAGTAATAAAGTCCTATACTCAGGACATTGTCCTACTTTAACTTCCTATATCTAGCTGCAAGTACCAGGCCAACATAACTAACTAGTAACCGAGGGATACCGTTATTACCTAAATTCCTGTACACCGTAATCGCGACCTCTTACAGACATCGTGTTTTAATAAGCTATTTGCAGACGTTATGAATATGACTGTTAATAGAGGCTGTGCAATGTGCATTACATACATTAGAAGATATAATTATATTTTATACTAGGAAATCGCCCTCACTTCGCTTCGGGAAAAATAGTAAAAAAAAATTAATATAGCCTATGTCACCCGGGGATAGTGTAGCTTCCCAACAATGAAATAATTTTTCAAATCGGGTCGGTAGTTTCGGAGCCTATTCAATGCAAACAATCGAATCTTTCCTCTTTATATTATTAGTATAGATTAGGCTTTAATGAAAAAAGGAAAATTATAGGTATTATATTGTTACACAGTCAAATAGGTAGGTCCGAATGAATACCACTGATGTTATCAATGTACTCTTTTCGGTTTTTAACGAGGTTCCGTAACAATATTAATAACAGGATTAAATACATGCCACAATATCATGTCAAGAGTAAAGAATTTTTCAATTTATGTACCTCTCCTAGGCTATGGGAAAGGTAATCGCTAGTGGCAAAATAACCTTGATTGCTTTCGTGACTAATATTATATGGCAAAGCCTTAAGATATATGATTCAAAAAACATTTTAATGCTTATTTGCAATCTAGAAGAATGGTAGCTTGCCAGGAGAGTACCATCAGAATTACGTAATTGATACTTACTAAATACACATACTAAATAGCCTAGTGACCTTCTATATTAAAGAACAAATACCATTCTTTGTTTATTGACATTAGATACAAGAGCTTAGATACAAGGAGTCTTAACAATCGTCTCTACACAAACAAATAAATTACAAATTTTAGTCTCTAAAATTGTCTTAATTAAAGTAAAATAATTATTAGAATTATGGATAGGTAAGTTATTGCGCTTACTATCACCACATCTTCACTTACCATCAGGTGGGATTGTGGTCAAGCATTAACTTATTTTTAAGTAAAACAGGTAGATACCTAAAAATTCTAATGAACCTTACTTGCATAAAAAGCCTACCTACCTACTAGTCCAGGGTCGATAATTTTTGAAAACAAAAAAAATTATAATAGGATAAAACCTATTGCAAAAGGAAGAGAATATAACAAAAAATAAAGGAAAAATAATTTACGGGCGATCTGAGGTCGGGAAGTGGGGGGGAGGGGGGGTTTAAGGGTAAAAAACGGTTTATCTCAATTTCCAGCAAAACTATAAGTCCTATGGAAAAAAGTTAAATGGCAAAGTTATAGGTAATAAAAAGGTCTACAATTTTTGTATTTACACTTTTTTCACATAACCTCAAAATTTATGTGAAAAATTCAAAAAACCAAGTTTTTGGTTTTTTATTTTTATCTTTTACAAAAAAATTTTTTTTTTAACGAAATTTTGTGAAAACTTACCTTTCTATGTCCCAAACATACTGTAATTTTTTTGATTTAAAATATTTATTTTTTCACCTTATTTTGACTTAATATCGAAATTTCACCCTAATTTTCAATCGAAAATTCACCTGTCAAAATATCCGCTTTTTAAAAAAAATCTGTGAGCTTTTTATTTGCTAAAATCTCTACTTTCTGATGGTATATAAAAAAATATACACTGCCATGTTAAATTTTCTCAGAAAATGCAATGAAACGACAACTATTTTCACAAAAATTATTCGAGTTCGAGTTTTTAAATATATATTTTTAATATTTATGTACAATTTTGAGCCATTTATTAAAATTTACACTTTAATTAATCGAAAAACGTCAAAATCCATGTTAAATTAATAAATTAATAAGCAAAAAAATTACAAATCCATAAAGATTGCAAGAAACATGCAAAAATAGTTGTCGTTTCATTGCATTTTCTGAGAAAATTTACCATAGTAGTGTATATCTTTTTTATACCATCAGAAAGTAGAGATTTTAGCAAATAAAAAGCTCACAGATTTTTTTAAAAAAGCAGATATTTTGACAGGTGAATTTTCGATTGAAAATTAGGGTGATTTTTCGATATTAAGTCAAAATAAGGTGAAAAAATAAATATTTTAAATCAAAAAAATTACAGTATGTTTGGGACATAGAAAGGTAAGTTTTCACAAAATTTCGTTAAAAAAAAAAAATTTTTGTAAAAGATAAAAATAAAAAACCAAAAACTTGGTTTTTTGAATTTTTCACATAAATTTTGAGGTTATGTGAAAAAAGTGTAAATACAAAAATTGTAGACCTTTTTATTACCTATAACTTTGCCATGTAACTTTTTTCCATAGGACTTATAGTTTTGCTGGAAATTGAGATAAACCGTTTTTTACCCTTAAACCCCCCCTCCCCCCCATTTCCCGACCTCAGATCGCCCGTAAATTATTTTTCCTTTATTTTTTGTTATATTCTCTTCCTTTTGCAATAGGTTTCATTCTATTATAATTTTTTTTCACTTTTCATTATTTTTAAAGGCTTCTACCCTGGTCTATACCTACTAGCTTGCTTTTAAATAGAAACGTCAATACTTCTCCGATCCTTATTGGCGACACTATCCAATTGTACACCATTGGACATATTAATAGATACATAATAATAAATAGGTGTTTTTTTTTCAAAATCAATGGGTTCCAATTAAAGAAATTGAAATTCAAGAATTTTCCGAAAATCCAATGATGCAGGTTTGGTTTTTTTTAATCATAAACGAATCCGAGATTCCTTTGAGCGTTTTATCGCTATTTTTCATAGTTTCGTATTAAGCCATCCACGCCCATTTGAAAAATTCATCCTGTATAGGTAGTATTAAGATTTCTTCAATAGGTATTATCTTTAACTTCATCATCAAAGTATAGGTACCAATAATATTCTAATACATTCATAACGTATCATCACACAAAGTATTGATCTGTATCATTAAACAATCTCTATGCTATTGTTGCTCTGGCTAACATTTGATGTATCGCCTAGCGGTGCCTATGTGAGGAGTGGTGTGGGACCGGCTATGTAGGGATCGGACCCGTTAAATATTAGTGAAGTGATGTGCTACGCTGTATCGATAATGGTATCGATAAAGCGTAGAGATTGAAAAAGATTGACTGAGATTCAAAAAACAAATGATGACTATTCTTAAAAATTCATAATTAGTAATTAATTTCTTATACAACAAAATAGCCAAAATTGCTGAATAAATAAATTTGAAAATATAAAATTGTGTATTAATCAAAATGAAGAGATTATAACTACGCTAGCTATGTTAAATTTCCTATGAATTATATCTAATAAATATACATATATAGCAACTCTACTAAAAGCCTAGCCTACACTGAGCTCAGTTCTGGACATTCGTTGTTCAAACTGTAGCCGATTAACTCAATGTCCAAACTTGTCCCAAAATGGCGGCGAAGACCACCTGTTCAACATTAAATTGCCTGTCATAGATAGCACATGGTAATACAGGCCAACTGTTTACAATTCTTCCAATTGAGGAATTTTATCGCGACCATAGCGAAAAACGAATAACTGGAATATTTTCGACAAGCAATAAGAACTCATGTCCAGGTGTAGCCTCCCCAGCTGTTATCGTGCATTAAACAAACTATAATTTAAACTATTCAGTAACTTATCAGTACATGTATTTTGATGTTGTAAAATCACTAGTTTATTGCGTATATCTATAATACCTAAAGTTATCTGATATGTTAAACATTATAATTTACAACTTGATAAAGGTTTATTTGATTTCGTATCCAGCATTACATAAAATAATAAAAATCGAAACCATGGGCATCATCTAAAATCTAATAGTAAGAAATCGATATTTACGCGCTATATAAATTAAATCATTTCGATTTATTCGATTTTAAATATTTAAAAAATTGGGTTCAAAACCACTCTACCGCGGGTGAAGCCGCGGGAAAAAGCTAGTTTTCAATACTTTACGGAGATAATTAAATTTTCATGAAATCTTAAATTAAAAGTGGGAAAAGATAGATTAACAAGCAATTATTGTAATTATAATAGTAATGATAAAAAAAACCTTAAGTATGGTGCATTTAGTGTCCTTTTTTGCTGTCTAATAAATTTTATAATTTTAATTGCTATTAATTTGTAAATTTAACGTCACACATCAAAGTCGTTGTAACATTTTATTCAATACAAATTACAATATAGCGGTTTTCATCGATATTTATAATGGTACATGTATATCGATATAAGCTCATCCCTCTATCGATACATCTAACGCCGGCGCGACGGGCAAACGGCCACTAGCACACTAGGTCACGGGAATGCGGAAGAAACTCGCGCCCTTTAAAACATTAAAGTACATACAATTTAAAATGTACCTGTTTGTTAGGTTAGTTATTGGGCTCGATTTACATTTTAATTTGGCGGGTTATCGAATTTTTAAATTGTGCTAGAAGCGTTTTCCGCGTTTGTTAAAAATGTCTTGATTTTTCTAGAAGATTTTGATGTTTTGAACTCGTAATTAATAGGTACCTATGCCTCCATGACACTTAACCTTTTTTATTTATGTTCCTTTTTGTGGTCAGAACTAAGAACTTGTACTAAATCTTGCTACGAAGCGTCTTCTGTTTCATAAACTTATCTACTTATCTTGAATTATCTTCGGTTAACATGATACTCTTACGCTCCAACTCAGTCACTAACAGTTTCTCAAATCGCTCCTTAGTACAGAATTTGTATAAGTAGTGATTCTTTTCTAATGAGCGATTTAAGTAAACGTTAGTGACTCTGAGTTGGGGCGTTAGAGGGATATAAATATATTTAAATCGAAAATTGCAGCTAAAGATATTTTATAGATTATGTTTTAGGTGTAAGGGGTTCCATCCATCCTTAAGACAAAAGCGTCTCCCCTACTTGCGTAGCACTCTGCACAAAGGTTATCCTTTGAACAAATTCGTTTTATGGTCACAGTATCGGAAAATTATTTAAAATCGAGTTACCCGTTTTCCTACAAAACGTGTCCACATTCGATCAGGAGAGTCTGTCGTCTATTTATATTACGATAATTGTAAACAAAACAAACAAAATTCAACCAAGAATCTCTCCGCCATACTCAAAATATCTAATCGGCTCATTATATTGATAAAGCGACTTCAGAGTTCAGCCACAATGAATCGGGTGACAATAAAAATGACATGACCGTCTCCTTACTAATCTCAAGGTTAGTTCCCGTTTCTAACGGTACCCATATAAGTTCAAATCGGGCTAGGCGAGCCGGTAAAAAATGAGCTCCTCTCGGACACGAGTTGAAAAAATTTGGTCCTGTTAGCTAGGGGTACTGACCCAAGATACGGGGTGGAATGACCTATTTAGTTTGAATGAGCCCATTAGGACCGTCCGATGTAATGCTCTCCGATAGTACGAACATATTTTGTAATGCTATGGACATTACTTTAAATTAAAATTACAGCTAGATACTTTTGGAAATAAATATAAATAATCGATGCCATTTATCAGTTATTTTTGTGTTATATTATCCTAATATTATAAAGCTGAAGAGTTTGTTTGGTTGTACGCGCTAATCTCAGAAACTACTGGTTCGAACTGAAAAATTATTTTTGTGTTTGATTATCAAGGAGGGCTATAGGCTATATAACATCATATATTTTAGTAGTTAGTTTTTTCCACAAATTAACGCGGATGAAACCGCGAAGCACAGGTAGTTTAACTAATAAAACACTTGATTACTATCTATTTAATACCAGTAATTTCAACGTTATTTTAGAAATAAAATAACAGACACAATAATTTCTAAAATATGTTAAAATATACTATATGAAAATATTCCTAATATTTTCACTATGTTTTGTCTTTTAAGTATCTCTGTAATGTTTCAGATATTTAGTACCTAATACGCATCCTAATTAAATAATTATGTTGGCTAGTCGACGCCCGGTAAGATATTGTATAAGCAGTAAGCACTAATACACGCCTTAGGTACCTACCTACCTACCTAAATTATTTTCCAGAGTGCGGGGACTTACATAGGATGAATGGACATCCTGGAATTCAAATAAGCCAAGCTCTGGTATAAGGTCTCTGGTAATACCTATTTCTGATACAGAACTTGCTTTATCATCACTAAATAAATCACTAAATCCTAACTTTCTTGCTACTTACAACTCTGACGAAAGAACCACTGAAAGCATTGAAGTATTATTACTAGCGTATAGAACCGACACCGCGAACACCATGTATGTCCCAATGCATTGGCGCCACGTGGCTTCAATCTTCAATGGATTCGTTCGATTTTGAAAGGAGAACCGGCGCTCAATTTAAAAAATTGAACCTCCCGGGTAGGACACACATTTTGTTCGAGATGTCTGTTCTGACATTATACTTCAATGACTAAAAAAAATTTCATATTGCACAAGGGAAATCATGATCCAGAATACTATATAATATAGGGTACTTGTTATCGTGGAAAACGCGAGGAAACTAATGTCTGAGTGTCTAGTATTTATTTAATTTAATTGTATTACTACTGTTAAAAATCAAGAATATATTTGTTGAGCCGTTTTAATAATTAGAGTTTGGACAACTTGACTGTATACGACGACTACGACGTAGATTTAACCTCCTAGAAAATTCAATTCTTAACCTACTTTAACATTTAAAATTCAAAGTAATTTATTCACATAGGTATCACTGAGATACTTATGCACGTATTTTTTAATCTACCGATATTTCGGAGATTGATTTTCGGTGATTTGTCATGGAGGAGAAGAAATGGCGAAGGAAACTCCTCAGCACATCTTTAAAAACCATATTGTTTACAATATTGCACTGATTACAGAAAAATATATTACTCTGTACAGTGATGTCACTACTCTGTACAACTAGAAAGTTCTACGTATACCTCGTCTGTGGTAGTTACAAGGAGTAAGGACGTTGCCCGATATTTTAAATCGTTTTTTCTACCAATTTGTCCGTGTACTTGAAGATACGCTGGTTATTTCGGCGTCGGCTTTCCAATTAATCATTGTGTGAGATTTTTTTATCGGGTCAATGACTGATGAGTAAGTTAATTTATTTTAATGATTCTTCCTTCGTCTCGCTAATAAAGTTTTGAGATAAAGATGTTACTTGAGTACCTTTGTTTTATTCAGATTTCAGGTTGCTAATTTTCCGAATTATATCGCACCCTCAGTGGAAAAAGGCATAAGATGAAAATTGCAATTTTACAGGAGAGCAGAAAAACTGTTAAAATATCAGTAAGTAGTCAAAGGAGCTTAGATTACAATTTCTTGCATAAAACCGTCAAAATAATGATAAAATTTTGAAAAAAATTGAGCATACGCTTCTTTTGTCCCTCTTTCCAGTCATATTAATAACTAAAATTCAAAGTAAAACGACTTATGCTTTTTTCCACTGAAGGTGCGATATGCTTTTGTTAGAAGTTTTCCACACTCTTCTACGCAGATTGTTATCTAAGAGTGAGGCTTACAAAGCGTACTTAGACTTAGACTTTGCTCAGGCAACAGTCAAATGTCCTAGAATCTAGATAGCTCAGACTTTGTTAATACGAAATCATTAAAACGTCATATAATACTTACAGCTAACAAGATTGATTTAGGACCACTGAAGTATAATGTCATAAAACAGACATCTCGAACAAAATGTGTGTCCCGCCCGGGAGGTTCCATTTTCAAAATTGAGCCCCCGTTCTTTCAAAATCGAACGAATCCATAGAAGATTGAAGCCACGTGGCGCCAATGCATTGGGACATACATGGTGCTCGCGGTGTCGCATCTATACGCTAGTAATAATACTTCAATGATTTAGGACCATTATTTTTGTCATAGTTATATTAAGATATTTTAAATCAAAGAGCACCTATTGTGTTTATTAAAATCATTCGTAACACATACGACAAGATAAGTTTTACAAATAACCTTTTGCAAATCGATTGTTTTGATACAATAACTCCTTCTGTCAGTCAGCTCAAGGTCTTTGGTTGCAATGTCTTTGCAACGTCTTCGACCTCAATTTTACTTGCATTTGTCTGCCTGAAGTACAGAAATTATGAAAATTTTATACTTGATCCGATAACTGTTACAAAAAAGGTAGGTGTACGATTGTTGGTTTTCAATAACAGGTCAATAAAGTCAATTAAAATCATTTCGACCTGTAGCCTAGTTGGAAGCGACCCTGCCTGCAAAGCGAGGGGTCCCGGGTTCGATTCCCGGCCGGGGCAGATATTTCTATGACAGATAAATATTTGTAACAAATATCCTCACCTCATAAACTTTCACATCATCTATACTAATATTATAAAGAGGAAAAATTTGATTGTTTGCACTGAATAGGCTCCGAAACTACCGAACCGATTTGAAAAATTCTTTCACTGTTGAGAAGCTACACTATCCCCGGGTGACATAGGCTATTATATATATTTTTTTACTATTTTTTCTGAAGCGAAGCGAGGGCGATTTTCTAGTACATAATATTAGTAGGATTTATTTTACAGGAATTAGTTCACTTACTATTGTTTACCTCGGTCACTTTATTTTGTGTTTTTACCTATAATAAAGTGAAGTAAGTTATGGACGTATTAGAAATTAGATAACTGCATGCTGCTTGAACTAGCTTCGATAAAAAAAATATCGAGAGAAAATCAGCACATTTGAGAATTTTTCAAAATGTGTCACAGTCTGCCAATCCGTTTATCTAGTTTTGGATTTTAGCCAATCCAATACTGTTAGAGAATACCCGACCTAAGAGTCGGCTATTGATGAGCAGAGCTGTGATGATGATAATAAGTTGGAATTACAGGCCTCCGAACATTTCACAGTACCTAATACTTTTCATACGACTAAAATCTCAAGGAAATACGATTCATCCAACTCTCCCTATACATTCCGAAGCAAAACAAAAACAAAGGCCAGTACAGATAAAATAACTTGATATGTAATAAGTTTACGATAAACTTAATGATAATACAATAGAAAAGGATCAAACAACACGTGATGTATGCCCTCAGTCATGCCTCACACCCTTTTGACATTGAAATTTAATGCATCCTGCAAATGTATGCGTTGTTCAGGCGTATGACGACTCAGTATAACTTTTAATATATTAGCATTGCATTTTATTTTGAAAACAAGGATGTTGTATCTACATAGACTATCTATAATGTTTACATAATATATCATAATTACTAGGTACATAAAGATAGACCATGTTGATCTTTTGGCGAGTTATGATATTAAAAGAATGAATGTCTAAAATTTTAATAAAAACAGAAACGACTTCAAATGAAATACATCCAATAAAAAAAAGAATCATCGAAATCGGTTAGCGTGATATTGAGTTATTCGTCCATTTATCGCGCACATACTTAATGCAAAGGAGATGTTTCAGAAATGTATGGCGCCTTGGCGTGGACAGTGTACATTCAGTAGGAAGTAGCTCATATTATTTCAAAGCTTTCCTTACTATCCAAATTATAGATTTCACCTTGCTTTGGCGACAATAATTAATTATATGGATAATATATTGTAACACTGACACAGTATGGTGGGTGTCGATTGCAGACAATTGACAGTTGTTATATCTAATGTCATATCATAATAGGAGTGTCAAATGTCAAATGCAAAGTCAAATAACCACGAATACCACGATCTATTTGGATTTGGTCACATTGGATCCATTATAATCCATTAATGAATCTTCTATTATTATTAAATCATTGTGTGTTAATTTCTAAAGCTATCTATCTTATCTAAGTATACGGTGCAATTCGTCGCTTCGATCAATCTGAACAAAATTGTGGCGACAGATCTCCAAGAGTCAACATTGTCGATTTATTGTTACAATATTCACGTTTGCATGGGTTTTTGTTGAGATCTCGGACTCCGATATAGGTAATCTTCGATCGTCAACGATATTAACATACATAGCAATCGGTCTAAAACGACATAATAAACTGAAAGCAGTTTGGAAACACTTGCGACCAGATTACTAAAATGCGCATATTACTAAAAAATGCAATGTTCTGTCTAAGGTGTAACCACATAGTAGGCACCTTTTATATAAATAACAGAAAGGTGTAACTAAATGAAGGTGAACGCTGCATGGGCAGATGGTATAGAAGCATGATAAAATAAAAATTATTTGCACAAATCATCGATACACCAGCAGAAGGCTAATGGGCATCTTACTGAAAATTCAACTTACATAAACATGCCAATGCAAACTTAAATAAGTATGAACCTAACGTGAAACTGGATAATTGTGTGGCATAAATGAAGATTTGTCTTATAAAAATTATAACCCTACACAGTTGCAATTTCTGTATTTTAATATTTGAAATATGACAGAAGTAAATAAAAAAACAGCATTTTATTTATTATTGTTTTATTTTTTCATTTCAATCATCATCCTCTCTTAACAATATGCTATCCAGGACCAAAGCCGGTGCCTCAATATTTTGTCTGATACCGAGCCCAACCCAGATTTATTTATTTATTTATTAAGGTTTGCCTACGAAATTACATTGTTGATACATTGTATGGACAGTTAGGTATGCATAAAGCTAATTTAGGTAGAAGTAATTTCACTTATAGATAAACACAGATACCATACAATGGTCATTACGTATACACAGGATCCCATTGTTCGCTTTCCAGTAGTACAACTGCAGTAATAACCACTTATCATGCCATCCCAACTTACTGCTTGTCTCGCCAACATTATGTATGTATAATACACTTTTCTAGATTGATGGTGATACTTTATACGACCTCATGTTAATATGGTATCCTGTTAGGTTGGCATTAGTTCACTAACAACTTCCAGGTTGTTAGATATTTCTGCTTGGAATGACCCATGTTGCCTAATATGTTCCCCATAATAACTTAACACCAGCATGCATAGCACACCATGCTACCATCAGGAATCTGAAACAAATAAAACAAATCTATGTATAAACATGTTCTATTTACTGTTGTTACTTAACACTGTTATTATTGAATTATTATAATTATAATTTTTAAGATACATAATTATTAATAGATACATAATATTATCATTTAATAGATACATAAAGATACATAATAATCTAATTTTAGTGTAACTTAATTTAAAAGATACAAAAATATACCTCTCTAGGGTGAATTCTTGCCATGATATCATTTCGCTCGGGTCCTTCTGGTATTGAATGAACTTGAACCCTGGTGCGGGGAGTGAACGACTGCAGTTGACTGCTCCATACACATGATGAAAGGTTCCCAGAAGATTGTGCAATAACTCCCCGCTCCTGCAGTATGTAAAGCCGGGTAAACAGGTATTGCGAGATCCAGGAGTCCCAAAAACAAAGCCATAGGTAGTTTATATAATTATGCACTTGATCACTATAACACTAATGTTTTATGTTGTTCACTCCAAAGAAACGCGAATGCCGCCCGATTGAGATAGGTACGGAAAAAAATGACAATTGACACTTGCTTTGCTTGTTAAACTTCAAAAGTTCTACAGTACAGATAACTAATCACAGACAACATACAAATCAATGTTTGTTTTGACAGTTCCTTATATCGGAGTGTACTAGTTCCATGGAACCACCAATGTTGTCGTGTGTAAAAATAATTTATTGAAAATAATTTCTCTGCAGAGAACAATTCATTTAATATTTTTTTTAATATTTTTCCGTGAATCAGTATGTTTTTCTCTATTTATGCTAGAATGTACAAAGTCCACGCCCAAAATAAGACATCTCCTTTAAGACTTATATGATTTTGACATGGATGCCATTGTCAGATCTCGTTTAAATTTTTGTGGGACCACACGCACGACAAGCACCAGCTTTCGATTAAAACAAGAATCATCCAAATCGGTTCACCCAGTCCAAAGTTCTGAGGTAACAAACATAAAAAAAATACAGTCGAATTGAGAACCTCCTCCTTTTTTTGAAGTCGGTTAAAAACTGAAACGACTTCAAATGAAATACATCCAATAAAAAAAGAATCATCGAAATCGGTTGGCGTGATATTGAGTTATTCGTCCATTTATCGCGCACATACTTAATGCAAATTTAAGACTTATATGCTTTTGACATTATGCCATTGTCAGATCTCGTTCAAATTTAAGTGGTCCACGACAAGCACCAGCTTTAGATTAAAAAAGGAATCATCAAAATCGGTTCACCCAGTCGAAAATTCTGAGGTAACAAACATAAAAAAATACAGTCGAATTGAGAACCTCCTCCTTTTTTTGAAGTCGGTTAAAAAAGTATTGTGGTCAAATGTCACACAAGATTAAGTTAGTCCAATTACAAGTTGTAATGGAGTATAGAGGCAAAGGAGATAATTTTATGACTCTGTCCGTCATAATTATGACTCTGTTGTACAAAAATGTCCGTCAAACTGGCTCAAACTGCGTTAAACTGGTAGCGCCACGATAGCAACAGGGTAAAGGACTACGCAACGATCATCATCATCATCATCATCATCCTGCCCATTTCCCAATTTTATTTGGGGTCGGCGCAATATGTTTTCCTCTTCCACACCTCAACTACGCAACGATATTATATATTAAAAAGAGGCAGATATGTCATTAGCGCGCGCGTTGTGTGACTCAAAAAGTTCCCAATTGGGAACTCTTATTCAGGTGAAGAAAGAGATAGCGATGTAGTTTTGACGCGAGAGCGATAAAGACGTGCGATAAAGCAATAAAGCGTGCCTTGCTGACATCGGAACAGATTTTTCGGTTGATTTGTGAGGGCATAACGTATCTATATTTATTTAAACATCATTGGGACTACGTAAGCAGTTCAAGTTTGGTATACAGGACTGTCATTGTCTAACTTCAATCAGTCAACTACTGCTACATTCATTACCATACCCTTTGCCTACCCTAGCGCCAATTTACTTCTTAGCTTATAGTTTTATAGCTGGCGGTCTATTATGAACTCTTTAATTCCAGCCATGTTCCAGCGTAAACTTCAAATTCATATTACCAAAGCGGTCACGTGACACTAGCCAATCATACATCGTTCAAAGCCTGATAAATGAATTGCCTGGAACATGAATGGTTTTATAAAAGTTCATAATAGGCCCGCTTGATACTTTTTCAACATTCCCCCCATATGAGTCAGTTTTCCTTTACCTCTGTTCTCCATGCTAGTAGTAACAATCAAGATAATGTAATGTTATGGTAATGGTAATGTTGGTCGTATTGAGAAGACCCAAAATACTGACCCCAGTCCCATGCCGGTAGACCAGTATCCTAAAAGGCTTCAGAAGCCGGCTTCAAGTTTGACAGCACTTCGCAAGGGTTATCTAATATATGTATAAAAATCTCTTGTCACGGTGTTTGTGGTCACACTCCTCCGAAGCGGCTCGACCGATTTTTATGAATATTTTTGTGTATATTTAGTAGATATGAGAATAGATCTTAAAGTATATTTAATACCCCTAGGTGATTATGGCGTCCCTGTCCAAAAAATTTTTGGCAGAACAAGAATCAGCTAATAATCAAAACGTATCATTATTAAAACGCTGATATTTTCACCTATCAACCTAAATATATGTCAAGGTATTTTTACCGGTTCATACGATCAGGTGGTTTCTGCATATGTTTCGTGGGAACGGGATTTTTGTAAGAATCTTAAATAATCCTCAATTTCCCTGGAGAGGATATCCTTCAAGATTCCCCCGTCGATAGCAAAAAAAGATGAGAAAGTGTAACTTCTCTAGCAAATGTGGGTTCGACAACGGATTTGAAAAATTGCCATTATTGAGTCATTTACAGTTACAGCAGATACATGCTATTTATATAATTTACAGTAGGTATAATTTCATCCTGTGGAAAACTCTTAAGTTATTGTAAGCGTTAAAATATTATTAATTTTAAATAATCGTAATACATTACTAACTGATTTAGTTACTAATACTAAAACAAATGAATTAGGACTTGAGTCAGATGTGAAAAAGAAAGTATTTAGTTTTTTGTGTGGTAAATAAAGACACAAAATGTCATAATGTCCTGGCCGGCAATCGAACCCAGACCAATTTACGAGGCTAAGGCCACCATATACCGGTCCTACAGGTATTTAGAGCACATATTCGTCATACATTTCTTGTCTCGCCCTGGATCGAATCTGAAGCTACTTACAAGGCAGGCAAGTTTTAGTATTGAAGTGTTTTGGGATCACCTCTAAATATAACATGTGATGTTTGATGAGAGAAGTTAAGCCGGTATGGGATTTGGGTCAGTATTCTAGGCTGTCCCAACACGGCCATACTGACTGATCGGTACGTATTCAATATAAACCTATATAGGTAAGTTTCGTACCACAATTGACCGTCTGCTAGTACAATACCACTCCGATTAACACGATATGCATAATTTAAATAAAGTTCGTTAATAATATTCATATTTTTATAATAAAACTAGTTTTAAAAATACCTCTTATCGTCTCTTTACAAAATTGCATACCCATTATAGATTTGCATTTAACATCATAATAAATGTGGCAACACTGACCGGAAAATATATTCGCAAATTGTGTAAAGTAGTTATTAAACTTTGTTATAATTTACATCTACACCTGTCTTTTAAAACTTAAATTTTAATTCTTAGTTCTCATAGGTAGCTCGAGCAGGATTATTATAACCTCAATGTCGCATTCTTGTTCCTAATTCTGACTGTACGAAAAAATACCATGTTTTTACATCACAATAATATAATTTAAAGGTCGATTGTTAACTTATAGGTCGAGATTGTAAGCTCCCTAGTGTTCCTACCTATTATTAGGTACTACTTAGTACTTAGTAATGTTTCGAAAAAAAATTATCTTAAGAAGAACGAAGGAAGGAAGGAAGGAAGTTAGTTAGGAACCTTTTCAGTGCCACTTTTTTGCCAGTTTTAAAAACCTATTATGTAGGTACCTATATTTTGTTTTATCGCTGGCAGCCTCTAACTGGGGACATTTCATTGGAAGTTTTAAATAACATGGAGTCAACAACGATCCTCCAGTTCAATAAAAGACTTTTAGTCCTTTACCGGTCCAATAAAAACTCCTATTAATTGCGTAAGCGTTAGTAATAAACTTTTGGATTGGTTAAAAATAACCAAGTCAGCGCAGCAGCGTTCGTCCGGGTATAAATTCTTAAAAAACATAAACTTTACGTGTTAGTTCCATTTTCAAAACGTCTTTAGTAAACAATTTTTAATTTTGAACTTGGAACGAATTCTGCTCCAATAGGAATCAAATTGGAATTGGCGCTAAATTTGACGTGTGACCCTTTCGTTCGGAAATTTGTCCTGAAATCTATGATTAGAACTGGATTCTAATACACAAAAAATAGAGTTTAATATAGGCGCTGGGTGCTGACGCGGTTGAATCTTTATTCCTCGCCACAATTCCGGCTAGGATATAGGTCATTGCTCCCCTAAACCTGTGAAGTAGTCAGGGCAGTTCATAAGTACTTCCATGTTTAAATTGCCCAACTCGCATGTAGCCTCGGTACAGGATACTCGGACATTACGAGTACGTACCTACCCGTCCGGCTTACGAACAAATAACCATCCTAGCTTGTAACGCGATCGGGTTTTGGAACGAATGTTCTCGAAGGAACGCAACAATTATAGGATCATCACTTTTCTAAACTTATCGTATGCTAGTATAACTCACATACCTACATTTTATTGTCCAATTTCAATTAAACTATAAACAATTGCTAAATAAGGACATAAACTAACATTAGTAATTATGTCTTTCGTCTTTTAAGGTAAAGTATCATGGGTACCTAATAGGGAACTTCCGTTATTGAAGTCGATTTAAAGAGTGACGTTTAAAAATATTGTATCACTTTTGTTCTAGCTACACTAACTAATAATTGTTTAGGTGCAAAATATCCCGTTTTCACACTGATAAGTATATTTTGTCAGATAAATGTGAAGAAATGTTAAACTTTAATTTTATATTTTTTTACACTGAAGTACCTATTATTACTAGCATATAGAACCGACACCGCGAACACCATGTATGTCCCAATGCATTGGCGCCACGTGGCTTGAATCTTCAATGGATTCGTTCGATTTTGAAAGGAGAACGGGGGCTCAATTTTGAAAATCGAACCTCCCGGGCGGGACATACATTTTGTTCGAGATGTCTGTTCTATCTATGACATTATACTTCTATGTTTTTTTCACAATTTTTTATTATTATTATTCCTTATTTATATCATGGAATGTCATCAAGAGAACATGGATTTATGTTTAAAAAGTGCTCTTTAGGTACCATTAAATAGTAGATACGGAATACAGATTCGGAATTGCTGTTATTTTAAGATACTCATGATCATTACTTTTCATTTCATTTTGATCGCTATAGCTGTTAACTTTAGCTCAGTGACGTCATTCCACATCAACTATCCATTGATACGGTTTACCCTATAGCCCGCATTTCCCGTTAACCTAATCATTCCTAGTGAGTTATCCCGGAGCGATAATAACTCTTCTGGGAGTCGCGTGGCCGGGGATACATTTATGGTGAGGACTGTGGTGTGTTGACCATTCCCACAGGCAACGGTAACCGACTCAACAAGATTTTTCCCGCATGCCTAAAGAGTTACTGGTGTTTATGGGTGACGGTGGTCACTTACCATCAGATGGCTGGTCTGAAATTTTGTCGTTTATTCACATTGAAGTATAATGTCATAGAACAGACATCTCGAACAAAATGTGTATCCCGCCCGGGAGGTTCCATTTTCAAAATTGAGCCCCCGTTCTCCTTTCAAAATTGAACGAATCCATTGAAGATTGAAGCCACGTGGCGCCAATGCATTGGGACATACATGGTGTTCGCGGTGTCGGTTCTATACGATAGTAATATGCTTCAATGGTTATTCATAAAAAAGAATTCCAGTTATAAGTTGTAGTACATAAAAATATCCTATTATATTATTTACAAGCTGCTACCCGCAGCTTCGCACGTGGAAATAATGCTTATCATATTAATCCCCTATTTCACCCCCTTGGGGGTTGAATTAAGAAAAATCCTTCCTTAGTGGATGCCTACGTCATATGAGGAATACGTGTGCGAAATTTTAAGTTTCTAGCCCTAAGGGCCTGTTGGCCTGTGCGTTCATACATCAATCAATCACTTTTGGGTTTTATTACAGAAAAAGACAGATCACTCTTTCACCCAAAGACTACCTGGAATAACATATATATTATCCCGGAAAAGCCAGGAAAAGCCACGAGTAGAGCGCTATTTAAAAATAGAGTGTTTGTGGAATCATATCGACGCTTGAAAGGAAAAATTGACTAAGCGACATTGAGCCAACTTTACAGGACAGCAGTTTAAAGTTGAATTTTTAGTAAAGTTGTTGTATATGCCACAATATAGATGATAAAATAAGGATTCCAAAACAGTAAGAATAACGTCGGTAGGAGGATTACAAAAAGATTTGTGATTTTTTTCTAAAAATTCCGACTTTAAACTGCTCTCCTGTAAAGTTAGCTCAATGTAGCTTAGTCAAATTTTCCTTTCAAGCGTCGATATAAAGCGTGTCTATTACCCACTTGCAGTTTTATTAAAATATCACATATTGCTTTTTATACTTAGCTTAGCATGCATAAACCGCCATAGTATATTAGACCTTATTTCAAGATTGAAGAGTTGCATAAACATTAAATTGGTTTTCGTTTCGCCACAAAAACTTGTGATGCGTTTCCGGGTGTGAAATGTGGCTGGCCCATTTGGTTTGGCTGCATTTGGCGTCGGAAAAAATGTTTCGTAACGCTATTGATATTTCCGTATGGATAGCGGTATTTCTGTTTTTGCTCTGCTAGGGATGTCCTGGGATTACGTTTTTTATGTTGATAAAGCTATTTAATTTACTAAGATAACATTGCACCTTCTAATAGTAAGCTAACAAAACAATGAATATCGGCAACTTTTCTATAAAATTTATAAACTTGCAATATAAATACAGTCTTACTGATTTCGTAGTGCCACTTATATCATATAAGATCGACGCGTTCCGGAAACAAACTTTCAAACCGCTATGCTATCACTGCTACCTGCTATATTAGTTACTTGCTGCTAAGATATAAACAACAAATAAGAAGAATAATAGGGCGATATATCGCGGACGTAGAATGCTTATTCTATAAATTTACTAGTTCTCCTTGTTTCCTTGCTTAGGTACAACCCTCTATTAAAAGTATTTCTGTTTTGTTTCTCTCAATAAATATCTAATACCTTTGATTCTGCGGATAATTTATACAAAACTATTCATCGAATTACAATTCGCCGAACACATCGAAAAAACAATTATTCGAGTAACAATTCGTAGAACCACAGAAGAAATAATAGTACACATAATATGGTAGAACAACCAATTCATCGATTGACAGTTCTTCGAATAGCAAATTCATAGAACAAGCAATTAATCGAATGACAATTCATCGAATGGCGTCGAATGAAAATGTTGTCTATAACAATTTTGGGCATCGCAGATTATGAATCTGATATACGATTTTGATCCAGTTAAGATTAACAACGAGAAATTGTCAGCCGTTGAAACAACTTCTATCGTAAACACGAATTCATCGAAACGAATCGCTACAATACCGACTTCACGTAGTCTTGTTTGCCCTTCCCCTAGAGTAAACCTAGAGTATCAATTATGTATTTTATAACGTTGACAAAGTTTATCACGTCATTATCTATAGTTATGTAAAATAAGTATTATTTGTAAAAGTGAATGAAACATCGAATATCGACAGAACTGAATATCGATATGATCGCTACAGCCCTAAAGACGCTATCCATTGGGAATCGTTCGTGAGAAAAGGAATATGCAACCTGTATTCTAATCAGATCCTCTGCCATAGAGACCGACTTACGTTATCTGTGCACTAAATCAGCTGCTTACGATTCTGCATATGTCGTCTATCGTAATATGACGTAGACAAGGAAATTGAATGCCAGCATTTTACTGGTATCAATAAAAAAATTTACTGTTGTTTCTTTGCTTTTATTATAAAAGTGGTCACTTTTATGTTAAAAACATAAAAGTGACCACTTTTATAATAAAACTTATTACACGATTGCTGTATAAATATTTATATTATGTATAAAAATTTATCTCAAATTATCATTAATAAAAAAAAACTTACCTGTATCTAGTAAATTTTAATTTTATTCTATATACGAGTCGTAACGAATCCATTGCTTCCCGCGCTATCAAAGTCAAAGTCAAAATATGTATTTATTCACATAACTAGGTATCACTTATGCACGTTATAATTTTTTTTTTTGGCTTCTTTTCATAGAGTAAATCCATCTTACACCGCCAAATTAATAACAGATGATCAGTGTTCATATGAATGTGTCTAGGAAACGAGAGTCTATAACTATACCCACAAAATATACGTTAACAAACGATTTTTTTTTTGTTTTTTTAGCAAAATAGAAAACAAAATAGTTTTAAATTAAAATAAATATTTATTTTATTTTGATCACGTTTATTTATAGCAAAAATAGCAAAAAACCGAATGTAAAACAATAACTCATCCACAACAGTTAGTAGACGCGGGTTCGTTAATTTTTCGCGTCGATTACTGAGAAGATCTGTATCTGAACGGACGATCCTAAAAACTGTATGATTAACGACACTACGTGAGCAGATGATATGGAATACTTTCCACCCATCAAAAACACAAAAAATTGAGCACAATACCACCCGCGAAATCGAATCTTTAATGAAACATAGAGATCGTCTGCTTTAAAACTGAACGTACCCCTACTAAATGTTGGTACAATAGATATGTCTTATTTATTGGAACGAAGTTCCTTATCGTGCGTTGTGAAAGGGGGCTAGACGGAAAATTACGACACTTTTTGATTCTTACGAATGACGACACTTTTTTTGAAGTAATTCAGAGCGTTTTACAGAGATGGCGCTGTACAACAAAACAATACTTAATTCGAAAGGAACTTCGTTCCATCCGGGTGACCCTTGACACCTCTCATGTTTTTTATTTATTTATTTATTTAACTCTTTATTGTACACCAATAAAATAATACAACAACAATCTAGAAGTAGACAAGTAAAGCAGATACATGAGGTACAAAAGGCGGAACCTTAAGATGTGGAGAGCTGATTAGAGTAAGATTAAATGAGGTAAGGTGCACGAATAATATGAAGCAAACTACAAATAAATATTTAAAATAAAATATCACAAATATGGGTGACAAGAACAAGAAGAAGAAAGAGGGGAGAAAGGAGAGAAACTGATTAGTTAGAGAGATAATAGGCTTCTACCTGGTTTTTAAAAGAATTTAAAGTACTTGCATTACGAATACAGTTGGTATGTCTTTCTTTTTATTTAATAATAAATAAATAATCTTGTCCAACTATAATAGAATATCCAAAATTAATATTTTTGATATAGCTTGATCTGATTGATCAAAGACTGGCGCCATTTGAATTTATCAACGACACGTGATTGAAATATGTACCTACGTACAAACACTTAGGTTGTAATAAAAAAGTGTTCGACCTTTGAAATGGCGCTAAGCATGTCAATCTACATTTTATCAATTAAGTATTAACATTTTAAATACCTAGAAATATCTAAGTAAGTACCTAGTTTTATAAAGATTTGTTTTTTTTTATTTTTTTAACTGGAAAGTACATTCTTAAATACACATTCAAGAATCATATAAAAATGACGAACATTTATTCATATAGTACAAACATAGTTTTGAACCCCCATAACTGAAAACTTCGATATAGCTATTGAAGTATAATGTCATAGAACAGACATCTCGAACAAAATGTGTGTCCCGCCGAGAGGTTCGGTTTTCAAAATTGAGCCCCCGTTCTCCTTTCAAAATGGAACGAATCCATTGAAGACTGAAGCCACGTGGCGCCAATGCATTGGGACATACATGGTGTTCGCGGTGTCTGTTCTATACGCTAGTAATAATACTTCAATGGATTTAGCTAAAATAATTTGAGCAACCATTCGTCTTTAAAGAGTCTTTATTAAAGAGCGAATAGACTGATGAGTATTATGTGGTAACGAGCCGCTATAATCCAGAAAATTACTTAGGCCTACTGTCCACGGCACACCATTTGACGATTGCATGCAAGCTGCATAATGAAAGATAGGCAATAGGTAAATGCGACGATACCGCTTAAAAAGCAAGCTGCAAGCAAACGACAATAGGGATGTTGACTAATTTTAGGATTCAATTTTATTTTATAGATATAACCTTAATATTCACGAAAACTTAGTTTACAGGAGAGCAGTTTAAACTGTGAGTTTAAAGTTGTAATTTTTTAGAAAAATATCATATATTTTTTTGTAATCCTCCTACCGATGTTATTCTTACTGTTTTGGAATCCTTATTTTATCATCTCTATTGTGGCATATACAACTTTTCGAAAAATTCAACTTTAAACTGCTCTCTTGTTAAGTTAGCTCAATGTAGCTTAGTCATTTTTTTTTTTCAAGCGTCGATATTATAAAAAAAATAATGTTCAGTTTAAAAACAAAAATTGATAATTATAAAGCATTATCAAATTTCCCACCAAAAACGTCACGTGACGTCACTAACCGATATTCAATACTACCGGTCAATACACCGGTTAATATTTGTTGAACTTGCTTTTAAAAGACGAACAATGACGTCAAATTGTTCAAAATGGCGTTTGAGGTCATGTGACAGTGAGTACTATTTTTGACATTTGAAATTCGTTATATTTAATTTATCGTGATTGATTTCGATAAAAGAATTATATTTTAGGTATTTAAATGTTACCATAAATACTTTAAACATTTTATATAAATTTACAGTTACTGTCAACATCCCTATTGACGATATCGCACGTATGATTTGCGTTTACGCTTAGACAGTAGGCACTAGGCATTAATTAGGCTTTTCACTCCGTTCTAAAATAAGTTTGTCTTTTCAGTGCCATCTACTATATTGGTTCAAAGTTGATTATTACGGCAGGTTTATTTAACGAGACGGCAATTACGATAATGCGTGGTCTATTACATTAATAGGCCAGCCTTCTTCCAGCAACCCTTATAAAGCTATCCAATGCTACGGCTATCGCATGATACGCAGATAATGATGTTCTGATAACAATATGTAAATGATAGCTAAAGTATCGTTCGTGCAAAATGTTTTTGTTTCATTATATCGACGTTTGAAAGAACCAAGCGGATATTGTACTATTTGCTGATGATACATCACTAATATTTAAGTGTGAAAGGAATAAAGTAAATTTCGACGACGTAAATAGTGCTCTTTCGCATGTATCGCGTTGGTTCACTATCAATAATTTACTATTAAATGCAAAAAAAACGAAATGTATAGAGTTTGTGCTACCTAATGTTAAAAAAGTCAGCAAATCTCTTAAACTAAATAACGAAACATTGCATATGGAGGAATCGACGGTCTTTTTAGGGGTGACCTTAGATAGTAAACTTCAATGGGGCCCACAT
The DNA here is from genome assembly GCA_963932265.1 of Thymelicus lineola. NCBI lineage: Eukaryota > Metazoa > Arthropoda > Insecta > Lepidoptera > Hesperiidae > Thymelicus > Thymelicus lineola. Next base: position 4,531,191 of record OZ010703.1, on the reverse strand, counting down.
ATAACAAATCTCGCGACAAAACTCGGTAGGGCTGCTTTTGCTGTCAGGAAAATAAGGCAGTATACAGACGTCGAAACTGCTAGGATAGTCTATTTTGCTTATTTCCACAGTGTTATGTCTTATGCCATCTTGCTGTGGGGCAAAGCAGCCAATATAAAACAAATTTTCATACTCCAGAAACGGGCAGTTAGGGCTATTTATAAACTTAGGTCTCGGGAATCTTTGCGTGAAAAGTTCAAGGAAATAGGTATACTTACAGTAGCTTCCCAGTATATCTTTAACAATGTAGTTTTTATACGGAAGAATATAAACGCGTATAAACAAAATTTTGATATTAATAATCGCCATACGAAAAGAATGCATCAATTAGTTACGCCTTCGTTCCGCCTAAGTAAAGTGCAGCGATCTTTCATAGGGCTTGGTATACATTTTTATAATAAAATCCCAAAATTAATACGTGACTTGCCAATAGAAACTTTCAAAAAACGTGTAAAGACACAATTGTTAGGCAAGGGATATTATAGTGTAGACGAGTATTTAAATGACAAAGACGCATGGAAATGACCAGCTCTGCAACCAGTTCCGCTCAGAATAGTAAATACTTTTGTATTATTATCTTTTTTTGTAATATTTTTTAAAAGATGTGCTGAGGAGTTTCTTTAGGCTTTTCTTCTCCTCCACGATAAAGCACCTTCCGAAAAGCCAAAAAATGACGTGCATAAGTGTATCAGTGATACCTATATGAATAAAAATATTTTGACTTTGACTTTGACTTTGAAAAAAGGAAAAATTGACTAAGCGACATTGAGTTGACTTTACAGGAGAGCAGTCTAAAGTTCAATTTTTAGAAAAGTTGTTGTATGTGCCACAATATAGTTAGATGATGAAATAATGATTCCAAAACAGTAAGAACAACGTCGGTAGGAGGATTATAAAAAAATGTATGATTTTTTTTCTAAAAATTTGTGCCTTTTGCTCTATAGTTTGGATTAGGCATTAGATTTCTTTTATTCGGCGCGAGGTTTGTTTTTAAAATAAGATATGAAAATATTAAAAAGTTAAGTTTTTGAATACCTAAGCCGTCATTAAGCACTAAGAATGATTAGGAAAATTATACAAGTAGGTACCTACATTATTAAGTGACTGCACCTAAAAAACATTTAATTTAGTGTATGCCAATATTAATTATAATACTCATATGAGTAAGTTATAGCAATATTTCTTTCGACTCTTACAAAATAATATTCATAAATAACGAGATAATTCCTAAGTACCCAGATACATCACTTCAATTTAATTATTGACAATAATATTATATTATCTGTAAAAGTAACCAATATATGTACGTTAGTAGCCTTTCAAGTAGTCTGTGAAGTTTTTATTAATTTAGAAATTATTTTTATCCAGTATAATAAGTATTACATTTATTTCAACTCGAAATATTATGAAGATATCCACCATTATCTAAAGAACTTACATGTCGGCGTAGATTAAAGGAACCTTATAATCTGTAGTAATTAAGACGGAAAGGGACCTGTCAAAATTGACCCATAGAGAAAATAAACACGCGCGTTAATCATTGAAGTATTATTACTAGCATAGATTTTAAATCTATGATTACTAGCGTATAGAACCGACACCGCGAACACGACGTATGTCCCAATGAATTGGCGCCAATGGGCTTTCGTTCGATGGGCAATCGTTTCGATACCACTCTACCGCGGTCGAAGCCGCGGGCAAAAGCTAGTATTAATATAATTATTTTTTATTTATTTATTTATTTAAAATTTTATGTACACGATTAAACTTAAATTAAAACGTCATATAAATCTATAGTACATAGGCACTGCTTATTTCAAAATGAAATTTCTTCCAGCAGACCTGGCAGTTGAAATTTTATACGAGAGGCAAATTTAGCGTGCACATAAAAAAATGGAATAAAGTATTCTACATATTTTTACATATATTAAAATACACATACTATTCATACATATAATAATAATACATAAAATATATATCTATAATATATATATATATATACATATCACATATTTATCTTATACATATACTTACATATATACCATAATATACATATATAATTATTGTACTAAGGTTAGACATAGTTAAGAAAATGACGATAATAGATTTATAATATGTACAATATAGGAAGAAAAAGAAAGAGTATTAATACATATATAACAACTTAGGAAAGCGAAAGGTAATAGTTTTTTACTTTAGACTTAAATGTAGCTATTGTCTTACTCTCTCGAATATGGAACGGTAGTGAGTTCCAAAGTCTTACTGCATGAACTGAGAAGGAATGGGAATAGGAAGCGGTTTTATGTTGTGGAAACTGGAGGAGAGATTTGCGGTGAGTTCTGCAAGGTACAAAAGAGGGACGAGCATAGGTAAAGCGATTCCGCAGGTAAGTGGGTAATTTTGGATCATGTAGGATTTTGTAAAGGAGACAAAGAACCCTAGTATTCCTGCGAAAGCGGATTGGGAGCCACTTGAGATGCTTGCGAAAGTGGGAGACACGATCATATTTTCGTAAACCAAAGATAAATCTAATACAAAGATTTTGCAAGCGCTCAAGTTTATTTAATAGCTCCTCATTGGCATCTAAATAGCATGCATCGGCGTAATCTAAAATAGGATGAATTAACGTCTGTGACAAGGAGATTTTAGTTTTAAAGGGTAAAAAATGTTGGAGACATTTTAGCGAATGCAGTGTGAAATGAATCTTGCGACTTACTTCATTGACATGAGTGCTCCAGGAGAGGTTTGAGTCAAAGATAACGCCAAGGTTTTTAGCCGTATCAGAATAAGCAATCGGTACATTGTCCACATAGAGTGCTGGTAGGCTTTGAATGTCTAGTCGGCTCCGAATGTATTTACTTCCGATGATTATGGCCTGCGATTTATTAGGGTTCAGTAAGATTCCAAAAGATTTCGCCCAATCACTAATTTGGTTTAAATCATCATTAATTATATTAATGACAGCTCTAGCTTCGGTCAAAGAGAAATGACGGTATACCTGTAAATCGTCTGCATAGAGATGGAAGCTGGATTTAATGACTTTAGTAACAGAGTTAATGAAAACAGAGAAGAGTAAAGGAGAGAGAACGCCACCCTGAGGCACGCCCGTAGAGAGATCACGCCATTCAGAAAAAGAGTCATCATGGCTGATCCGTTGCGAGCGACCTCGAAGATAGGAATCAAACCAATGAATGGCAGAAGGTGAGACGTTAATGGACTTAAGAATCCCAATAAGGATATCGAAATCTACGGAAGTAAATGCACTGCTGAAATCTAACAGCACTAATACAGTTAGACATTTATTTTCAATTGCGAATCGAATATCCTCTGTGACGTTCAACAGTGCAGTTACTGTGCTATGACCGGGTCGGAAACCAGACTGATGCGAGCTAAGGAGTGAATTGTTAAGAAGATATAAAGAAAGTTGCTTATGGACAATGTGCTCGAGAACTTTAGACAGAAAGGGTAATATAGAGATAGGACGGAAATCAGTTACTAGACTAGGCTTTGGAATTTTCGGTAGCGGGATAATGTGTGCACGTTTCCAAGCTGAAGGAAATGTACAGTTTGATAGTGAAAAATTTAAAATATGTGTAAGAATAGTAAGGATAGCAGGGAGAATTAACAAGATCATTTTCGAGCACAAATTGTCGTTTCCAACCGCAGTCGAAGAGATAGACATTATGGATTTTTTTACGTCTTCTGCCGTAACTACCGCCAGGTCAAATGGACAACAAGATGGTCTCGCTAGATTTTGTAGCACTTGTAGTGTGTTGTGTTTGGTCATGCGATTTAAACAATTCGGAGACGAAGAAAAGTGATTGTTTAAACTATTTAAATCGATGCCATTACCAACCACTGTGTCAGTTTTACCTATTCCAACTGACCTTAGAAATCTCCAGACCTCGGCGGAGTTACGATTGACTAGAGAATCATGGAAGTGGCGTCTCTTTGCATCTCTACACATACGATTACACCGGTTGCGTAACTGTTTATAGAGTTCTAAGTTCCTTTCAGAAGGACAACGTTTATATTTTCGTTTGGCCTTATCCCTGCGTCCCATGAACGCCTTGATATCTGGTGTAAGCCAAGGTGCAGGCAAATATTTAACCTTAACTCGTTTTATGGGAGCATGTTTATTGTATAAACTACTTATTCGATCATTGAAGACACTCACTTTGACATCAATGTTGCTACTATTCAAAACCGGTGACCAATCTATGGCACTGGCATCTCGCCGCAATGCTTCCAAATTAATACCCTTGTAATTACGAAGCAAGAGATAACGCGGTATACGTTTAGGACAACGAATTCGATAAGATAAGTAGACCATATCATGGTAAGAGAAAGAGGAGGTAAGTTGCCCATGTGTGACAACGTTGCCGGGAGCCAATACGATCATGAGGTCTAGAAGAGAAGGGGTACAATTTGGAAAATGATGAGTAGGGGAAAGAGGTAAGACAGAAAGATTATAGGAGGCTAACATGGATAATAACTTAGAGGTGCGGTAATCATTTTTTATCAAGCATGTATTAAAATCACCCATGAGAATAAAGTGATCAAAGATTGGACAAAAGTCTGTTAACAAGTTGTCCAAAGAATCAAAATAATCTATACTGACGTTGGGACTGTACAATACACCTAATAAAATTTTGTTACTGTGTACAGAAACCTCTAAAAACAGATATTCAGCCGATTCAGTATACTGAGGGGAAGAGGCTCTGAGTATTTTATATGGCAAGTCAGCTCGGAGATAAATCGACACACCTCCACCGCCTTTTCCTATTCTATCATTACGGATAAGTATGTATCCTGGCAACGCAAACTGGGAGGAGAGAAGAGAAGGCTTTAAAAAAGATTCTGATATTAGTATCGCATCAAGATAGCCATTACTAAAAGATGCCAGAAGGTCAGAGTAATGTGCAGGTATACTTTGCGCATTGATGTGCGCAATATTAAGGTTGTTTGTCAGACTGGAGTAGAGAGAGGAGATCTGTTCATGCAGAGGTAAGCAATGATCGGGGTCACTTTCAGCACTGAGAAAACTACTTTGTGACGAGGAGCAAGAAAAGAAACTACTATTAATATCATCTAGATCTTCCATATTGTTATATAAAATATAAATAAATAATAAATAATATATATATGAATATAATACTAATGTGTATGTTAATTATAGTATCAATTTAAATTTAAAACTTAACTACTTTTGCTAGAACCTCAAGCACTCACTACTAACATTCCAGGTGTATTGGAAGAAATTTGACTTAAAACATATCTAACTAAACTAAATAAATAAAAGTAACAGAACTAAATAAGGAAGGTATATAACGCTATTTAAAAACTATATATTAGAAGAACACTACTAAAATATACTAGCGGCAATACACAATAGGATATTAAACTACTAACACTACGCTAGCGAAGGTATGGACTGGATATCTATTTATATTTTTAACAACATAAAAACCTATGATCAAAACAAATAACACAGCGTATACTGCGACTATAAAACTATGCAATCAACTGTGCGGCACCGAAAACACCAAAAAAAAACATAATTAAAAATTAAACAAAATTTAAATGTAACAGAACTTGAATACTCGTAATACGACTTAATAACTTGTGTACTCAATATTACGACGCTACTTAACAAACAAACATTGTCCTTGTATTATTATCATTTTCATTGCTAATAAAAAATTAAAAGATGACTAAACATATAATAGCAATATTAATTACTGTAAACCAATAATTTTAAATTAAGTAATATTTCCTTGAAAAAAAAAAAAAAAGATGTGCTAACTACTAAGTTTGTCTAATATAAACAAAAATAATAAAACTGAGTATAATGTAAACAAGCTCATCATCGTGTTTCACTAAGCTATAATGCGCACATGACGCGACGGCCGGCGGCGCAATGGCCAACCGCCAATGCGATGCACAGTGCGGGTGCCTGCTGCCAGCGCATGATTGAGTCGAATGCACAGTATACTTATACTTAATCACTACGTTTTATTCGAATGGTGACAGTGAGTTGTGATTGATGAGTCGCAGAAATCGTAGACACGAACCAGCGCGAGCGCCACCGATCACACACGAACTCCCCCGTTTGACCACGAACAGGCCCGATAAATCCCGAGCATGGTTGAGCCAATCACATTCACCTCCGCTAAATCCGAAATCTTCCGAGGATACTCGAGGACCGATCACATGCTCCGTAAGTCCGTAGAAATCCGAGCGCAGTCAATTGATGATTTATCTCAAGCGATACACAGTTGTCTGCCGTAAATGTCGTAATGGCGGTAGCAATTTACTTCACTAAACGTATGTAGATAATGAATTAGCGGTTGCGTCGGGTTTTCTTAGCTGGAATGGCATCCTTCGATGTGATCTTAGGAGATGCACATGCTGCCGTTGCTTCCTCAGGCGGCCCACCAGCAGGCGATGGATACTTGGTAATGAGTTTCTGTAACTCCAGCATGGATTGCACTTTTTGTCGAGACTTATCAGGGAGAAGTATCGCAATTCGCCCCTCGCTGGTCCAGGTGTGTCTAACTCCGAAATGCTTGCGGGCAGCTATGAAAATCCGTTGTCTAGTTTGTGTTAAAAACTCTGTTACAGTGATGCCTGTGCCTTTCAATGCAGTTTTCTTCTCCCACACGGCTTGCCTATGTTCCATATCAAAGAACCGGACTAACATAGGACGACTCTTGCCATGAGTAGAACCAAGGCGGTGACAAGCATTAAGGTTGTCCATAGTAATATCCGACACTTTCATTTTGGAAGATATGACATTGAAAATAGTTTCAAGAGGTTTTTCTTGCGAATTCTCAGGCAACCCATGAAATAATAAAACCTTCCTCCGCATCATAGTCTCGTGCTTGTCAAACCCAAGGGACAGGAGCTCAATTTGACCCTTGATTTTTAATAGTGCCTCAATAACAAAAGTTTTAAAATCTGTGAACTCACGTGACAACGTAGTGATATCCGAGTGCACTGGGCTTGAATTTGAACTAGCTGCAACTTTCTCCAGCTTATTTTCATAAGAAGCCATACGAGTCATTATCAGCTTCTCCAGATCTTCCAAATTGTTTGCGAGTTGTAGATCCATGACGCAGGGTTGGAGAATATTTTGTGGTAAGTTACTTGTAAGGTGACTGTATTTGAAAACTTAATTTTTTAGTGAGAGCTAGTAGGTTCTATATGCCGTTACGACATCAAAAATAATATTTATATGCAATTATCTAAATAAATTAAATAAAAAACTCAGAGAACACTAAATTTGCTTGTGTATGTGGCGACTACCCACATCTTATCATTAATTATCATTGCACGGAATATAAAAACATATAACATATTACATAATATACAAAGCATCAAATATGCATTACACTATGTAACTACACGGTTATATATGTAAATAAATATTTATACATGGATTGGAAAACGTATCGGCGTATGTCACATCTTGAATACACGGTACTCAAAGACAATATTACCGATAATTGGTACAGGTGAGCTCAATGGCGTCTTAAGCACTGTAACAAAAAAAAGATTATAAATTATATTGCATATTGAGCCTTATCGCTTCGTGTTAAGGATGAGGGTAGTTTATGGGCACAAAAAGTAAGGCTTCGTGGCACATGCTACGAAGTCCTTGCTGTAATTATTTAGCACATGCCCTATGTAGCACGAGCCATTCGATGGAATATAGACGTGTGTGGAGTGGAGTTTCATCGGAATTTAAGTATGCGAAACTTAAAAAAATGACTTATGTACCTTGAGGTGGCTTGTCTGCTTTTTTTCGGCTATTTACATTCAAAATTAACGGTTTACTCTCTAAGTTTTTGTCTCTATAACTTAAGTTTTCTATGTTTGTTATAAGTAAATGCTTGAATACATTCTACCTGATGGGGCCTAAACAGTGACGTAGTCTTGATAAAACACTCTTTTTTTTTACCTAATGCCTGATTTATTAAGACACTAAGTATTATTTGTTTACACAACCTTTTCTTTTAAACTATACATATGAATAATTTTTGAACAAGTTAAATACTACGACTTTACCTCTTCTGCCTTTAAAAATTTGGTCTTTTAGTTTTATTTTTCCATCGAAAAATGTCTATTTCTCCTAGCTATAAAACCGCAGATAGAACTCTGTAACAACTTTAATGAAAATGCTATTTTAACAAACACAATCGTATTTTATACGACCTTGTACAAAAAACCACACGTATCACTCCATAGTTTTCTCTAGTATCTCGATGCACTTGTCCTGTCAAAATCAGTCTATTAAAACCTGTTGATTTCATACACCTGTTAATTCGTTTTTTTATGTACCTGCAGTTGGCAGCTACTTGTTCGAGTTTAATCGGAACCCGTCGTTGCTATTAGAATATCGTTACTGCTCGATATTTGCATACACATTACTGGCAGTTTTTTTGATTTCCTTTGTTCTACGAAACTTTTTATTCGTTTTGTTTATGGCCAATACCCGAGCGGTTAATTCAACTGATGTAATCACGTTGACGGGTGGAAACAAGTTAGTATCATCCATGGTTGAAATTTTAGAGGCACGAATATTTTCTGGGTTAATTTGGGCGTACTCCATAAGACATTGAACTATTATTACTAGCGTATAGAAAAGAAACTGAGAACCCGATGTTGGCGTAATGAGAGTTCATTACTGTTACTGTTTTCAGAAGGTTTTGTCGATTTTGAAAAGAGAACAGGGGCTCGATTTTGAAAACAGAACCTACTGGTGCGACACAAATTTTGTTCACGATGTCTGTTCTGCTATTTTAGTACATTTAGTCCATTGAAATGTTACATTTTTTAGGCCTAACCTTGCGTTTTTTAGAGGACGCAATTTTATTTTTTTGATGTGTAGGGGGGGTCAGTGTAAAGCTAAAACCAAGTTTGTGGGGTCGCCACCCTTGGCCCACGGCCGCCATCTTGAAAATAGGGGTTGGAATGGTTTTTACGGTATATCTCTTAAACTATTTATTTGAGAAAAAAAATTTGTTAACATTTTTTGTTACAAATTAAATTCTCTACAACTTTGGTCCAGTAACTTTTTATCGTAGAACTATAAATAAAAAAGTTATAAGCGAAAATCTTCAGAAATTCGAGAAAAAAATTTATATTTTTCGATGTAACTTTTTTTTTATCATTTTACGAAAAAATGATATCTGACCACTTTTTTTTGAGGAACAACTTTTATTTGCATCATTTTTTCATTAAGTCAATAGCTAAGGTTTTACAGCGCTCCGAAGTGAGTACTATTTTTTAGTACTCTTAACTATACCTATATTATACGTGTGTACTAATAATATGTCATCAGTTATTTTTTTTTATTTTGTTATTATAACTTTTTTAATTACAAATTTTGCAATATTATTAATAATTAATTATTGACTCTTTTTCACTCCATAACAGAATTTAACAATTATTGATTTTTAAAATAATTTTAAATCTGATAGCCGTTACCGAGAATACTGTTCAGGTAGAAAATACCCAAGTGAGCATGAGGGAATAAAAGAACAGCTGCCTGCTATTGTTATTATTATTCCTAACGTCTGTTATTGTAAGAATAGCTCTCAAAACATTGTGTTGAAGTTGTCGCTTAACCTATATCTTTTAGTTGTGCTACACATTTCTCCACGTGCGGATTTTCGCTTATAACTTTTTTATTTATAGTTCTACGATAAAAAGTTACTGGACCAAAGTTGTAGAGAATTTAATTTGTAACAAAAAATGTTAACAAATTTTTTTTCTCAAATAAATAGTTTAAGAGATATACCGTAAAAACCATTCCAACCCCTATTTTCAAGATGGCGGCCGTGGGCCAAGGGTGGCGACCCCACAAACTTGGTTTTAGCTTTACACTGACCCCCCCTACACATCAAAAAAATAAAATTGCGTCCTCTAAAAAACGCAACCCCAAATGTAACTTTTCAATGGACTAATTATATTTAAATGCCCTGAGACCTTCTTTAAGAGACACCTGTTTAAATAGGGATGTGTTTTGTTGGATGTATTTTGTGTGATGTGTTTTGGATTTTGTGGGATGTGTTTAAGGGTGTGTTTTGGGTTTTGTGGGATGTGTATTTTGGATTTTGTTGGATGTGTTTTGAAAATTAGATTAAATAAAAATTAATTCAAATGAAAATTAGGTCAAATGATGTTTTTATAGCATTCGAAAATTACATCATTTGAACGTTATTTCAAGTCATATTACACCTACTATCTGTTATTATAACAACTACTAGACACCTGTTTACATAGCGTCGAAGTTCAGCAAGGTGCTCAGATCGTTTGAATGGCTTGACTTACTAGGCAATTTTTCAGAGTATTGTTTCTAGGTTATGCTGTCATGTCGCTGATGTAATGTGTTAAATTTGAATCGCCAAACTACGTCCTTGGGCGGGGTTAGTGTTTAAATTGTATGAAAATTTCTCTAGTATCAAACGACTGTCGTGAGTCACCTTAAATAAACCTTAAATAACGAAATAAATAATAAAATTTAAAAAATTGGATCATATTCAAAAACATTATATTTTTATTTTCCGCCACACCCCCTGTATTGAGACATTATCATGAATTTAAAATTGTTTTTAGTATTTTTATTTTATATCACACTCCCACTTATACTGAGAGTTGAGACACTATCACGAATTTATGACTAAATCTAAGCAGGAATAATGTATGAGCCTGCATAATGTTATTATCAATAGGTGTGAATGCATCATATCACGATACGATTCGGCGCGTTGCAGGCCGACGACCGTGACATTTACCCTGCCCGAATATGCTGTTTATGACAAAATGCAACCTGAATGTATCGGTAAACACTGGGTACTGTCGCGCTCACAAGTCGTTTAGATTATTTCATTAATTTTAATATCTTAACAACATTCTTTTCTTGTTGTGTGCACAATAATGTATTGTTCTAAATATTTGTAGAGTTAGTTATTTTATAATATGTATCTAACTATGTTACTCTTGCCAATTTTGTGAATTACATGGAAATAGATGCCAAAAAGACTAACATGACTTGTATAATAATAAGGTAATAATGACAAAACTAGGATTAAGTACTATTATTTTGTTAGTATTTTTATTTATTATTATGATACAATTGTGTTTTCATTTATACTCTTTAATTATTCTACAAAGACTATTGTATGTGATTGTACCGACAAGGAAACACTAATTAAATCAAGTGAACGCTTAATAACGTCAAAAAAACTGCATTGCTCGCATTCGCAACGCCTACACCTACAGGCGCCGCCGTCCTGCGGAAATCACTCCAATATGATTATGTACAGTCAACAACAAAAGTGTATTGTGGAGATTAGCAACTTTAATGTAAGACTGTAATCTATATTGTAAGAATTAGGATCAAACTGCCTCCCAGGCAGTTATCTACTTTTTTATCCCGGAAAAGTTCAGATTTCCCGCGGTATTTATGAAAAATCAATATCCACGCGCGCGAAGCTACGGACATATAAATCTGGCTTGGCTTCAACCCATTAATAGCCCACTAGTGAGCACGAGTCTCCTTTAGGAGGCCTAGAGCATACTCCACCACGCTGCTCCAGTGTAGATTGGTGGAGGGGTTAGTGGCCAACCCAAGTGTCAGAAGTTTTTATGCCACCAGAGGCCCTCCGACATATCTTAACGACTGTTATCTTACGATAACAACCGGGACCGACGGCTTTACGTGTCCTCCGAAACACGGAAACGCTCAAGAATTTTTGCCACTAACGGTCACCCATCCAACTACCGCCCATGCTCGCTGTTGCTTAAATGTTACGTGTCATTGTCAATCACTTAGGATCGACACAAGCTGCTGGGCTATGAGCGCTTCATATAAATCTAAAATAATTGATTAAAATCGTTTCGAAACCACTCTACCGCGGGCAAAGTCGCAGACAAAAGCTAGTTGTTTAATAAATATAAAAATGTAATATTGTAACAACATTCTTTAAAATATTTAAAATTATGTGCAATATCTGCAGTTGAAAGAACACAGTCCAAAATTTCCCGATTTTCCCCTATATATTCCGTGTTATTGACCAGAAAAGACCAGAAACAGAGAAGAAAGAAAGAATTAGGTACTAAAAGCTTGGAGCTTAACTCACTGAAACTCGCCTCGTTATGAGAGGAATCCTAAGCCCAACAGTGGGACGATAACAATTTTAATGATGATTGTTATATTCTTACAAGATATGTCATTAATATTAAAATATAAATTTTTGTAGGACCATTGCAGGAATTTTAATCATTAGTTCCTCCTAATTACGTTTCGTTAAAAAAGTCGCCGATAGACGCTATTACGAATATATTTGTGATCTGCATGAATTATGTTCTTGTCTCGTTATCCAATGCGATATTTAATGATGTATCACCATAACAACTTAATATATGAATATGTTAACAACATAACAACATCAACAACACATACGTACAAAATTATCCCGTTATTTTTTATAAATGGTTACTCATTTATCAAAAAAAATTGTAATATTAGAAACCAAGTATGTACATAGTCCATTATTTTTGTTCGGATATTTGATAGTAAGAAAAAATTAAAAAAATAAAACGCTTAATTTTGGTAAGGTTGATTTAGGACCATTATATTTGTTCGGATAATTTTAAGTCTGAGAAAAGCCTGAGAATGATAATACTTGTAGACATCATCCAGTCTTAATACTCGTCCCCCCGAATCAACTTGTTTTGTCAGTAATTAAAATATTATAGCCTATAGCCTTTCTCATGAATGTGATTATTATACTAACACAAAAATCATCCACAAAACATTGAAGTATAATGTCATAGAATAGACATCTCGAACAAAATGTGTGTCCCGCCCCGGAGGTTTGATTTTCAAAATTGAGCCCCCGTTCTCCTTTCAAAATCAAACGAACCCATTGAAGATTGAAGCCACGTGGCGCCAATGCACTGGGAGATACATGGTGTATCGGTAACGGTTCTATACGCTAGTAAAAATACTTCAATGTTTTCCACAGGCAATTTCAAACTAACAATCATTTTAACTTTGGTATATTAGTATGAAATAGATACGATCATAATTTAATTTTTAAAATCAATACATCATTAAATTTTTATCAAAGATTGGACATTTTAAATCGCCATACATCGCCAACAATGGATAACCGTCGAAATTTCTCGAAGGCGTTAACCTATTGACTCTTTCGTCCTGTCTAAGCGCAGTCTGTATAAGGCATCTGGGAGGATTCTTCAGTGCATTTTTGGACCACGATCGCCGAAGATTGAATCCGATCATCTTAACTCGCTCACATCGTTTAAATACAATAGGTTATAAGCTGGTTTAAACGCTAACCATGGCTAACTAATAACTATTAATTTGAAGTTAGATTTTTTCGATTTATCGTAAAACTCTGAAAAATCGCACCCCCAGTGGAAAAAAGCATAAGTCGTGTTACTTTGAATTTTAGTTAGTAATATGATTGGAAAGAGGGACAAAAGCTGCTTATGCTCAATTTTTTTCAAATTTTTATCATTAATCTTGACGGTTTTGTGTAACAAATCGTAATGTAAATTCTACTTACTGATATTTTAACAGTTTTTTTACTCTCCTGTAAAGTTGCAATTTTCATCTTACAAATGCCTTTTTTCCACTGAGGGTACAAAATGGGTTTTACAGATCATCGTTCATTTTTGGGATTAAAAGGCAATTTTATGCAAAAAAAAAATGAAAATCTTTTAGATAAGCTTTATTTTTAAATTTTTATGTTGTTTCAAATTGAAATATTAACTATATTATTTTAATTTTCAAGTTTTAGTAATGCCAAACGGAAAACTTAGTCTCGTCTAGCTGCGATTATTTTGCTTAATATTATATTATCTTTTCTTTTTTTTTAAACATTTATAAAATAATAAAAGATATTTCTTGTACCAAAACACTCACGTCTGGATTTCCAAGGGATTTCCCTTCCATTCCCTACAAGGTAGTAGTGATAGAATTTACGTCGCATGCCATAGTAAACCGTCCAGATATTCTGCACTTAGCTTCAATCAATACTGCCAAAATAACCCATATTGACATAGCATTAACGTCTTCTTTGGCTGATAACTAGCTTCTTGTATCAACTAAGAGGTCTGTATAAAATGGTTGATGATTGGATGATGGAAGGACTTTTTGCGGTGTACTTGAAGACATTTTCTTTACTCTAAGTCCTGCCCGCTACATCGTCATTTAATGGATATTGTGTTTATCACACCTATTTTGTTTGTTTATTATGGTTCTATTCGTGCCCTTAATATATACAATTGGTTGCAGTATTTTATTGTTTCATTATAGTTGTTTTAAGGTAATTACCAGAATTTGATCCTTGTTACCAATACTATCGAATGGTGTAATAATACAGAGTGAGTTTTTTTTAATGAACGGGTTCGATTCCTGGCCTGAAATATTGATTTTTCGTATGTCATTACTTCACAGAATTCGATCCTTGTTAGGGACACCATCGAGAATAAAGGATGCGTTTTTTTAAATCAACGGGTTTGATTCCTGGTCAGGGTTATTATTTTTTACCAACAATACCATTTTAGTTTTCATCAAAATCGGCCCAGAGACTGAAATGACCACTTTTCGCTACTCCTCATAGTTTCGTATTTGGCCATCCACGCATACTTGAAAAATTCACTCTGTATAAGTGTAAATTATTATTATTCGTAGTATAAAATTAGGTTACATGCCTCATTGAAGTATAATATCATAGAACAGACATCTCGAACAAAATGTGTGTCCCGCCCGGGAGGTTCTCCTTTCAAAATCGAACGAATTCATAGAAGATTGTAGCCACGTGGCGCCCATGCATTGGGATTGGGACATACATGGTGTTCGCGGTGTCGGTTCTATACGCTAGTAATAATACTTCAATGACATGCCACTGTGAGCTGTGACCAATATAGGTCTACTGTTAGTGGTCGTAAAAAGTAAATCTTATTGCCAACTTCAAAATAAGGTTTTGTTATGATTTATATAATATATTCTATTTAACTATATATATTTGTTATGATATAACTGTATCGGGTTAACTATACAACTACAACGAAATGATGATAATTTCAAGTAATCGCAGACAAGAGGTAATTCGGATAATAAAGAAGACGTCTTATAAAAATAAAATTCTTTGGAATAACCAACAGTCTATACATTATGTGTCCTTCATTGTTAACTGCAACCAATCAATAACAATAATTTTATATAATATTTTATGAATAAAATTCTTTGCTACAAAATATAACGATATTATTGTATGTTAATAAATACTTGTACTATACCTACATAAGCCGTCATTGTATTTAAGTCAAATGGTCATGTAACTGACATATCGTACATAATGGATGAGGTTCATTATGATCATATCAGCTTATTGGGACATGGGCTTTGAATCGCCGGTATTAAACACTCTAGTTATCTTTTTTATAATGTATCTGTGTAATTGTATCTATTTATTTACTACATTTCATAATTTTTCAATGGAATAGTGACGTTAAGTAGGTATAATAGTTGACTTTTAAAAGTTTTTTTTTTATTACATGAACTAAACACGGATAGGTATAACTATAATATTGCACCTTCAGTGGAAAAAAGGTATAAGATAAAAATTGCAATTTTACAGGAGAGCACAAAAGCTGATGAAATATCAGTAAGTAGTCAAAGGAATTTACATTACGATTTCTTGCACAAAACCGTCAAGATTAATGATAAAAATTTGAAAAAAAGAGCATATGCAGCTTCTGTCCCCCTTTCCAATCATATTAAGAACTAAAATTCAACATAAGACGACTTCTGCTTTTTTCCAATGACGGTGCGATATAAGTAATATAGTATTTTTCAGGAGAAGGAAATCTAGTACCTCAAGCTTTAAATATTAAGTCTTATTCATGTTCACTTGATGTCAATGTTTTTGCAAGAGATAGATAAGCTTAATCATTAT
Organism: Thymelicus lineola; assembly: GCA_963932265.1. Classification (NCBI taxonomy): domain Eukaryota; kingdom Metazoa; phylum Arthropoda; class Insecta; order Lepidoptera; family Hesperiidae; genus Thymelicus; species Thymelicus lineola. The sequence goes on along the minus strand of OZ010703.1, from coordinate 4,515,154 downwards.
TTTAGTTAGTAAAGGTGTACTCACAATTAAGTAGCCTTCTACCATTAAAATCCAAAGTACTAAAAACAATTTTTTTATGGAAATAGCCGGCAAACGAACTGACGATCCACCTGATGGTAAGTGGCTAGCGTCGCCCATGAACATCAGCAACACCAAAGGCATTACAGATACGTTGCCGGCTAAGATAGAGTAGAAATTAAAATCAATATTAGCAACATAATTTCCTCCGAGGGGCCCTACCACAAGCGGACCAGATTTAGTCGCCTCTTACGACACCCATCCGGCGTGGGATTGGGGTTAGTATTCTAAGCTGCTCCAATACGGCAAATTACAAAACATTAAATCAATTTTAATTTTGCTAGTCACTAATGATAATGGGTATCGTTTACGTTTTAGCTACTTAAAAATCAATTTCCTCTAATAGATAATTTCCTAAAAAAAACCTTAATCACTCGAAAAACTTAAAGCCTTTAAATAATAATAGCGAATTTTGACAGTCGCTCTGTAACGGCTCGGAACCATTGCTTACAGCCGATGCATCGACTTTTTTACTCAAACCTATCAAACCCTTTCTATTTGCGGACATCTGCCGAAATCGATTTTGCATTTTTTCCGGCAAAAAAATACGGCTGCAAAAAGGTACGAAGTTTTTGTGTACAATGTTTGGTAAACGGCAACCCTTTGATCAAATATCGCAGTAATCAGATTTCGGCATGTGCTATCTTTTTTTCTTATTTTTTTTTAAGAAACACGATAGTTCTTGAGAGTGTGCCAGTCTTTTGTGGCTGATGAGTGTATTTGCTTTCGCCTCCGTCGTCTTCCGCGTGAAAAAAATGGCACGAGCTCATTGAAAGCATTCGTCCTATTGTAATAATACGTTTGATAAAATCTTTATACTTCGACTTCCACCTTTTCAATACAAGAAAAGCTGTTTGAAAGTTATAAATGAGAACAATTGAGTTGAACTTATTAAAATAATACTTACCTAATATTTTTTATGTTTATCTACTATAATATTTTTAATTTTAATTAATATTTTTAGTTTTTGGAATTTTGGAAATTGTAAAATATTTTATAATAATAATAAATTATAAAATAAACATGTCAACTACTGTAATAATTTATTTTATTTTATATTAAATTAAAAATTCAGATGACAGTAATATCTCGTTGATAAACAAAATCAAAGAAATATCAAATTAATGAAACAAATTCAACTAATAAACTATCAAACAACACACTTCCTTACCTACTTTATTTTGTTTAATTTAAATACAAGTAATTTAATATTAAACAAAAGTTTTATTTCGCATAAAACACATCCCGCCATTTTATTCTCCTCTGCTCGCGCACCATAATTTTCCCGCGCGTTGTAAGATGTTCTATTTAAGCTGTATTTAAACAATGGTTACATATATTCGCTCGGATATGCCTAATGAATTGTTATAGTTGGTTTCGTCAGGTGTGTAGCCACCTGTACAGCGGCATCTTGTTTTGACAGGTGGCTACGTTGGCAGCATTGTCACAGACAGGCTGGATTACTGCGCAATGGCCACGCTTGTTCGGACGCTGCAAATTGCAGTCTTTGTTTTAAGCGTCTATTTTAAGGCCGTCAGCGTGGACGTCAACCTTTATTTTTATTCAATTATAATTATTTTAGCTGCGAATTTATGAGATATCATATCAGCATCTGTTGATAGGGATGTCTTGTAAAATATTGCTGTTTAAAGTTGGTTCTTTACACAAGTTTCACAAGGCGTTGGATGTTTTTAATTTATAACGAGAACCGAAATAACGTGGCTGGTTCTCAACGAGTAATTCAATACCTGCACATCATTGAAGTATAATGTCATAGAACAGACATCTCGAACAAAATGTGTTTCCCGCCCGGGAGGTTCCATTTTCAAAATTGAGCCCCCGTTCTCCTTTCAAAATCGAACGAATCCATTGAAGATTAAAGCCACGTGACGCCAATGCATTGGAACATACATGGTGTTCGCGGTATCGGTTCTATACGCTAGTAATAATACTTCAATGATGGTGGTAAATACTCGTCTGTTGACGTTTAATCTTGAAAACATTATTGTTAGACATTAATGGCATAATTATCTCTTACCTTTAACGTAGAGATAAAAATAGGGAATTTTTTATACCTCTTAACTGTATGACGCTATTTCAAGTATGCGCTTATATCACATATCAGACGATGTACAGATCGCGAAACAATACACAACTCATTATACAGTTTTACATGACCTATTCAACACAATGGCGTGTCCCTTCGTCCTGGCCCGAATTCCTTCAACGCTGAAGGATCTCATCAATATACCGGCAAAAACCTAACAAAAACCACGTCTCCCGATTTTTATTTGATGGAATCCGTCCATAAGTATAAGCAGGGCACAGTCGAGGTGCCGTCAAACGGACCGCATCGACAAAAATGTGCATAATTGCCATCGATCTCGCGAAAAAACCCTTCAAAAACTCGACCTCTAAATGTTTCGAAAAAGTGCACCTACAGGATGTCCATTAAACTGACGACTTTTTATTGAGTTAATGTTAATCTAGTTTGCAATCTGTGATCACTATATAAAATTGTTGGTATGCATTTCTAAACATGCATAGCACCTAAATTTTTAACTGTGTAATTGTAAAAATTGTAAAAATTTGTCCGTAGGTAAGTTTGGATGTTTGGTACTCGATCATGCAAAAACGATTGAAAGGATTTGAATAAAATATGGCACAAAGATAGGCTTTAACATGTATTAAAAGGTAATTTTCATCCCGGAAAATGACATTTGAAGTATCTGATAATAAAGGTATCAGGTTATAGATTAAAAGTTTTCATTGCTTTTATGCACCTATCAAGTAACTATGCTTTGATTTTTTCCCATTTTTTTAATCTCTGGGCCTAATTATTAAGTCCAGGGAGACGACCGCTACGTCATGGATAAAACTATGGAATGATTTAGTTTCCATTGGTGAATTTTTTTACTATAATAATAAAGTAAAAAACAACTTATTATGCTTAGATCTTACAAAACATATTACGTTTTGATACGGTTTTTACACAATTGAAATAATGATAAGTACTAAAAATTATAGAACTTAAAGAATATTTTACGTGTCATTTTTAATACGTTGAAATATAACTAATGTATAAATAAATATCTATTCTTGAGCTAAACAAATAAAGTAAATATAATAATACCAAATCACATACAATGACACGTGTTTATAGAACATATTATACTCGTAAAAATGTAACCCAAACGTAAACATTTGTTTGATAGATTAAACAGGACCCTCACGTATTTGAACCCAGAACCCTCGCTCAAACAATGCAGCTACTAAGCTACGAGCAACAGACAAAAAAACAAACATGATAACGTTGCAATATACAAGAACAAGTCATTACTTCAAACTCTATTAATGTCTAGTATCCTACAGGTGGACTCAGTTCTCCCACTCAGTCTGAGCTCAGTCCTCCAGAAGTGCAAGAAGTCCTTAACAATTTAGTTCAAGTCCAAGAACTTCTCAACCAAACTACAAAATTCTTCTCAACAGAACAAAATTTGACCGACGCGATAATTTCTGATACACGCATAACGATTTGAATTCGGGAACAAAATTCAAAAGTAAGTACTTGTCTATGGACCATAAAACTATAATTAGTAGTAATATAAGAGATTAAAAAAATATTTCATATTTAGATACTTGAAAGAAAAATTGAGTGAAAGACAAACCAAACCTCGAAGAAGCGATAACTGATTGTGAAATCCTTGAGCAAGAACTGCGTTTTGGTGAACTGATTATGTGATTACATCTGTCATGAGATGGTAAAACCTCAAAACGGTTACATTGATAGTACGTGGTAGCCGTTGCCTATGGACATGAGAAAGAGAAGAGGAGTTACCAATACCATTTCCATCCTGAAGGAGAAGTCTTTAGCACACCCAGGTGATCTTAGTTGACATGTGACCTAGTAAATGTCAATAAACACAAAGTTTGAAATGAGATTAAGAAAATAAACATCAGAAATAAATTATTATATTATTAATAGATTTTAAAATAATGCCGTGAAAATATAGCGTATTGTGACTTCGTGAGATTACGTAATGCGAAACGAACTAGACGTCATTTTGATGGACTCATCTTTCATTAGCGTCAATCAAGTGTCAACTGTCAAAGGTTTTCCCGCCATCGCAGTTTACCATGACCATGATACGTGTGTTCGTTTGCGAATGTAGTTTTATTTAGCTATCTATTTTGTAATAATTCGTGAGTTCTATTCCCTTCCTAACCTACTTACACAAATGCATTTAGTTATTTATTTTCTTATTTATTTATTTATTACTCTTTATTGTACAACAAAATCAACAGTCAAGAGACACATATTTTAATAGAATTAACGATATTTGTGTACCAAAGGCGATCTTATCACTAAATAGCTATTTCTTCCATATAACCTTTGGGAAGGAAATTTAAAAGAGATTCTGGTAGGGTGTACAATGTAATAAAGATTTGCAATTAGAAAAAAAGAAGAACAATACATACATAAATACATATAAAATAAATGTATATATATAAAATAGTTTATCTATTCTGTGATTTCGCTACGGATTATCAGTATCATCGGATCCTCAGGGCAAGTTGCAGTTACCCCTAATATCCTCGCAGTTTTTTTACAAATTACTAACTCAGTAGATGAAAACACACAAAGAGTAAGAGGTTCCTACGCGACGGTAAAAACGCTGCAAACAATTTCAAATCACCTGTATATCGATGCATTTCTATAAGGGATTGATTTATTCAAATCGAAAAGGTTTTGATTGTGCCCCTAGCCGCGGGCCCAAGAATTATTTGTTTTTGAATAGCAATTATATTTTATTTTATTAAACGTATTAGGTATAATTCTTTCAAAAATACCTAATGTTTCTGCGAACTGTGTCTGGCGTTGGCAATTGAGAGAATGATCGGGTTTTATGTACAAACTGACTAAAATGCGTGCAACATTCGATAATTATGTGATTACAAGCTGCTATAATATCAGTCGCGTGTTTCTATCATGCGATTCTTCGTAAATTAAATTTATTTTCCTATAAAATTGCAACAGCTAAAGCTACTTAACATTGTTTAAAGTTACCACGAATTTGTTTTGTTTTATTATTTCAACTTAAATAATTGGATGGCCATAATTTTTTTATCTTAACTAACCGGCCGAACCTTTACTTTAATTCGTTTTTATTATAATTACGCACGCCTTAAGCTATGAATTTATGTAGGTATAAGTATTTTTAGTAATTCTTATAATTTTCATGGCTTATCGGCTTACCCCAATTATTTTTTCTCGACACTAGCAACACTAAGCGTTTATGCAAAACATCTGCTATCAAAAAACTCCACAGACAAGCCACTAAAAATCGCGCGCGCAAAAAAATGTCATCTGCATACAACATCTGGACATCATAAAAACATGCTATATTTATACAGATAACAAAAAATTGCTAAAAGACCGCAGCTTAAATAAAACTATAGGATTTTTTCCGGCGGCAATTCTAATAGTTTTTTGATCGCGGCATGTGCCAAACTTCCGTTTGTTGAAAAAATATATTAAGGTTTTTAAATGCTCCCATTTTATTACGTAGTTCATTATAAAGAAGTATACCGTTAGTCTGTGATAGCTTTAAATTGGAATGTGCGCTATAATGACGCACGAAAAACTCTAATTAATTAATATTTTACAAATTTATTACTATTGACTCCGATGAAGAAAGATGTGTAACTTACGAGTTCTTCATAAAATGATAAGTAGGTACATCTCTCACTGCGACCGAATTCTAGACCTAATGAACTAGACTTATATTTTTTGCTCAGTTATGAGTTGTGGTGAAGCTACTACTTTCATAATCTCAACAATAATCTACGTAAACTAATCTTACGTAGACATAACCCTACATCGAATTTGCAATCCATTTATTTCGTAAAAACATCTGTTTCCTAGATCGTAATAATCATCAGCCACATGTCCTACCTAAATTAATTTCACTACATTTCACCGGCGCGTAAAAAATGGTTTCCGTAAAAAAGGTGCCGTCGACTTTATTCACCTGAGTTAATTCACCCAGGTGTTTTAAGTCTACTTTTAGTGTACTTTATTCACCTATGCACCCAGGTGATTTAAATCTACTGATCGAGGTGAATTAAGTATACTAAATCGGTAGACCCAAATTCACCTAGGTGATTAAGGCAAGCTATACACGAGCCTACTGCCGAGGTGTAAACTGAATTTACCTTATTAAAAAAATATTTTAGTGTAAAATCGAATCTTCCTAAAATGATATTTTATTTTAAAGTGGAACTTTTATTACATCGTCTCAAACTTTTTGGTATGTGTGTCGCATGTCGCGTGACGGTCGGTTCTTAACTTATCGGTTCTCAGTAACGGAAGTACTTAGGATGACCTAGCTTTCAACATTTATCTGAGTGAGTACGGGTGCTACTACATGATACATTCTAAAGGTCTGATGATGACCAGGTATATCGTTACTTATCGCTTCTCAGTAACGGAAGTACTTAGAATGACCTAGCTTTCAACATTTATCTGATTGAGTACGGGTGCTACTACATGATACATTCTGAAGGTCTGATGATGACCAGGTATATACTTATCGGTTCTCAGTAACGGAAGTACTTAGGATGACCTAGCTTTCAACATTTATCTGATTGAGTACGGGTGCTACTACATGATACATTCTGAAGGTCTGATGATGACCAGGTATATACTTATCGGTTCTCAGTAACGGAAGTATCTTCGAAGAATGGAACCAGCGCTTGCTACGATATTCAATTGTAGATATAGTTTGTTGGATGAATGTGAAGACATCTAAAATTTTATTAAACTCTTATAAATACGAAAGCTAAAAGTCTTGTTAGGCGGGGGCATAATCATGACAATATGACATTTAGAATTATATACGAATAATTTCGTAGATAAATTAAGCGCATAATAATAAAACATATTCGATTACGTTCCCCTTCTAGTTGTAATCTTATAAAACTATAAGTTTAGTATTAGATAATTATAATTATTCTCAAATACCAAAAACAAATTAGTTCACCTAGTTGCATAGTTAAATCAAGTCAACAAATATTGCGTGTAGTCTACCTATACTCTTTGCAATTTGGCATTTCACTTTTGACACTTTTGCATGCCTATGATAATCGATAATTATTGACAAGCAAAGACATAAACAAAAAAATGCGTTACTTGATAGAACTTTCATTTTCTTGTCACTAGTGAAGCGATGTGTCTTAGCTCTGACATTTATCAATATCGTTATTTGTCGAGTTAATGGCTTACATATCGAACATAATTCAGATTGATTTTTCCATGAGAAATTGAAAAATAAAAATGGGGCTAGTTATAACACAAGTGTAACTAATAAAACAAGTAGTATACTGTAATTTTACTTTTAATATTATAAATTATTGGATTCTTCACATGTACTAAAATCATCATTCGCAGTAGATATGTATATTTTTTTTATTAAATCTATGAATTTATGAAATAATTTTGAATTTGAAATGGAAAAAAATGAAAAGTATTTACATTTATTATTTAAATACATTTTATAAACTATTTTGCATATCTCTGGTATTATTATTTATTGTATGTATATAATAAATGTACGTAAGTAATAAATTATTATTATATGTTATCTAATAAATCAACGAATAGCGTTATATTAAATCGATTAAAACTTCTTCGTAAATAAAATCGATTGCTACACAAAATCGAATCGGAATATCATTCCAACATCCCTAATTGCATTAACTAAAATGATAGGTGAATTAAGTCTACTTATACCAATTCACCTCGATCAGTAGACTTAAATCACCTGGGTGTATAGGTGAATAAAGTACACTAAAAGTAGACTTAAAACACCTGGGTGAATTAACTCAGGTGAATAAAGTCGACGGCACCGTAAAAAACAAGAGTCTGCACGAGCTATGCTTTTTTCTTTTCCCTTCACGATGTAGAGAATAGCGAACAATTGCTGATCAAATTAAGAAAAAGTGTTGATCCTACTCTACCATTCAGGTAGATTAATATGGATACGACGTTTTATACCTGATGGTAAGTCGTCGCCCCTGGACATCAGTCAAAGGCATTACAGATGCCTTGCCGGCCAAGAAAGAGGGAAGAAAAAAAGAAAGAACTGGCTCTCAAACCCCCAGCTGGAACACGACAAGTCGTTTAGAGGCTGACTCAAACAAGAGCTTATCCTCGCTTATATTCGCTGATCCTCATAATTATGAAATTCAAGTTAATTAGCATCAAGATATCATACTGTATCACTAGCAGAAAAAGTCCTTTTTTATATCACCGCTCTTTCTTAATGTTAAAACACCTTTTCAAAACGATAATAGAAGCAAATAGCGTGCATACGTGTTGATAAAATCTCCACATATATTCAAGATTTTGAATCTGTAGCAACGCCTTATCCACACTAAGCCAGCATCTAGCACCAACCGCGGAAGTGCCCACAATACGCCGCCTCTTCCTGTCCTTTGGCAAATTAAATGTTTCGCCATCTTTTTATATTTTTTTTTTCATTACTACAATTAGGAGCGCGCCGTATGGCTCGTGCCGTTCAGCTGCCCCATAAAAAGCAACTTTTCCTTTCTTGCTGATTTCACGAATACTTCTTGCTGATTCGACATGATATGGCTTGGATATGATATACGATACGAGGCCATAATGAGAAATATCTGCACATTTAATTTACGTTTACCAATGTTGATATTGTTATCAAAATATTTACATGTCACACCTTTAGAACTGAATTTTCATATCTAAGAATTTTAAGAATATGTCTTTTATACATTGAACGGCCTGAAACATGTCGCACCTTTAGCATTGTATCCAAAATTCGTATTTTTTGGTAAACGCCAAACATGTCATTGAAGAATTGGGCATTTTTTATTATTTATTTGGCATAGAATATATGTTTTTTATTTTGTTCAATGTATAAAAGTCATTTTCTGAAAATTATTAGATAAGCCACTTTAATTCTAAAGGTGCGGACTATTAGCTATATTACTATTATAGTATTACCTAGTATTATGGTGTACAAGAGCTCTGGACGTAGCTTTGTCCGCGTTTTTATTAAGTACTTATCTTATTCCAGACCATGGTCTACTTGTGTGCAAAATTTTATGAAAATCTGTTCAGCAGTTTTTGTGTGAAAGAGTAAGCAACATCCACACCAACACACATTACCTAGTAGGATGTAGGATAGATTGTTCTCGCGTCATAAAGGTTTTCGGCATTTGTGTGTCCATGTCAAATAGATAATCCTAAGCTGGGGTAAATGTATGGCGTGTTATTGTTTACTAGCTCTGCGTGCGGTTTCCCCCGCGATAATTTGTGGAAAACTACTTAAATATATGATGTTATAGCCAATAGCCTTCCTCGATAAATGGACTATCAAACACAAAAAGAATTTTTCAGTTCGAACCAGTAGTTCCTGAGATTAGCGCGTTCAACCAAACAAAATTTTCAGCTTTTTTATTAGTATAGATTATGTGAAAACAGTGTCCAGGTCAGCTAGTAACTTATAAAAAAATGATACTTACTGAATAACCCTTATTGTACCAAGCCACACTAACCTTGGTATTTAGTAACTCGTTTTATTAAAGAGCTGACAGGTTATTTAATACGTCCGAAAAAATGTGGTCAAAATTAAACCATTTCGAGCATTTAACCTGACCCGTGATATGATTGCAATTAATTAAAAAAAAACAGTTTTGCGGTTAATTGCTTGCTTTACAATATATGATATTTGAGAACAATTCACCGGTTAAATCACAGGGTTAAATTGATTGACTAGTTATGTAATTGCACAGATTATGGAAATTAAGGTATAAAATGTCAGAAAGGAAAACTCAAAACAAAACAAAAAGCAAGGGGATGTCATATCCCCAAAACTCAGATTAAAGAAATAAAAGGCAGATATAACTTTCGCAAAGAAATGCAACAAATGACGTGAAGCCACTTTTTCACTATGTGTGCATGACAATCATATTGACAACTATCAGTGGCATCGTAAACACACATACTTCTTTGTGTGTGTAAGTTGCCACATTGAAAACAAAAAGTCGCAATCTCCCGCTAAATATTTTTTGCCATATTTTCGACTTGAAATATTATACAATTAAATTGGCAAATTATTTATTATTGTATCACTAGTTATCAAAAAGTCTAGATATTAAATATGTCAAATGTTCTTTTAATATACAGTACTTAATATGTTGAATTGTTTTAATTTATGGTTTTTTCTCTTTTGGGTAGTTATTTTTCATCGAAAAATATAAAAATTTTAATACATTTATTATAATTAAAATACATGAAATATATATAATATACGTCATCTTCATTTAAATGCAATGAATAAACAAAGCAAAATTTGGATGGCCAATCATTATCTTGCCTACTTTGAGGAATAATAAAATCCCATTTATCTCGTATTTGTCGGCAATCTGCAAAATTAAATAATTTATTGAGTAGGCTAAACAGGAACTAAAATGGAATACAATATTTTCTTTCAATCGTGCATTTTATCGTAGGCAAACGTGATATTTTCAATCAACCAGGTTTACCTATGTTAAAATCCTTATTTTATCCCTCTAATCCTTTGTACAATCTATCTTACGTTTGTAATAACCCAGCGACTGGTATTTATGCATTGGCTGCATTTCCTCATTTTTAGATTTAAATAAATACAACTATTTATTTTTCAAATATTTTTTTTTGATATAAATTTATAATCGATCAGTGTTCAAATAACCCATGCATATTTCCCCTAACTTAGGGTAATCGATTTTCATATAAAGCTGGTATAAAATTGAATAATTGTCGAGGTTTTGTGTTCCGAGCGCACCTCAAAAATATTATTATAAATAAATAATAAAATAATGAACAGTTACCTGTGAAAAGATATCTAATCTTCTTTTGCTTGATTTTGGGAACAACTTTAGCAGTGTTTAAAATTGCAAGACGGAATTTTATCTGAGAAAATTATTTAATAAATTTTGACAATTGTGACATGAAAGCTATTTGACGCTTTCTTTAGTACTGAATCGGGTTTGTATTTGCTTTTTTAGTTTGTATTTGCTTTGGTAGCTTTACATTTTAGTTGGATGAATATATCTGCCTTTTATTTCTTTAATCTGAGCCCCAAAACTGTTCACCGCTGCGTTGGAAAACGTGTTCAAGCTGATGGAGTGGAAACGAGGTGGCATTAACATCAACAGCAAATACATCACACACCTGCGATATGCCGATGATATAGTCATCCTGGTGGGTCACCTGAAAGAACTTGGCACAATGCTCGGGGACTACAAGAGTGCCTCACAACGGGTAGGTCTTAAATGAACATGGACAAGACAAAAATCATGACAAATGTCCATATCACACCCGTCCCGGTTGTTGTTGACGGCGCTGCTCTCGAAGTTGTAGATGAATACAACCTGGGACATGTGATCCAGATGGATAAGTCCAACTTTGAAAAAGAAGTCACTCATAGAATCAAACTCGGATGGGCTGTGTTAGGTAAACTGCGTCATATCTCGTCGTCCAAAGCACTACCTCAGTGCCTGAAGTCGAAGGTGTTCGAGCAATGTGTGTTGCCAGGGATAACATACGGATCCGAGACGTGGTGCTTTACTATTGGCTCAAAGTTGCACAATGGGGTTTGGAGAGAGCTATGCTCGATATTTCTCTACGTGATCGAGTCAGAAATGATAAAACACGTAGACGAAATTTGAAGGACCGATAACCGTTGGTGAAGAAAGGTCCTCGAATGGTGTCTACGTCTCGGAAAAAGGAGCATGGGATGTCCCCCCCCCCTCCAAGTTGAATTGACGACCTCAAGAAGATAGCGGGCAGCCGCTGGATTCAGAAGGATCAGAACCGGTCAGAGTGGTGCAAGTTAGGGGAGGCCTATCCAAGGACTGATGGATGGGATGGATGGGTGATGTCAGAAAGTAGGCGAGAAAATAGCAAAATAGTAGATTTTTTACGAAAATTAAAATATAGTAATAAACACAGTTGATCGTATGATTGTAAAAGTATTTAAATCCTATTGAATATAACGTTTAAGACTAAATTATATTTCAGTACAGTGACACAATTCAGAAATAGCGAACTAACGTGCGGACAAGCCACCTGATGTTAAGCAAAGACGTCAGCAAAACCAGAACATTACTGATGTATTATTGCAAGCCAAGAAAGAAGAGGGAAAAAAGAAAGTACTAGGTCTCGAGCCTGAGCCAAAATACGACGAAGTGTTAGGCGGCTGATCAGTGCTGCCAATGCTACGGCAATTGCCATGTTCTACGGCTTTCAGGCCAAAAAATCCACGGTTTTTTAGTCCGAGTGAGTCCGTTTAAGTATGTATACTTAATAATAATATCGGTATTGTAACAAAAGTCCCACCACCCAGCAGGGGCCTAAACTCTATCACCTTCTATGACACCCTGCGGTCGTACAATCGTATTTTATCGCGTATCTTTCGTTCCTTGAATGTAAAACAAGTCCTCATCGAACCAACAAAGTATGTTACCGAAGTAGCAAGGTAATTAAGACAAGGTGAAATAATGATATTTAAAATCGATTAAAATCGATTGCCGAATGAATGACATGATACTTTGACGGAGGTAAAATAAATATTTATTTAAGATAAATAACTGCATTTTACTTATAAATTAATTCTAAAATTACACCTGGTGGCAAGTGGCGATGTCTTGAATGGAACACCGCACTAACTTGGTAAAAGCGTTTTGGGTAATAAGGACTCCATGTTAGGTCCGAAGTCCGCGCTAAACTCGCCTACCCATAAGACAGCCTGATCAACAGCGGACGGGGCTATTGTCCCTTCTGCTGCCGGCACTGGGCTCCCAAATCCTCTGTATGAGATACTTACATGGTGGTATTAATACCATCCTCCTTCTTATAGCAACTTGAAATGCTTTAACCCTCAAAGCAAGTTTGAGATGTCTGTCATGTATCTTTCTGTAGCATTGTAGTTTCTAAACCTTTAATTATGGGTACACTCAATGTAATAGACTCTTTAGCACGTATTCATAAGATTGTAATAGTGTTATTTGTGTTGGGTGTCCTATTTAATAAATAAATAAATAAAGGAATAAATTCATTTTGATGTGGATTTTTTTAAAGGGAAGCCTCTAACGTAAACGCGCCCAATAACGCCACCCCAAAATCTGTATCCAATACCGACAGTTTTTTTAATCACTATTTTAAGGCATACTATACATTTCATGAAAGTTGTAGCCTAAAAATATTTTAGGTATGTATATTGAGAAACAAAAATAATAAAGTTTGTGTGCGTAAATAATCAGCAAACAGAATAATAGGGTATTCTACTATGTTTGAAAAAGTACTTCAAAATATTGATTTTCCTAATAAAAAGCCACAACAAAATATATTTGGGCAAAATTAACACGCTTTCTTGCCATAAAATTAAATTAAATTTTAAACCTATTTTATTCCCGCGAAAACGCTGTCATCATTTTGGTGACGTAATAGTGGTAAAAACAACAATCGTGTATGTAAAACCAGCACACGTAGCATAGCTATTTACACTGAACTGACAGTCACAGAGTACTTACTACTAGACATATGACGTCACACCGTGGCGGCTCGTGTTTTAGGTCACGTGATATAAAGGTAAAAAATGACGACTTTTCATTTTAATATAATAAAATAATAATGTGCTTTTATGACTCAAAATCAAAATATTTAAGTATATTTCTACATAAATTTTAATTTTTATCAAATTTCATAGTTTATTTTTAACTGACGAAAGTACCCTATTCGATAATATCTGAGACGCGCCCGCAACGGACGCCCGTCTCATAGTGTTGCGCTCCCGGCTACATAAGTAAACATAATTATTACTTAAGATAAATTAACTTAAATAAAATGTGTATACCTGCAGGTAAATGTGTAAATATAATAAATAATATATTGGTTTTCTAGATTCACATCTAATATTACCGTTCTGACTATTTTTTGTGGTTTAATTCGAATATTACCTTAAAGCGGTAATAGAAACATAATATTCATAAGTTTCTTCTAATACCGCCTCATGGCGTTGTTAGATGTTTTACAACAGTTAGTATTTTAGATTTTATTTCTTTTAATACGTTATTTTCGATGTTTCTTTTAACTTGTTTGATTCTTAAGAGTATATTACATAATTTGATCAATTAACGCCATACATTTTGTCTCATAGATTTTCTTTTAAACAAGATTCGACGTAAGCAATAATTTTTAGTAATGTATGGCAATGTATTTTAAATAATATCTCATATCAAAACTAAGAAACTTTTTGATACCGAAAAATAATCATAGCAATGACATCCATCCAAACACGTTTGCATTAAAGCAGAAATTTTAGCCAGTTATTGTTTATTTTTGCTGTCGTTAATAGAATAAAGTAATCTTCATACTTAATTCTATTACCGACCCATACGGTCTTATTTATAAAAATCTCTTATTGTAATCGTCCCTTCGCACTATGTGGCCAGCCCATTGCCACTTCAGCTGGCTAATTCTTTGAGCTATGTCGGTTACCCTTGTTCGTCTACGGATCTCCTCATTTCTGATGCGATCACGTAGAGAAATACCGTAGCCCTCTCCATAGCCCGCTGCGCTACTTTGAGCTTGTGGATTAGGCCAATAGTAAAGCACCATGTCTCGGATCCGTATGTCATCACTGGCAACACACAATGCTCGAATACCTTCGACTTCAGGAACTGAGGTAGTGTTTTGGACGACAAGATATGACGCAGTTTCCCAAACGCAGTCCATCTGAGTTGGATTCTACGAGTGACTTCTTTCTCGAAGTTGCACTTACCCATCAGGATCACTTGTCCTAGGTATTGTATTGTCCACAACTTCGAGAGCAGCGCCATCAACAACAACCGGTACGGGCGTGACATGGACATTCGACATGATTTTCGTCTTGTCCAAGTTCATCCTAAGACCCACCCATTGTGAGGCGCTGTTCAAGTCCCCAAGCATTGTACCAAGTTCTTCCAGGGAACCCGCCTGGATGACTATATCGTCGGCATATCGCAGGTGTGTGATGTATTCGCCGTTGATGTTAATGCCACGTCGTTTCCACTCCATCAGCTTGAGCACGTCTTCCAACGCAGCGGTGAACAGTTTTGGGGATATGACATCCCCTTGTCTGACACCTCTCTGCAATTGGATGGAGCTCGTTGCCGTGTCGTGTACTCTGACGGACATGGTTGCAGATGAGTACAAACATTCAACACCTCGATATACCGGTAGTCGATCCGGCACCGCTGGAGAGAATTTAGTACCGCCCAGGTCTCAATAGAATGAAAGGCTTTCTCATAGTCCACATAGGCAACACATAACGGCAAATTATACTCCTCGGTCTTTTGTATAATCTGCCGCAGTGTGTGTATATGGTCTATGGTGCTGTAGCCTTTTCGGAATCCTGCTTGTTTGGGAGGCTGGAAGTCGTCAAGCCTGCGTGCAATGCGATTTGTGAGGACCCTCGAAAACAGCTTATAAACGTGGCTCAGAAGTGCAATGGGCCTGTAGTTCTTCAAAAGGGCATTATCGCCCTTCTTGAAGAACAGCGTCACCACACTTCTGCTCCACGCTTCCGGGGTAGTTCCGGTTGATGACGGAATCGAACAGTTTTTGGAGCGCCACTAGAAAGGGTTTCCCTCCAGCTCTCAGAAGCTCGGTTGTGATTCCGTCATCTCCCGGTACCTTGTTGTTTTTAAGCTGTTTGAGAGCCTTTCTAATCTCATACAGGCTGACGACCAGGATATCTTCGGTGTAGTGTCGGGTCAGTTTAGCTCGCTTGTTGCTCTCCTCGCGAGGAGGTGGAGCTTGAGAGGAGGCATACAACCGTCCGTAGTATCTCTCAGTCTCCCTCAGAACTTCGGGTTTCGACGACACCATGGTGCCGGACTCGGTCTTCAACCTCGTAAGCTGACTTTGCCCAATAGACAGATCCCTGGCGAACACTTTTGAGCCCTGGTTTCGCTCAATAGTGCTTTTTACACGATTTGCGTTGTGTTTTCGCAAATCGCGTCGCCTGCACTTGAAGATCTGTTCATTAAGCTTCGGTATTCCCTCATAGAGGTTGGAGACTGCACACATAGTTCTCGTCGATCCCTCATAAGACCGAGAGTTTGTTCTGAGAGAACCTGGATCTACTTTAGGGTGGGTCTTGAAATACTTCGACCCTACCTCGTGGACAGTTGTTACCATCCTGGTTTTGTACTCGTCCACTGACGTGCACGATTCTCGGTACGCAAAATGGTTTTGCAGCTCAAGTTGAAAGTTTTCGGATCCCTGGATTTGGATAGGTGTTGGGCGAAGCGTAGACTTCATCAGGCGTGACCGTTCCAGCTTCAGGTCGATATTTAATGTGCCTCTTACAAGTTGGTGATCGCTTCCGGTTTTAAACCTGCTGATCACAGAGACTTCATTAAATATGTGCCGTTTGTCTGCCAGAATGAAGTCTATCTCGCTTTTTGTGGAACTATCAGGAATAATCCAAGTCCACTTGCGTTGCAGCTTCTTTCTGAAGAAGGAGTTCATCATGAAGAGACCTTCCTTCTCCAAAAAGTTAGCCAGCAAGTGTCCTCGGTGATTCCGTCGTCCAATGTGTAGGACCATAGGGACCCACTTTCATCTCAGCGCCGCTTTGCATGCCCAGTCTCGCGTTTGAAGTCCCCCATCACAACATTGAAATGAGCTTTAGAGGTATATATGGCTTTGCTTATGTCCTCATACATAACCTCAACCTCATTGTCAGGATGTGTTGAAGTCGGCGCATATACCTGTACAACCTTCAACGAATACCGTTTGGATATTCTGAGTGTAAGGTACGCTACCCTGGACGACACGCTCCCAACTTGCACAATGTTGTTGACGAGGGACTTGTGAACGAGAAACCCGACACCACCTTGGGACAGATGTTCGCCCTCCCAGTGATAAAACAAGTTTTCGGATTTGAGTATTATCGTGTCCTCACCCTCTCTTCGGACTTCAGATAAACCCACAATACTCCAGTTTAACTTGTCTATCTCTTCTTCCAGCTCTTTCACCTTGTCGTCGGTCCTCAGTGTCCTGGCGGTCTATTATGAACTCTTAATTCCAGCTAAGTTCCAGTGTAAACGTCAAATTCGTGTTACGAAAGCGGTCACGTGACACTTTTTAGCTAATCATACGTCGTTTAAAGCCCGAGAAATGAATTGCCTGGAACTTGAATGGTTTTATAAAAGTTCATAATAGGCCCGCTGGTGTTATATGTTGCCAGGTGCAGAAGTCGTTTTTGAGATTGGTAGCCCGATCTCTGCCGACGATTCTTAACACCCCCTGCCCCGCCGTTACCATAGCCGCTACCGTAACTAGGAATAGCGGGGCTGCCGGGAACTTTGGGCCGAGGCTTGGTTGTGGCTATCATAAGGGGGTTGTAGCCGGTAGTCACCACGCTTGGCCAGTGCGTGTTGGTGACCGCAGTAGATGTTCTTAGTCCGCAGGGAGACACTGCTGCCCGTCTCCTGGAATATCCTATTAGTCGCTTTTTACGACATTCCAGGAAGAAGTAGGAGTGGTGCTATTCTACAAAGTGGACCCGGCACCACACGGGGGAATCATACCTATTTACAATGATTAAATTGAGGTTTATTTACAATGATTGAAGTTTTACGTATTGATTTTATTATTTACACAAGCCTTAACAGACGTCCAAAATGCTCACCTCCTCGAGTGATGCAGAGTTCAGCACGTTTGCACAAATTGTCCTTTACGCGGTTTAGCACAAGAACACTTCACTTCGAACTTTATCAAAAGCAGTTACTATTCTTAATTTTAATTCATCTCTGTTCGAATACTCCGTAGCATACGCAACACTTTTAACCTCCCCCACAAATAGAAATCCATCGGTGTGAGGTCCGGGGAGCGCGCCGGCCATGGTACAGGTCCTCCTCGCCCTATCCACTGATCACCGAAGTGATCATCTAAGTATATTATGTATGTCTGTAATATTTTTTATTACTTCGTATCGTCCAAACGGCTGGACCAAATAATACAATTAAGATATCGTTAGATTCGTTTTGATAACCCAAGTATTCTTAAATAAGTGTCATTAAAAAAATGGTGGCTGTGAGATGTCACTGTTTGAAGTATCAAAAAATAAAAATAAATCGAAAAATGCAATATGGGTATCAAACTAATGAGCTCAGCATAAGAATTTCAAAAAGGTATAATATCATGATACCTTTTTTGATGGCAGGCAGCTTTTTAATTTTATACTAGTTCAGTGGTCGGTAATAGAAACATAAAAAACGGTATTAGAAACAAACATCATCCATGCGTCGGTAATAGAAGCAATCGCTATTTTAGATTCAATTATTATTTATTAAATATTGTGTTATTTAATACTGAATTTACGTACTGAATATCATAGAATATTTAATCATGTTAAAGAATAAATTAAAACGCCTTTTCTAGCATAACAGCATATATCTAATTTTCTAAAGTTCATACAAAGTCGGCTTAAACTGGCGGTAATAGGCGCGTTTACCTTATGTTATTAAGCAAAATACTCGTAGCAGTATAAAACCATGAAAATCTAAGCTTAAATAAGCTTAAAAAAACAATGTTAACATAATTATAATATAGTTTAAATTGCTGTACCTACCTTCGTATCAATAGAGTCATAACTAGAAAAGTAGCCAGTAAATGCCCACCTGAGATTACTTTATTTAACTTTTAATTTTATCTATATTATGGTAAAAAAGCAACGTTTAGTAGGAAACATAAAGCGATGCCAAATGGCGTGGAAGGGTCGCGGTGAAGGATAAAAACAGTGCGATCTTGTGCCCGATAATTAAGGCTTTAGAGGAATCATTTTATTAAAAAAAGATTCGCTTTACCTGAGATATCAAAACGATGGCATCTACAGCTGGTTTTCTTTTGGTTGTTTATTAAATATAGGTATATTATTAGTACCCACAGATTCCTAGCCCCCTTTTAGGGTTATCAGGGGTTAAAGTAACGATTAAAGTACCATGCACGAAAGTTTGTTTTTTGTATATTATATTTATATCTATACCAATATTATAAAGCTGAAGAGTTTGTTTGGTTGAACGCGCTAATCTCAAGAACTACTGGTACGAATTGAGAAGTTCTTTTTGTGTTTGATAGTCCATTTATCGAGGAAGGCTATAGGCTATACGAGTATAACACCTTATATTTTAGTAGTTAGCGGTAGCTGTAGCGAGGCACACCTAGTTAAATTATATAAGGAAACAGTAAAGTGACAAAATCTATACATTTCTCAACTTAAGAACAAACATTATTAAGAACACATAAATTCTCACTCGAAGTCGAACTTAGAGCCCTTTGCTGCCAGAGTCAACAGGCTACAGGACATCAAAAGTCAATAAAATCAAAGTCTAATTTAATCTAGCCGGACCTGATAGACCATATTAAGATTTTTAGACTCAAACAATTGACTGTGGTGACGGTGAAAGACAGTTGGCGCCAGATGTGACGTCACTCGTCTGCTATGATATCATTCATAATTTAGCTCTCAGTGTCATTTACTTCCTTAATTGTTGGACAATATCAAGGTCAACGTACCTCAATCTCCAAGTTACTCGCTGATACGAGTTTATGTTTTGGTGTTAGATCAATGTTGGACAAACATAGTTTGGTCATAGTTTGGTCAAAGTTGTTCAAAGTTGGTGTTGGGTCTATCTTGTTCTTTTTTAAATTATCAAAACACTGACAGAACAGCCCTGACCAAACAGCGTCTATGACTAGATCATAACTGTTTATGACCAAAATGAAATGGCTATCTTATCCACGAAGAACTTTACTAGACTTTAGGGAGACCTTGTGTATATTATATTCTGGAAGCAATGTCTGTTTCGTATTATTTTCCCAGTAGACGGACTACTGGGAAAATAATACTGTAATCACTATAATACTGTAATACTGTAATCACTTAAAATAACGCCAGCAATAATTAAAGGTTTTGAGTCCAAAATGGTGACATTCTGTAAATTCTTTCTGAGTTGGCATATCTTGGTAAAAGTGAATAATTTTAAGTGGAATGATGAAAGAGTTCAAATAGTCAACTTACTTCAATAGCTTACTTTAATATTGTCTTTCTAATCCAATTTCAATCCGGAATGCTTAGACAAATCCTAAACTCGTCGCCAACAAAATCTCTCAGTTAAGATTGCTTGAGTTAGCTGTGAAACGACTCCTCGTGGCTGGGAGCTTAAGTCTTGGTTCTCTCTTCTTCTTTCATTGGTGACAGTGACCAGTTATCATCAGGTACTTTGTGTAATCTCTTTTGTCAGCTATTCACAAAAAAGTAATAACAAACACATGCTGTATAAAACGCCACAATATCTGCGTACGTGCGCCGAATCTATCTGATATGTGATCTCCAAAAAACGGACCCAAAACTTTTTTCACCCAACTCCAAAGAAATTCTCAATAAAAAACACTGATTTCGCAGATGTTGATTTTATAAATTTCTTGCACGTGTTTAGTTTTTTGCCCTGCTCGTGCGGGCTCGTGTCGGTTATGAAATTGTCTAAAATTGAAGAGAACATCCAATTAGAAATAAATTACAGCGAAAGAATGCGAATATTGTCTGCAGCTGCTAAGAAACTATCATAAGGTTGGACGTAAACCTATCCCTAAACTATCCCCAGTATAATTTATTCCTTCTATACTTAAAACAAGGCCGTCGATCAAGTTTATTAAATTTATTTTATTTCATTGACAGCATTTGTTTTTATGACGTCGATTGTTTTAGTCATTATTTTAGCCCAAGTGACAAAACCAAAGAGGAATCAACACATTACAAGAAGCAATAATAAATTACGAATCAATACTAAAAAGCTGCATTTTATGCATATGCAAATTTATTTTGTGAAATGTATTAAGTACTACTCCAATTTTTAAATTAACGCTAGTACGGACGGATTATTTGTACATTTTATAAAAATGTACTAATTGTCCTCTATTCCTTTTATAATAAAGCTTACACTTTTACACATTAAAATATCACCTTTATCGAAAACCGTAGTATAACCTGTTATGTTTACATTTATTGAATAAATAAATAAATAAATAAATAAATATGCTACTTGACTGTACATGTGCTGACATCTATTAACGCCAGCAAACACTACAAACACAATGATCTATATAGATCCAATGCGCATGCAACACCGCAGCATTGGTTCGGCGTTTTGTCGGTAGATGACACTAGTAAAATCTTAATTATCGATAATGTATCTTAATTCGATACAGTGACAAATTTTAATCAAGATAAAATATAAAGGACCAAGTAAATAAAAGCAATAAAAGATAAAGGAAACCAAACAATAAATAGAAAAACGCGGTGTAACACAATTTTACTTTTTACAATAAAACTAAAATATAATTTAATATCTATTTCATACATTTAACTTCAATTATATTAAATATGACAAAATTATTTTATGACTCTACCTTAAATAACGATTCTACAAGTAAAGTTTAATTAAAAGTTACAATACTTTTGACAGATTAAGGTTGGTTTTTTAAAACTAGTTTATTATAGAGATCGACGTAAATATTATTGAAATTGTCATGCCTATGGCATTCCAATTTGTCTGATACACACACGGGTTGGGTTCCGTCATATTTTGAAGTGTTATATTCTATATTGAATTTTTCTACTTCCTTTATAACATCCAAAAGACATTTACATTGCCAAGGATTTTGATTGAAGAAAAATTTCTGTAAACGAACTCCAGTATTTCTTAATTCCAAACAAAAATTATCGCTCAAATACGTGAACTGATTATAGGCCAAATTCAGATTTTTCGCTCCCGTTCCCCTGAATGCATTTACTGGGATAAAAGTAATGTAATTGTGCGACAAATCAATATTACTTAATGTACGCATATTTTGAAATAGGCTCTCTGGGATGCTGGTCAATCTGTTATTCCTTAACAAAATAATTTTCAAATTTTTCAAAGGCTTGAAAACATCTTCGTGTACAGTTTTTAAAACATTCCAACCGATATTGAGCAGCTCGAGGCTATTCAGATTAGCAAATGTAGTTGGATTATCCAGTTTTGATATCTGGTTAACTGACAACAAGAGCTTTTTCACCGTGTTAAGGTTTTTTTGTGTCGCAAAATTAGGGACTTCAGTTAACGTACATCTATCCAGATTGAGAAATTCTAACGTTTGAAAGGTTTGCAGTATATTATCATCGGTGTCCGACATATCGTTTCTAGAAAAATCCAAGAACGTAATTCGTGAGTTTCTCCTGAAAAGTTGTGGATTTAATTGGTTTCCCAAAAATGGGTTGCTCGATACATCCAAGTACTGTAACTTCCATAACGGGTCAAAGACTCCCAGTTCTAGGGTCGAAATTTTGTTGCCTTTGAGATCTAGGCTTAGTAGATTTGGCTTCTTGTCAAAGAGACCAAGTGGGATCTTGGATATGGAGTTACGCGATAGATTCAAATGAGTCAATTGCTGTGCGGCATCTAAAGTACCAAGTCTTATTTCACTTAGCTTATTGTTCGACAGATCAATCTGTTTCACTAATGGGAGTCCATGGAATGCTTCATACCCTAATACTGTTATCCTGCAACCTCTCAGCGTTATTTTTACAGTTTGGTTATTATCCGATACTAAACCTCTTTCCAAAACGTAGTCTTTATCACCAGGACTGCATAAAACAATGTTTGGTTTCTGCTCGTTCGGTTTACATGTCGGATTAGCGAAGACCGTAAATGATATTACAAGTCTTAATAGGCAAAGAATGAGCAGCCTTTGGGTATTCATGTCTGAAAACAATAATTTGTAGTATTTTATAGTTTGTATTTTATAAGTGTTCAAATTATAGGAATTGTCCTATGTTAAATATATTATACATAATAATTTTAACAATTGAGTTACTGCTTCTGGAAACTACTAAAATAAATGATCTTAAAAATCGTGAAACTAAGCAAACAGGTAAGCAGAACATAAATAAAAAGGACATAAATTGCATAAATTAAATGAATTTATCTGTATATTTCAATTTACTTTATTTAGGTATGTTAAAAATTTAGGTAAAAAAGTAGCACTTCATGCAATATTATTATTTCCGTCTTATTACATATTATCTGAGACGAAATGCCATTGAACTTCAACAAACTTGTTCCTGGCCTCCTTACGTTTATTTATAGATACAAACACAGAAGCAATTTCTAAATAACAAATAAAAATCACAACTCTTTTAATAAATTATTTCTTATCAAAAGATCTGAGTAAATATAATTCACTTAAAATAAAAATTTTATTATGGAATTCATAAATACCTTACGAGATAACAACGGTAGGAAGAAAGTTCCCGTCATTGGTCTGTTATCTCTCTGCAGACACTGTCAAACAAACAAATCTCAAACTATCCCAACTAATAACTGTATCCAAATATTGACGTTAGCAAAACACTGCAAATCATGACTGTAAACAGTTAGAGATGTCAATAAAGTTTTTCCAGTATTAAGGCCACAGTACATGAATGAACGAGTTATACACAACCATTTATGTGTGTGAAGAGCGCTTAAAATTGTCATTCGTATAAAAAGGTTGAACCTTGATGACGCGGAAGATGTAAATTTCTTGTTGCAACCTTATGTTAATGTACATAAGGTTTAATTTGAATTGTATCACAATGCCTTGGATGACAAATTCTGTCTCAAGTTAATCGTTCGTCACAGATACAAGACTCAAATGAGTCACAGACGATGAATGGACATTTACACACATGAAAAAGGTATATGTATACATAAGAACACATTTATCAAAAAACAAAAAAAAAGAAATTTACACTGGGTCGAATTTTCAATACTTGTAAAATTTTAATATCCCTGCATAAAAAATTTGATTGGTCAACCATTATATCTGAAGTCGGAGCTTAATACAACAAATAAGATAATAATGCAAATATGTACCTACTACTGCAAATTTCATGTGACATATTACCTCAAATGTGTCCCATCTCACTCATACGAATGTTGCCCTATCTGATGTTTAAGAATTTATTAAACATGACTTCTTCACATTTATCCGACAAACCGATTAGCCGGAAGGTATCGACCAGCCATCCTTTACCACCTAGCGCCAAGACGCCTAAAACAAATTAAAAAGGCCGGACAATTTCGTACATTTTGCAACCCTACATATATTTGAGGGTATATTTATAAGGTTTTTGGATAGGAGGCGTGGCCACAGAAATTAAGTTACCACAAACACCCAAGAACAAAGATTTATTTATGACAAATGTCTGCACCGACTGGGAATCAAACCTCGGACCCCTCACGTCACAGTCACTTCCAGTCAGACACTTCAGGTTAATGAAAAAAATGCAATACACAATATTGATGAATCAGATAATAGGCTTGTTTCCACTAAGAATAAATCGAATGGCTTAGAGTTTCTAATGATTAACCATGATAATTAGTAAACAAAAATGCAGCTTTTCTATTAAAATAATAAAAGATTAATAATATTTTTGGAAAATAAAATCGACAAATTGAGGCGTTTAATCACGTGACATTAAACATCAATCAGTGAAGCGCATGGAAGCGTGACGTCACACCTCGCGAAACACTACGTTGTAGCTGTCATTTTCGTATAAAATGAACAGGTTATTTGGAGTTTTCAGCAATTCTCGTTAAATTAATACAGTTCGTTTTTAGTTTAATCTTGAAAGACAGATATAATTTGCTATGGAATCAGGATTTAACAAAGCAAACAGCAGTAATTTGCTTAAAATTGACGCCGTTATGCTTGGCAAATTTTTTGCAATAAACACCGACATAATATGATACTCTGTATAATTAATCATATCGTTTGGCAACTAACAAAATAAGAAGAGTATGAATTATTACATTTTATAAAACGAAAATAATATTTTAACTCAAATAAATCATAAAACCCTACTCAAGTCATAACATTTTATAGGTTATGTGTGGTATATTATGGTAGATTTTGCAAAATTCATTTCTTTTACTATACATTTATAAATAGATACATCAAGTTGTGTTTATTACTTACATCAAAATGATCTTCACAGAAATAAATTGTGGAATCAGTTGATAAAGTAAGAGCATCTTGCCTCCTTGCCATATTTAACCACTTTTTACGTATTTGTTTATTGTTTGGAACGTATATGAATAATTTGTTTGGCGTTTTTATCGTTGTACTTTTACATTGGGGCACTATACAGTATTTATAATACGAGGAATTCATTATTTATTAAAAAACACAATTGACTGTCATACACAAACACGGCTGTTTCGCGAGGTGTGACGTCATTCAAAACGCCATGACAGTCTTGGCCTCTTTCGCGGTCAATTTCAAGTTCATTTCTAAAAACTCAAAATACTAATGTAAAAGACTTATTTTTCTTAGAATAATATATTTTTGGGGTGAAATAGATGCTAAGCTATAGTTATAAACTAATTTCCAAATTTTGTCAACTAGCCTATTGTAATAATACTGTGTTATCGTTAGATGTCAATATAAATGACGTCATACAACACGAAAATTTTCCAAACTTGAGTTTCTCACTTTGTAACCGTTCTACAAAGTTAAACTTTAGATCGGGTTCATCAGTTAGATCGAAGCCAATTAAATAGCATTATAAAAATGAGAGACATAAGCACAGCAAAATTAATCACTTGTTGGAATTAAAAAAAAATTTAGGTTTGATCATTATACAAAACTTTGTCACAGGTAAATAACGACATAATATTTCCATCCCACACACATACCTACGTGACGCAGGTGTAACCTTCATTGGATTACGTCGTAGTTCTTATTAAGGACCTTAGTAAATTACAATGAAACAACGAAGGTTTACGAATATATTTGCTTTACGATCTAAATCTTATCACTAAATCAGTCACACTTATCATAATTGACAGAATTTTCAGGTACAGGCAACGCATCAGATATGCTATCAGGACAATTAGAACATTGTGCATCGCTGGAGATATTGAAATCTATCGAGCTATCTTTAATGCTCATTGAAGTATTCGGATCTTCCAAATTAGTATTCAAATTTCTAGAAAAATCGAATTCACTCTTCAACTGCTGAATAGCTTGGATCACTTCGCTTTGGAAATTCATATTTAATTTATACAACTGTTCTGAATGCTCTTTTTCTCTTCTTAACTCATTTTTGAGATGAGTGTCTTTAAATTTTTCAAATTCAGTCATAACTCTATTCTTTGATTCGTATACATGCTGCACCATAGATACAAGCATAAATAATTTCTCTATAACTTTTTCCTTCACTTCTGGTGAAATATTCTTATCGGATTCAAGGTCTGATTTTGCGTCGAGCGCCAAGTCGTTAGCTGAAGATGGAAATCCTAGAAGGGACTTTGAGTTAGAGCCATTATTTCCTTTAGGAGGTGTCGGAGAACTTTCATGTTTACCCGGTTTTATCGCTTCTTTCTCAGTCTTTTTTGAAGTAAAAGCGCCATGAGTTACCACTTCAGTAAATGTTCCTGAACTTGGCTTGTTAGATTGGTACTCAGCAGTTTTCTTTGTAACCTTTTGCTGCAACTCCTTATTTTTCTCCTTTTCCTTTTCATGTTTAGTCTTCTGAAGACCTTCTTCGTGTACAATAGGTTTCTTCTCATCCTTGACTTCCTTGCTATCCTTATCCTTGCTTTGAAAGGGACTTCCTGTTCTCTTACTAAAATTTGTGACAGTTAACTTAGACATGTTGACCTTATCGGGGGCGTCGTAAATGGCGTGGTATCTTAGGTATGGGTCACGGAACTAATTTTCTCTGCACTAACACATAACTGAGTCCACTCTGAGTGATGACGATCAAAGAACTAAATGGCCGGTTCGATCAATATTGAATGGTTACGGACTCACCATATCGGTGTGGGTTTCGCTCCTTACTTTTGGTTTGTCAGTGCTTCCTAGGCGTGGTAATGAATTTATGATTACTTTGAGTGGCTCGGTGTCTCGGCCGACGCGTGGGCCTGAATGCAGTTTGCATTGAACTGTTATAACGATAGATCGTTGATGATATTTAACGAGTTTAAGTGAATTCTTTACGAAATCGATCCATTGTCGACGAATATTCTGGTTGACATAATATTTGCACTGGCCAATTAAATTTACGGCGTTAATTTGGAACGAGCTTTACATCATTACAGAATTATAATAGAAAAAGACTCGCTTACGTGTCATCGTTTTCTTTACATATTTTTCTTTCACTTACATTTTTACAGGTACATACTTTACTGACAAGTCATGTTTAAAACAATGTATGTATGTTACGAGGTACTATTATGTGGACGTGTGTCGGTACGAATAAAATATTTTGACTTTGACTTTGACTTTGACTATGAAAAATTTATATTGTTTTAATGTAATTTCGATTTTTGTAAACCAATAATTCAAAGCGGTTAAACGATGCAAAAGACCTACTATTGAGCTAGTTAGAGGAAAAATATCACGAGTAGGTATAGTCACAGAACATCTAATAATTAGTTAGAAGGGGCATAGCACGTAATTTGTATGGGAACCGCTGTCGCCTTTTCAATAAACACAACTAACGAAAATGAACAAATACGCACGAGGATTGTTATGTGTGCATGAAGTAGGCGTGACTCTGTAGCTAGGGATTGATTGTCGATAAATTTTTATCGGTATTTATTTTCGCAAGGTATACTTATTCATTATATACTTTTATACTTTTTGATTGAAATTACTTACTCCGTCGACAGACTCATATTTCATCGTGGCCTCCTTAACAAAGTTTTTTCCAATTACCGCACATGAAGGCATTTTTACGTAATTAAGTCGCAGTATTTTGCAGTACTTTTCTCCGTTGGAGTTTGCGAGTCACTAAACAGCGCAATCGCGTGTTTTTGTGCGATGTGCGCATTTGATCACAGTATTGGCGCGCCTACCTTGCCCACAATTCCTTTCTAACTAATTATTAGATGTTCTGTGGGTATAGTCCTAACAGTTACGCTGTACAAATTCCAAAATATCAGCTGAACCACTGAATTTTGCTGAATATAGATGGGGGTTAAATTGGTAGGTACTGAGGTCCCCTACCCCTGGCACATCATTGATCCACCCCTCTATTACCTGTATAATGGTACAGTACAATTGGACATTACATTTATAAACCAATTGCCCTGAGGAATCATCCTCAGGTACAACTTGAGCCATAATAAATAGTCCTATAATTCGTCGCAGACATTCACTAACCTCATACATAACCATAATTCTTCGATCTATCCCTCGATCAAAATAATCCAATGGATACAATTACGAGACAGCCTCGCGGGACACTCATTAATATAATTAAAGGAAAGAATTGTAAATAGTCATCACTTTCACCTTAGCGGAACTATTCCGACAGAAATGGTAATCCTATTTGTATTCAGAGCTTCCCTCCAGCGTTGGATCACTAATAAATAATAGAGGCCCGGTAACAATCTATGATACGCCGAATTTGTGTCACATTTGAGCGGGATTTACATTTACATTGGCTTGTCAACCCAAATCGCTATGTCTACACAAAGTATCCATCATAAGTTTAATGTGCAATAGAATAGAGCTCATACATTCATTATGTACATACTCAATATATCAGCCTTCCTAATACGTCTTATGAAAAATAAATAATGAAAGCTCAATCCAAACGTAAAATTATGATGAATTAGTTTTACATTTATGCGGGAATTACTTCGATTTTCTAGATCCAATAGCTATTTGTTTGTATTAGGATTTTATCCAATTAAAATACACTAACGTTTTATAATAGGTAAATAAGCCAATGATTGAATACAAACCCACCTGACGTTAAGTGGAAATAGAGTCGTGGATGGCAAAGCGCACTAACTTAGTAAAAGCCTATTCATTAACTTTTGACAAAAGGACAACTCTCAGGTACCTTCGCTTGTTTTCTCAATGCTTTCTTCACTGAATAGAGTAGGTAATAATTAACAGAAACCTTTAAAAATTATAGGTGATATCAGGATTCAAACCCAGAACCGTCGGAGATCGTTTAACTCAAAAGACCATCATGGCTTCCTCTATAATACACTGAGCGAACAGGAGAGGTTGGCTTGGACTCAAGATGTATTGGTCCCTCACACTCCGAAATTTTCTTTTACTGTATGTATGTAAGGATAAACGAGAATTATCGACTTTCTACAGTCTCTCTTACAGTAGTACGTTTACTGTCCTCATTAAATAAATAAAAAATATAGAAACGAGTCGTTAATGGTTTTAGATAGTTTAACGCCCCAACTCAGAGTCAATAATTTACTTTAATCACTCCTTAGTAAAGGATCACCATACAAATTCTGTACTAAGGAGCGAATTAAGTAACCATTAGTGACTCTGAGTTGGGGCATGACACGAACGTAGTAAACGTTACTCTACCTTTTGTTAAAATTTGTTGTAGTACTTGTAGTAGTTACCAGGTAAAAAATATTAAGTAAATGTTAAATAAAACCACCAAACATTTTGTTTCTATTTTGCTAGCATTTGAAGCTATGTGGACACCGTTGACCATAGACATTCGTAACACCAAAAGCGAACAAGGAGCGTTACTGGCCCATAATTAATGAAACGTGATGATATGTATTATTATAATGTTTATATTGATTATGATATGTAATGCATATGCACTATAATATCATAGTGTTATTGTTAAGATTTGACTCAAAATAAAGACCATTATTATTGAATTCCTCCACTATGGGATCGAAGAGTTGGAAACGGGCGGTTTCACATGTAGAGAATGATTTTGGGTACTAAATACTCAGTGGAGCTATAAATAATGTCAGATTTTCTGTCCAATATACAACGTACTCTAAAATCAATTTTTCGTCGTAAATTTTATCCCACAGCTATTTGCTACTAGAATTAAATCTCATATGACAACAATGCGCATCAATGATATTATCTCCCAAGCTACAAGTTCAATGATAGCAATTTATTCGCGATTACGTATGCAGCCGACGCGTGCGATGTGCTTGCTCCTCCATATCAAACACCCTGACCAATCCAAACGTCTAACCTCTCGCTCCAACTTCCAATTCTCACCATAAGAACGGCAGGGACAAAAACACTCGATCATTACTTCGGCGAATCAGGGTATGGTGTCACAAACAACAGAAAAGGTGCGCGAAGCCGACGAATCCAAAGTGCTGTTGAAACAAACAATGATGTTAGAACTTAGGACGTTTTAGATCTGGCAGCTCGAAGAGGATTCGTATCAAATAGCTTTCCCTTACACTTCGATTCTACGCAAACTAAAGGTCCTAAGTCGACGATTGACGCGTACATTGCAAGACGATGTATACCGGAACTGCAGACCACGTGCTGAATTTGAAATAGCTGTATAAAAACCAGTGAGTCCTTGTCGAAACTATCACATTCTCACTTACGATCGTCCGGTCAACACCAGGAGCCTAGAATAAATAATGGCGTCTGCAAAATTCTTGTGTTTGGTGGCCCTAGCACTATTCGGGAGTGCCGTAGCCCAACCATCCAAAGGCTTCTGGAAGGGCACTCCCATGGACAGCATGGTTGAGGAGATGAGATCTGGCTGCGCGGAAGGATCCGACCCTACCGCCTGCATCAAATACAAGGTCATGTCCTTGTTGGATAGCATCTTCAAAAAAGACACGTTCCAGGTATTATGATCACTTTCAACTTTCGCTGCGAAGTATACCAAGATTTATTGGAAAGTAATAGAGCAAAATTTGTTTCACAGATCTCAGAAGCAGTTGAGGTGACGAAGAATGGCGCTGGCAACGATGTCACTGGTCGCTCCACTGGTGATTTCTTCGACAGTATCGAGAACTACATCCAGTCTCACGATGTAACCTTCCAGTTGCCCATCGCTGACACCAAGGTGACTGTGAGCCCCAGGAACCTGGACAATGATGAGCTGAGCCTAAACATCAAGTTCAACAAGGAAGGTGCCCGCTCCGTCGGCGAGGCGCGCAAGGCTAAGCTGAAGAAGATCATCGTGCCCATCCTGGTGTTCGTGCTCCTCAAGGCTATGACCCTCATCCCCCTGGCCATCGGTGTTCTCGGTCTCAAGGCCTGGAATGCTCTCCAGCTGTCGTTCTTCTCCTTCGTTGTCTCCGTCGCTCTGGCTATCTTCCAACTGTGCAAGAAGGTGAGCTAAATGTTTGATATTATATTTAAGACCATTAAAGCTAAATTGAAATTGAAAGAACTGAAAGAACATTCAGGATGGTTATAGATGTACATGAGCTGTACTGACCTAAGTATTATCAGATGGTATAAATGTTCATTTGTTATTATTCTCTCTACCTGTATCAAGTTCTCCTAATTCAAATTGCACCAATTTCTAATGCATTCTTGACCTAATGATGCACAAAATATTTAAAGTTAGTTATAGACTAGACTATAAGATAAGCAATGCACTCTTTACCGCACTTTAACCTCAGCTAACTAACATAATCGCGACTTTATCGGGGAATAACGTTATAGTTTACCCAGATTGCGGCTGACAACTCGCACCCACAAATCGCTGCTCACGGACCTTGGGATGCTGCCTACGCTACTACTCGTCACAGGAGGGAAGCCGAGCCTCAGGAACTAGCCCAAGAACTGGCCTACAACGCTTACCACTAACTCTCTCCCCCCGAACGATCGACCGAATCCCGCTATACGTCCGTCCTGAGAACGGAAACAAACCAAATAGGTTTTTAAAACCGCTACAGTGTAAATACTGATTATTTATTTAATGTGCGTGCGAGATTGTGATGAGTGAATGTTATTTATTATTTAAATAAATCATTGATTAAATATATTATTACTGTAATTGTAAAAACCTTATTTATATCACTTGTTTCCTCTTCCAATTTCGACTTTTCCTTACTTGGTAATGCAGACGTTGTAATACTTGCAAGTAAAATACTGAGTCAAATAATCTACTTTGGAATTCTTTACACCCTTTTCAATGAGAAAGTTTTCCGTGCCTGAAATTATAAGCTACATAGAAGAAAGTTTGAACAAAGTACTTACATTTAATTATAATGTTATGAAGCAATGAGGTTAAAAATTAAAGTATAATAAATAATTAATAATAATAATAAACTTTATTGAACCAAATTATACAAAGTCATGGGGTTGAGGATCGTTGGTCCCACACTAGAATTCCCTGTGTTGTGGAAGACCAACACCTTCCTCTTACACATGTATCTTATTAAATTTTACAGTACAGTTCAAGTTATTAATGAGATAACGACTTACAATATAGGAAAAAAACAAGTGTAGAGTAAATGTGTGTGTGTGTGTGTGTGTGTATGTGTTATTATATATACGTTGTGTTATATACTATATATAAATGTACTTATGTTAGAAAAGACTAGAAAGCAATTCTTCTGTCTGACGATAATTAAGGTCAGTTAACCAATTTAATTATTATAAGAAAAATTATTATAAGTAATACTATTTGATTTGATAATTATATTTGGTAAAATTTATAAAAAAAAAAAATACAAAGTACCTACACTTCCTATTTTTTACTCTACTTTCAAATTCCTAGTCCATTTCCTTTCACGATTTATAATTGAAAATGATAACAAATGGGATGCATGTCTATCATTTTGCGCTAAATTCTAAAATTCATATAATTTGTATTAACCCACTTGTTATGGATATAACTTTTCTCGACGGAACTTGCTGATCTTTGGTATGACGTATGGCTTCAACCCATTAATGGCCCACTACTGGGCACGGGTCTCTCCTTTTGAGGAGGCCTGGAGCATTCTCCACCACGCTGCTCCAGTCCGGATTGGGGGAGGGGTTAGTGGCCAACCCGAGTGTCGGAAGTTTTCAAACCACCCGAGGGCCTCCGACATGGCTTAACGACTGTTACCTTATGATAACAACCGGGACCGACGGCTTTACGTACCCTTCGAAGCACGGAAACGCTCAAAAATTTTTGAGCCACTAGCAGTCACCCATCCAACTACCGACCGTGCCCGCTGTTGCTTAACTTTGTCGATCACTTAGGATCGATGCAAGCCGCTGGGCTATGAGCTCTTCGCTTGGTATGACGTATAAAAAATTAAAAATAAATCCCAACTCTTGTGGAAATGCTGGAAAACTTATATTTAGATTATAGGCAATAACTTACATATTACTAGTGAGTTTTAGGTTAATTTCAGACAAGACTATATAATACAAAACATGTAAATATAGTTAATTTTATAATATTACTAGCTGTGCCATGCGGTTTCATCCGCGTTAATTTGTGGAAAAAACTAACTATTAAAATATAATTATGATGTCATAATGTTACGTCGTGACGTCGTGACGTTATGGCATCATTAAGCCTTCCTCGATAAATGGACTATCAAACGCAAAAAGAATTTTGTAATTCGAACCAGTAGTTCCTGAGATTAGCGCGTTCACCGAAACAAACTCTTCAGCTTTATAATATTTGTAAATTTTAGTAAGAAAGAAAGAAATTATTAGTTAGTAGTTATTAGTAGTATTAGTATTACCAATGCCCCTTGATACAAGTATATATTATTTATTTATTTATTTATTTAACCTTTATGTATAAATCTTGGTGCTAAGTTAATTCACTCAAGATTTTCATCTAATTTATCTGACTATTATTACTCCTAGACTAACTATAATCATAATCTGATACTGGCCGGATTTAATTAGGCAACCATATGCTATAATAAATAGAAAAAAATTAGCTTTAATTTCATATATTTCATAAATTTACGTTATGAACGTATAAATGTATCGAAATCATACCTGTTTATACCTGGCTGCGAAGAGGTGCGGGCGGTTGCGCAACGGCAGCCGTGGTTTTTTAGAATCTTTATATAAATGGCCGTCATGTAGACGAAATTTTATTTAAAAAACAAGTGAACGAAATTTTTTACCAAAAATAAATTAAAAATAATTTAATTTAAAATACTAGCGGCCAAATTTTGATAGGCTACCTAGTAATTATATATTCTCCTAATTATGAATATGCATAAAAATTTGGTTTTTAGTAAAAAAACAGATGAGTGCACTTATTTGTGGTGGGATCTTAGGCTAAATGGAGAAAACGCCATCTATGAACAAAACTATATACACAATTAAGTCAGAAAGGAACTTGCTGAAAAAATAGTTTAGTTCAGGAGTTCTAGATGGCGTTGTAGTATTAAGATAAAAGTTTCTGATTATAAGTTAATTTCCAGAGATAATATTATATTCGAGCACTACTTCATCAATGTTTTGTCATGACGTTGTCACGTTAAACTACCGTCCGTAAACCGACTTTACAGACAACCATTTTTTTTGTCAAGAATTATTTAAAACGCTTGTCTAGACACCACCCAAGATCCAGAAGTATCCTGGAACCCGAAGAAGTAAAATGCGGGTGCCAAGTATCTTTATTGGCAAATAACATATCGGTGATGCCTTCGGGGCTACTAATAATAAAAGCGTCCGTGACTGCGTACCATCAGGTATTTTATCTGTTAATTTTTAGGGGATTTACATACATAAAAAAGTAATAATTGCATTTTGATCTTCAATGACAAAACATGGTAGTCAATATTACTATCGTTTGATATTCGAAACACGAAAGTTTATCCTCAATTTAGTGATATACTCGTATTCTGAAACAAAGGACCCCGCAAAATTTCTATGGGAATTGGCTCTCGGCTAAATTAGCTGAAATTTTGCACAGAGGTAGCTTTCATCATGCTGATCAAAAGTCTCAATGGGCGCAACCCCCCAAAATCAAACCCAGACCCACCACTCCCCCCCAAATCAAAAAATACTCCCCAAAGCACATTGGATGAAAATCAATGCATAAGGGATATATTCATATGAAACTTCGCACAGAGGTAGCTTTCATCATGCTGATCAAAAGTCTCAATGGGTGCAACCCCCCAAAATCAAACCCAGACCCACCACTCCCCCCAAACACCACCTGGCGTAAACAGGTCGGGTATCACCCAACACCTTGCCTTCATATGCATATATTAGACGTTTATTTTATTATATTTTAGCCGTATTGGGGTGGCTTAGAATACTAACCCCAATCCCACGCCGGAAGGGTGTCGTAAGAGGCGACTAAATCCGGCCCGCTGGTGGTAGGGCCCTCGGAGGGATTATATTGGTAGTATTGATTTTAATTGTTAATTAATATCATTATTACTATTATTATTTCTCCAGGGGTTCGCCTGGATAGCTACCACCCTTGAGCATAAGTCAGCCGATAAAAAGACTCGTCGTGTTCCGGCTGGGGGCTTGAGAGCCAGTTCTTTCTTTCTTTTTCTTCTCTCTTTCTTGGCCGGCAGCGCATCAGTGATGCCTTTGGTGTTGCTGTTGTTCATGGGCGACGATAGCCACTTACCATCAGGTGGATCATCAGCTCGTTTGCCGGCTATTTCCATAAAAAAAATCCCTTATGCATTCCATCGTAATGTGTTTTGGGGAGTATTTTTATTGGGGGGGGAGTGGTGGGTCTGGGTTTGATTTTGGGGGGTTGCGCCCATTGAGACTTGATCAACATGATGAAAGCTACGTCTGTGCGAAGTTTCATATGAATATATCCCTTATGCATTGATTTTCATCCAATGTGCTTTGGGGTGTATTTTGAGATTGGGCGGGGAGTCTGGGTTTGATTTTGGGGGTTGAGCCCATTGAGACTTTTGATCAGCATGATGAAAGCTACCTCTGTGCGAAGTTTGATATGAATATATCCCATAAGCATTGATTTTCATCCAGTGTGCTTTGGGGAGCATTTTGAGATTTGGGGGGGAGTGGTGGGTCTGGGTTTGATTTTGGGGGGTTGCGCCCATTGAGACTTTTGATCAGCATGATGAAAACTACCTCTGTGCAAAATTTCAGCTAATTTAGCCGAGAGCCAATTCCCATAGAGATTTTGCGGGGTCCTTTGATAAATATATACTCGTATTATTGCTCGTATTACGAAAACAATAACATCAAGCGCGTCGGTATTCTGGTTTTATTTAACTTTTTTGAGAAACTTTTAACGTTTTGATAGTATTTATTCTTTAAAGATTGAAAAATATAATTACAGTGTATTTATTTTTATCAATCTTAGTATTATGAATATCCATGTATAGCCGTTTTACTACTAATTCTCAGATATTTCCCGAGCTTTCGTAGCAATGTATTTCGTAGCACCGTCATGACATTTATTACCTAGATGATGGATTAAGAGGCCGTGCCGAAAATTTATTTGACAGAGTTAAGTCATATTCATTGCTAAGCTATGTCTGTGTGCATCGTTCACGCACACCTGGCTGAAGTTCGTGCTTAAACAACTTTGATCCTTTAGTTGATAATAATTTTAGGATGCACACACAGTATGAACAGTTTAGAAATAAAAGTGTGGAATGTTTTTGTATATTCGTTTAGTATATTTATTACAATCAAAATGAAAATTTTTTAGATAAAAACACACTAGGTACATATTTAGGTTATTCAGTGATTTGCATCACAGATGTCATTTATGTTTGCGATAAACTTAGAGTGTACAGACAAATTTAACATGTTTCATTGGTACCTACCCGAAAATCAAACGAGTCTTGATTTCATAAAAAAATGTTTTTGAAAATGCAATTAAAATTTTAGGCCATAAAAATTTTTTGTGTGCTCTGGGACTAAATATGTTGTCATATTCATAACCTATTAAATTGGCGTATTATATAAACTTAAATTTAAAATTTAAAAAACCCGGACTCAAAAAAACAAAAAAGTCTGATTAGGTAAAAAGTAAAAAAATCATACAATAAACCTAGACACGCGGCAGCGTGTCAAGCCAAGTTCAAGCAAAGGAACTGGCTTGCCAGCGCCGAGTGTAATATTACATGAACCACTTGGTGCCACTTTTGACCCTTCTATAACTCAAAACCTCTAGAACAAAAACCTAAACACATAAAACTACGTGTGTTTAATTACATCCATAAGGACATATAGAAGCCCAAATTTCATAAAGCTAGCTCAAACGGTTATAAAGATATGAAGGTCAAAAAGTCGTAAATTTTAGCACTGACTGACTGACTGACATATAGTACCTAAATCTAACCTACTTCCAGATGACCTAGAAGGATGAAATTTGGAATTCAGCGTGGTAATTGTGTGTAAGCGTAGGAAAAAATCAAAAAATAAAAAAGTTGAAAAATAAGTGGTGTCCCCATCACAGAAAAAACTTGTAATATGCGCTAAACAAAAAGAACGGAGATCTAAATGAGTGCAAAGTTCTATGCAAAATCGAAATATGTATTTATAGGAACAAAATAACATTATGAACAAGTATTAAACTCTATTTCTTTGCTTTATTGGATATCTATAACAATTGCTGTTATTTAAAAATGTGAGATCTTAAAGTAGGTTAGATTTGACTTGGCCAGTTTTCATTACATCAGTCATTTTATAAAGTTATTCAACATTTTAATTCTGATAAAAACTGGTATATAAAATAGTAAATACTTCATACACCTACGATATGCCGATGATTTATAGTTATCCTGGCGGGTTCACTGGAGGAACTTGGTACAATGCTCGGAAACTTGAACAGCGCCTTACAACGGGTGGGTCTTAAGATGAACATGGACAAGACGAAAATCATGTCAAATGTCCATGTCACACCCATACATACCGGTTGTTGTTGACGGCGCTGCTCTCGAAGTTGTAGACGAATACATTTACCTGGGACAATTGATCCAGATGGGTAAGTCCAACTTCGAGAAAGAAGTCACTCGTAGAATCCAACTCAGAAGGGCTGCGTTCGGGAAACTGCGTCATATCTTGTCATCCAAAACACTACCTCAGTGCCTGAAGTCGAAGGTGTTCGAGCAGTGTGTGTTGTCAGCGATTACATACGGATCCGATACGTGGTGCTTCATTATTGGCCTAATCCACAAGCTCAGAGTAGCGCAGCGGGCTATGGAGAAGGCTATGCTTGGTATTTCTCTACGTGATCGAATTAAAAATGAGGAGATCCGTAGACGAACAAAGGTAACCCATATAGCTCAAAGAATTAGCCGGCTGACGTGGCAATGGGCTGGCCACACAGTTCGAAGATAACCGTTGGGGAAGAAAGGTAATCGAATGGCGCCCACGTCTCGGAAATATTATTATGTCGTCTATGTCCAGCAGTGGACCTATCAAGACTGATGGATGGGTTTTTAATATGGAGCCGTCCCCCAACACGACAAAGTTTTATTTAGTTAAATTAAATAATCTATATATAAAAATCAATAGCTGTTCGTTTGTCTTGCTAAAACTTGAGAATAGCTGGACCGATTTGGCTAATTTTGATCTTGAAATATTTGTGAAACTTTAGGGAAGCTGTAAACGGTGAGAAATATGAATAATAAGTAATGAAAAATACTAAAAACAAACAAATTGTTCCTAGCTGTGAAACATTTGATATCTTTTGTCAAATTGTCATTTGGTTGTCAGATATTTATAGGTGCGTTCAGAAAGGACCCCGCAAAATTTGTATGGGAATTGGCTCTCGGCTAAATTAGCTGAAATTTTGCACAGAGGTTACTTTCATCATGCTGATCAAAAGTCTCAATGGGCGCAACCCCCCAAAATCAAACCCAGACACCCTCCCCCAATCTCAAAATACACCCCAAACCATATTGGATGAAAATCAATGCATAAGGGATATATTCATATGAAACTTTGCACAGAGGTAGCTTTCATCATGCTGATCAAGTCTCAATGGGCGCTACCCCCCAAAATCAAACCCAAAATCAGCTTGATGAAAGCTACCTCTGTGCAAAATTTCAGCTAATTTAGCCGAGAGCCAATTCCCATAGAGATTTTGCGGGGTCCTTTGTCTATTTCATAGCTGTAGTATGAGGTCTGATTTCTTTGAAAACTTAATGACCATATTATCTTTCTAACGTAACCATCAGCGACATATCTAACTTTTTTATTTTATAACTGACAGTCGAGAGAGAGGGGGAGGGGAAAGAGAAGGGAGATGGGGCTCGAGGGAGACCTCGAGAGGGGTGAGTTGTTAGGCAGTACAGAGTTTGCCGGGTCAGCTAGTACATTTGTAATATTCATGTTATTTATGACTTTTTGAAAATTTATTTTATGACTTTTTACATATTCAGACTTGTTGTTCTTTTTTGAGTGGGGGTTTTTTAAATTTTTAATTTAAGTTTTATTTTACGGGTTTAAAACTTAGATTTAGGCAGGACGTATTTTCTTGTTTCAAAATGAAATATAGGTAGTACAAATCGTGTTTTACCATTGGGGGCCATCCATTAATTACGTCACACGTTAGGGGTGTGGGGTGGAAGGGGTGCTACTATGTCGTGACGTCACATTTCAAAATCTAATAATATGTATAATGGTTAGTATTAAAACACGAAATTTGAGGTACCTAATAACGAAATACTTAAAAATATTTTCAGCCCTACCTATATGATCATAAGGTTTAATTTGTTGATTTTTTTTACACAAATAAGTTAATGCTTGACCACAATCCCACCTGATGGTAAGGGAACATACCAAAACCACGTAACCCATTTTTTTAAACTTTTTACCCCCTCCCCCCCCCTTCGTGACCATTCGTAGTATATGAGAAGACCCCCCCTCCCCCCTAGTTTTCACGTGGTAAATGATAAATACGGTTTTCAATACTTTTTTGCAAAAACAGAGTTAAAAAATAATAATTTTGCTTATATTTGACGACTTGTGGCGCAATGGTTGCTAAAATATTGACTACGTGACAAAAACCTAAACCCCCCCCCCCCTCTGTGACCAATCGTGGTGTTTTGAAGACCCCCTCCCCCCCCTAAATAAGGCACGTGGTTTTGGTATGTTCCCTAAGTGAAGATGTGGTCCAAGGTGGTAAGCACATTAACTTAGTAAAAGCCTATTCACTCTTTTCTTGAAGACATCCACATCATAGGCAGGCGGGAACGCCGATGAAGGCAATTTATTCCAGTCCTTGGCGATGCGTATAATAAATGACGAGGCAAACCGCCTCATCCTTACCGGCGGGATGTACACAACAAAAGGATGGATCCCCGCCGTGCGTCGTGACGTTCGATGGAGAAATGGAGATGGGGGAATCAAATCAAACAATTCCTGTGCACACTCTCCGAAATGTGCCCTGTAGAAAACCGAGAGGCTGGTTACTCTACGCCTGTGCTCGAGGCTTTGCAGATTGGTCTCAACCAAATCTGGGTCACCAATGAGCCTCTTCGCATGCCTCTCCATCAAGTCCAAGGCAGAAAGGTGACATTTGGCTGCACCTGCCCAAATGTGCGAACAGTACTCCACAAACGGCCGAACCTGAGCTTTACCGCCGCACCTTTGCAAGGACACCAAGTTTCCTTGCAGCAGTCTTAGCCTTGGTCTCAATGAACCACCCAAAGTTGAGTTTCGAGGATATCTCTACCCCTAACAACTGAAGGCAGTCGGTATAATCCAAGGGCATATTCCGAAAAGTAGGAGCCAAGGTAAGCGGTCTCCTCTTGGTGGTAAATAGACACGTCTGCGTTTTAGCGGCGTTGAATCTCACAAGATTGGCTTCGCCCCACTCGGACACAGCCCGAAGTGTGAGATTCACACGAGCCACCATGGCCTCTCTTTGAGACTGAATTTCGTCCTGACTGGCCCTGAGACTTGGTAGGTATCTCTCTACCACTGTGCAATCGTCTGCGTACCCATAAATATCAGACTCAGAGCTTAAACCTTTTATACACGCCCAATCATGCTGTACGTCCCGCCAAGGCAATGCACGATGCACGATGCAAAAGTCATGAATAGGCTTGACGTACATCGGTAATTATTATTAATTGTTTGCTGAATTTGCACGACCAATTTTCGTCCTGTTTTCCACGCCTTAGGAAATTTTCCCTGCTCGAGACAGGCATTCAGGAGTCCCCTTATTCGCTACTCCAGGGACTCTGCGGCGTCTAGGGCGGAAACCAGCACTCGACCCGAAACACCATCGGGACCTGGGGCGGTATTTTTGGAGCGCAACCTTGCCACAGCGGCGCCAACTCAACTCAACTCCCCTCCCCCTCCCCTGTACAATGCTTCCTATCTCACTGTAGAATTTATGGATGGCCCCTTGTTGATTAACTAAATTCATCCCCTTCCTCGTGACTACCCCCCCCCCCCCCTCCCTCAAACAGTCAATTTAGTACTACACAAATCAAACCCTTTCATTTGATACCCCACTCGGGTATGTTCGTTGAATTCAGTAAATTCATCTCCTTCTTAACTATATGAATTACTATAACTACCCCACCCCCCTTCAAACAGCCAATTTTGTAATACATAGAAATATGATGTTTCGTGGTGTTATTAAAATAAAAAATAATTAATTTAATAATTGGATCAAAATGTGGTAGTCGGCGTACAATTTGTGTAAATTTTTACGTAAAACACGCGAGCATCGCGGGAAAAAATGTAATACGTCCTCACGCGGTGATAGCCTCGGCGGTACTGGTTTATTATATTTAATGCGGTCCATAATATAGTTCAGTTTACAACTATTATTAACAAACGAAATCATTATTTTTTCATAAAATAAAATTTTGATTCTATTTAAGGATTAACTGAAGATTAATGTGTATTTTTTAGAATTTCCTTAAAGTGTTTCTAATTAATAGAAAAAAATACTTACTTCGAACGAAATTACGTTATTTCAAAAATTTTTTCTGCCATATTTGGATAGGAATTTAAAAAACTGGCTAGGCTACTTAATAATAGACCGTATACTTATGTTATTTATATTTTTTAATGTTTGGAATATTTTGTATTTTCGTTGTAAAACGAAGACAAAAATCACTTGCTCGTTACTTTTCGGAAAAGAAGGGTTTTAAATAGTGGTGATTTGCCATTATTATAAATAATATGTTAAATTCGTCTGCGCTATCAGCAAGAACAAGAATTAGACTCTTATAGTTGCAAAAAACAAAGCTTAATCTCTTTATCCTGTTCACACAAACAGTGATTAAAATTGACCGAAATTGTTGATATCTCGGCACGGAGCCTTAAGTAGATATACTTTTGTCTCTAAGAGTTCTTTTAAAGGGGTTTTTATGCAGGGGTCAACTACTAAACGCATCTATGATGGTCATGAAGGAAACTGGGGACCCGCATTTTTGTAGCTTTGTAAAACTTCGACCGAAATACGTGAAAAACTATTTTATTGTCGATTTTAGAAATCGGCTGGTAGCTAGCTAGTGGGATAAAAATCTCTAGTAGATAACTAACATAAAGTATCCGAATCAAATTTGAAGATACGGAACACCAGCGTCCTCAGATTACATGTCACACATGAGAAACCTGGTAACAAACCTCTTCCGTTGATGAGTGTGTGAACCAAAAGTAGATTTAGTAGTGATTC
This sequence comes from Thymelicus lineola, assembly GCA_963932265.1. Lineage (NCBI taxonomy): Eukaryota > Metazoa > Arthropoda > Insecta > Lepidoptera > Hesperiidae > Thymelicus > Thymelicus lineola. The sequence continues at coordinate 4,472,585 of OZ010703.1, read as the reverse complement.
ATTAATATTATTATCTACTAGTGGATTATCGAGAACCGGGATTTACGGTACTCGCGTATGCTGGAACCGGGATTCCAGGGATTTTCGGTACTTTGGGGATTTTTCACCACGGCTTTCCCCGCGTGAAAATAGGTAATATCGCGTTTCCTATTTTATCTCTCAGGAGCATTCAATAGGGCTAAAAATATTTTGCCTACTTTCTAACACTATCGTTTATCCTCTCTGGTAATGTCAGGGTTGTCTTTTTTGAAAGAATAAAATTAATCTGAGAGTTTAGTGACAATATGTGTCATATTTAATATGTGTCATAGATTACGAACGATTGACAGCCATTGTGAATTTTCTGAATTAGCCAGACATGTCGAACCCGGCATGTACTTGTTACGTCATAGCTAAAATTCGGAGTGCGCCAGGCCTGCTAATACTTTCATTTTGCACTCTATCTTTTAAAGGTAGCAATGCATCCATAACTAACTTCAAGTAGGATAAATACTAACGATTACTAGTAGTACTATTTACTAACAAAACCAGCCTATACTAGCCGTCCTAAATTCCACAGTCCTCTTACATAAAAAAATCTAATCTTTAGCATAAATTAGACATAGAGAGCCACGATACTGACTGAGCTAAGGGGACACCTAAAATAACAAAATAAAATGAGTTTATAGCTGCAATCAATCAAAGTTTTAATGTCTAACCTAACCTACCCGTCTACCCATAACAAAATGTGCTTCAATAGAGCTACCTATGACAAAAGCAAATCGGTTTAAAGGTCGTAGCCCATCTAAACGACACCGCTCCCACCCAACCAAAGTATGAGAATTCAAATATAAACTTAAAATCGTGCTCTGTAGGTACAACTATTGAGTGGCAAGGTTGCGGTAAGCTTGCTTCCCGCGCGCAGGCTGCTAATTTTTGTTGTTACTGTAAAGTGCACCTACAGAGCACGATTTTAAGTCTATATTTGAATTCTCATACTTTGGTTGGTGGGAGCGGTGTCGTGTAGATGAGCTACGACCTTAACACCTCATTGCGATTCAACAGTGGTCAGGATGTGTTGCGGCGACTGTCCATCATACCGTCTCACCCGTTGACCCACTGCCATAGAGTAACTTTGTATATCCACTGCGTAGCTTGACACTCATACGGCTAATGGCTTGCCCTCAACTGTTATGGGTTGTTATACATTCTTTAGGATTAGCTAGTAAAAAACAATGTATAAAAATCATGTTTATGTACCAATGATATTATATACAAGATATGCCAAGATGGCGCTGAAATTATGTCAGTCGAATTTAGACAAGTGTAGCGATTTCAATTCAGGCAGTTGATAGCTGCCTCTGAGTAAGGCCGTCTAGTTGTCTTTTTCACTTTTATGGTTTTATTAGTGCCATCCCTTTTACATAATTTACCTACCAATGTAATAGTGATTGATGTAGTGAAATAAAAGATAAACGTGTGTGTGTTGTAGCTCGGTCGGAACAGATTTTTTGGTTGATTTGGAAGGGCATAACGTATCTATACTTTAATATCATTGTTATGTACTGTAATATAATCCTTAACAAAAAAAATTGGTTGTCTGTAAAGTCGGTTTACGGACAATGGTTTTACGTGATAACGTCTATTTCGTAGAAGAATAATTTATGATATAAATATTGTCAATTCGCACATTAGGAACGGGAAATAGAATGAAAATTACAATTTTACATATTAAATTACAGATATATATTTCGTTTTATTATTATTCAGCGTATCTCTTTCTCGATACTTTGCGCGCGTTGTGGCTCGTGACGTGAGCAGGCTCGTTACCACGTTTTCGAGAATGCCTTCCAAGCGGACCGATTACGCTTGAGTGGGAGAGAGACGGCCGGTCTAGCGTGCCTCTCTCTCTAATGCTGCGCGCGCTTCCGTGACGTGAGCGGCCGTTACTCGGTTTTCGTGAATGCCTTTCAGGCTCATCGTCTTTATAAACGTTATCACGTCAAAAACCGACTACAAAATTAGAGATAACTCAAAAACTACTGATCAGATCTCGCTCTTTAAATGGGATCTCATGAAAATATAAAAGTCAAAAAGATAAAAGGTAAAGAGATAAGCACGGATCTGAATACTACACAATTTACTGCACATGCACTGATCTTTATAAAGATTGTACTAATTTATCACTGCAGGACACGGGAGTTATGAATAGGTGCAGCAGGGTGCGAACGAAAACTAGTAATTTAACTAATTATTCAATTTAATTTCAATATTAGAAATTACATTTTTAAAACACTTATAACTAGGGTGATAAATGATCCGAAAGCTTAGGTGTTTAGGTTCCCAGGCTCGCTTCCGCGAACTGTCATGATATCTTGACTATACAAGTGGTGGATGCGGCGATCTCTGCTTTATTAATTAATTATAATATTTCTCGATGGATCTTGTATAATATTTTATGTAAGTATGCATTTTATATTAATCTGGTTACACATACGTAACACGGGTTTCTCCATCGTCTCTCATTGTTTACATAACCTGAAGTAGGTATTCCAACTAACTGCTACAATGTGGACCGTTTAGTGGACAAACCAAGTACTTAACCAAAGTCATGTCATAAAAATCCAAAGACCTCCCAACAAGGTTTACCTACTGCTGTCTATTTATAACATCATTTCAAAATCTAGCGACACCGCGGCGTCTAAAGGAAAACTATTACCTCATTTGCTGATCAATGATATTTAAAAACTAAAGATACGTCATGCCCTTAGAAATCAACCAAAAAATCTGTTCCGAAAAGAGCTACAACACACACACGTTTATCTTTTGTTTCACTACATCAATCACACTACAATAATACACGAAGGCATTTTAACGTTGTATGTCAAATCTCAAGCACTTCTGACAACAACAAAACTGCCTATCGTCTTGTAATGACAGAGCGACTACAAGCAGACGAGGTCAATTGACTGCTGTTACGAGCTTCATCTTCGGCGCGCTAGTGACATATCTACCTCTTTTTTACTTATAATATCATTGTTGCTGATCAGCAAAGTATACTTCGAGTTCCTACAGGAGGTTGACTTGAGTTGACCAGGACCCTTACGCTAAAAAACGTAGAATGGGCACAAAACAAAATAAGGAAACCAAGGCAAACCAATTTAATTGTGTAAAACATGCGTGTTTAGAATATATAAAACTGTAAACAAATAAATTGGCGGCAAAAATGTGTTTAATGTTTAATACCTACTGGCAATTCCAAGACAGAACGGAAGTGAAACAGTAATTTCACAATCCGGACATGGCGGCAAATGCAAATGGCGACACATCGTGAATACAAGATGGCGCCACCCTTATTACATAATGGCGGTTGGATAAGGAGCAAGTACACGCGCGCTTTTTGCTAAACATCTCAACATGGTTTCACTTTTCCAACAAAACACATCTTTACATTTACATAATGCTCGTAAGCTTAAATAACAGCTACATTACTTCGTTGCATTGTCTCTATCACAGTTGAGGAACATTCAACTGTCGATGCTGTTAATAAAATAACTGTCAAAGAAAAAAATAAGGAAATACTAACGAATCCTTACTAATCAAATGCCCTAATATTTCTGAATCACTCAATTAAACGATAAAAGGCGTCACCCATAGGTACTACTTACTGCCCCTGAAATTGCTTAACTCAGATTGACAAGCCATCACAAGTATATTAAGTTTATAATTAATGTAATTGATTGTTACCGTTTTAATTATAGTAAATAAATAAATAAATAAAAATAAATCACGTTATGAAATAAATAATATCGTATTTTTTCCTGAATAATGTTTAATGAAATGAAAGCTTTGTATCATTCCAAATTCCGTGGACTCAGCTGTGAGGAAAACTATTAATGAAAACTCATATTATTCTTTGTCTTATTACTATTATTTAGTTCTCCATAATGTTCTCAAAGGTGTGTGAAGTCTATCAATCCGCACTTGGCCAGCAAAGTAAATTATGACCTGTACTGTACCCCTCACACTGTGAGAGAAGACTCGAGCCCAGCAGTGGGACAATTATAGGTTGTTGCTTTGCTATTCTTATTTAATTCGGTGACTTAACTTGAGGCCCACGATGGAGCTCTGTGAGAGTAATTAAAGGTAAACTATAATTATAAAGTAAAATATAACTTTGACTTCAATTAATTTTTATATTTTAGATACAGAGCTCATTCGTGGGCATCGCGTGATAGTTACCGAGCTGACGATCCACCTGATGGTAAGTGGCCACCGTCGCAAGAGGACATTAGTGACATCAAAGGCGTCACCAATGCGTTGCGGACCAAGAGAAAAAAGAGAAAGAAAGATAGAGTAAAACGACTTGCCCAAGTCCCGTACCGAATAACGACAAGATATTTAGCAGCTGATTCAAGCAAAAGGGTAACTAATACCAGTAAACAGCAGCGCCGGATTTATATTTTTTATGAGTGTAGGCCAATTAATTTTCGCCGCCCCATGTACCTTGCAAAATCATCTATAATATATCATCCTTCTGAAATCTGCCGCCCCTAGGACGCTGCCGCCCCTAGGCCACGGCCTATATAGGTGGAGAGCCAAGGGCGGCCAGACATCACTTATTTTCTGACGGATGAAATGTGGACGTTTGATTAGTGTTAGTATGTACTATGATCGTATGCCTACTTGCTAGCTTGGAAAAACGGCCAATTTCCAGGTATCAGGTGATCAAGATACAAAAAATCATTACTAAGTTCACGTATTTTCTCATGGCTGATTTTCACGTATGTTCTAGATAATATAGTTAGAAATAAGTTGTCAATAGTTGTGGGCCATTTTGCTTTACAGACACCTTGAAGCTGCCAGAATAATGAGTTAAGTTCACGTATATTCTGACGCTCCATTTTTATATATTGACAAATTTTATATATTTTACATTTTATATATTGACAAATCCAGGACTGGTAAACAGTGACGTACTAGGCCGTCAGAGCAAGGTAAGTCCAGTTGTGTCGTACAACCCAGGATCTCTGGATCTTTGGGCCGACAACACAACACTCCATTCCAGACGTATAATATTTACCAACAAATAATATGAGTGTTAACAGCTGCAGTGTGATGATAGTAAAGCAAAGATAGTAACTGGGCTTTTTGGCTTGTATGGCTGTACCGCCACTGCAAGTAAACTATATAACAATATTTACAAGACCTAATTGTTTAAATTTAAATTTAAAAACATTTTATTTAAATAGGTCTACAGATATTACTAACAGAGCCGACGTTAAGGGGGAATGGGGGGGTAAGATTGGGCCACGGCTTAGGGCGCCAAAGGTTCAGCAAAAAAATTTTCGAGCAAAAGAAAGAAGCTCGATTTTGATTTTCTTATGTGCACGCCACAATATTCTTGGCTGGGGCGTCGGTGGCTCTAACGCCGGCATTGATTACTAATACACTTACGCACGTCATTGTTTTGATTCTACCCCTGTTATCCGAGTGGTTTCCATGTTTGTCAGAGAGGTGTGTTGCAGCGTGAACTCTGCTAACCCACTAACGAATTTTTGATTAGAGAGCCGAGCCCAGCCAAGAATTGATTGATTTTGACGAAAAGCCAAAAACTTAACCTTAATAACTTCCAAACATAAACCAGCAGCAGTATTAGATAAACAATCAATTGTTGCTGTTGATATTGTTTTGCTACATTAAAATTTAGTAATGAGGCGTGACGTCGCAATATTTGGACTGTAAAGGTTATATAAAAATCATGCAACAAAGTGGGTGACAGAATTTTTAATGTTACAAAAGCGTTCTGTTCGTGATTGATTGGTATGGACAGTCCACTAGTGAGAGCTCTGCGCGCTTGCATATCAAATGACCATCCGACTGGTGATTTATTGACTAACAGATTGACACTTTATGCACCTGATGGATAGGAGATTTTTAGTTAGAAGCAACTGGCTAATATTTAAAATGTTACCAATATTGCAAAGCCTCTGTAATTAGGTCCTGTTTTAGAGTTATCTTGGAATAAAATATTTGAAAGAATAATCGGAAACCTTAGGAGAATATAATGACATTTCAAAGAGAAGTTCAAAAATTCCACTGCCAGAGTCCTGAATTTGTTGCGTCCCAAAATAATAAAGTTAATTATTAATAATCATAGTTATATTGTCACTCTCACCACAAGGACTTTCTTAAATGAAATTAAATACTTTGCCAAGTATGAAAGCGATTCATATTCCGTACACGCGCATTCGCCGCGTGCTGCGCCGCCCAAAGGATCACGTATAAAAACCAAGCCCATTGAAAAATTAAATCATTGTTGCTCCATTAACCGGCCGCGCCGAACGTTTAATTAATTAAGTCTAATGACAAAGTGAAAATTACGAAAATGAAGTGTCTTTGCCTCCTCTTGGCTTCTGCCGCCCTAGTGCAGAGTTACACCATCAAGGACAATGAAATTCAAAACTCGCGATTAAGCACAAGTGATGATCTCCTGAACAGTGTTATCAGTGATTGTTTCGATACGGAATCTCCGATGTCATGTCTCAAAGTGAAAGTTCTCTCTTTCCTGGATACCAAGCTCGGAGTGACCTCGGAGTCGGCGCGCGCCCTGGACGAGAAGAATATTGACAAAGTCATCTTCGACCGAGTTGGAAGGGTCTTGAACACACACGAGTTCAGATTCCAACTGCCAGAGTTCCTGTTCCAAGGAGCCGAAGTTTCCTACCGAGCTGACAGAGGCTTCGATGTCGATTTTCCTGAAACTGAAGCTGAAAATGGCGAAGGTAGTGGTCAAAAAACTGGTCAACAGTTTAAAAATTTAATTTAAAACTGAAACTAAATTCAATCTCTTTTCAGCTCGCGGCATCCTGAAGAAGAAGCTTCTGCTGCCAGTCCTTCTCCTGCTCAAGCTTAAAATGAAGGCTCTCATGCCAATCCTGGTGGCCATCATCGGCATCAAGGCTATGAAAGCGTTGATTCTCAGCAAACTGGCCATCACCTTGGTCGTCGGTTTCCTCGTCTACAACCTGCTGATGAAGAAAGGAGGTAAGCAAATGAGAGTCAGATAAATTATAAAATTATCCTGCAAAGACGAAACTTAACCTTTTAAAATCTACAGGTATGTCAATGATGGTGACGGCGACTGACGCTCCCCCCGCAGCGCAGTACGGCCCACCTGCTTCTCAATACGGAACTCCTGCTTCGACACCAGCTGCCCCTCAGGACTCCTACAGCCCTCAGTGGGAGCCTGCCAGCTCAGGACCATACTCCAGAGTGTGGGACCCGGCTCAGCTCGCCTACAGCTCCTACTACTCTGGTGACTCCAACTCTGCAGCAGCTTCCAACCAGTCACCAAGCTACTCCAGCGTGTCTTCCATATCATCATCGGCCTCATCATCATCATCGTCACCCACCTATTAAGCTTTAAGCCCCGGAACCTGATTACCTCTATGTAAATAATGCACAAGGATGTCCTACGCAGGGCATCGACTCGAACGATCGGTTAGAGTGTAGGAGGATTATTTATTAACAGTATTTATTATTATTTATTGTACACAATAAATGGACTGGAAATTTTGGAATCGGATTTTTATTTTCCCCTTGAATTAATAATAATAATAAAGATGATTATAATAATAATTCGAGTAGGCATGAGTTCTTAATTATTTACTCGCGCAAAACCCCTATAATTTCATTGTATTGATTGTATGTAATGTGGTATTGTTTTATGATAAAATAATTTTATATTTAGCTTATTTATACTCACTGGCATAAAAGTTAATTTTTTTATATTATAAATTTCCCTTTAAGGAATGAAATATCACACACACAGCTGATAAATGATTTTTCCGTTTTGAGGTATTTTCCAACTTGATTTTTTATTACAAGCATGGCTGCTACGAGATTAGGTACCTACATGAAATTACCTCTTTCCGAGATTACCTCCCTCCGTGATTACCCCTTTTATGATAATCCTAATGTTTTATGGATGAAGTAGAGTAAAAATGTACCTTTGCGTTATAAACCATTTTTTTTAATTTTAAATTATTTCAACATAACGAAGAAAACTTTTTTAAGACACATTTTATTACAAACCTATGACACCAGTAATAGTCACCGACGCGTTGTTAATTCTAGACGCGATGAAAACGTTTATAACTTCTGTAACTGTACTATTTTTATGTTATGGTTATGATTCAAAGTAAAACAGGTTAATGTTCTGAGGGCCCTTATTGAAACCAATCGTTAATCTCATAATCAAATAATATTGACCCATATCTTGACAACGGACATCAGCTTTCCTCAACTTTCCCTCTATATTCGTAGGCATTCAAGGGACGTGACGTGACGTGACACGTGACGAAAGGCCCGCGTCGCTCTATCGAATGGCTACATATTTATAGGCATCAAGGTGTCATCTTTGAATATTTATAACCCTAAACTACATCGTTAATACGCGTATGCTGTAAGGATGTTTTCTGGGCTAACTACAGCTATCATACACTGTACATTGACCCCTTTGAAGATCTCAATCATATCCAATCAGGTGCTGTAGAAGGTGCCAAAAATTACGGATTTTAATCGATCAGAGCACAGTTTTTCTGATTAAACAATTATATAAGAAGGACTTTTCGAAACTGGGATTTCCATAACATTTCATTTATCCACCCATCAGCCCTTGGAGGTCCATTGCTGGTCCTCTCCTAACTTACGCCAGTTTTATCGGTCCTGAGCCTACTGAATCCAGCGAATAAAAAACTCACACAAGGATTGAACCTTTGGTTTTATTCTAGCACCAAAGAAATGAGATTCCTATAACCGAACTACCAAATAGAACTCGTAGAAATAGAGGCATACTCGAAGGTTCTTAGATACACGAGTATAATGATAAATCACACTCATATTAACCCTAATTAGTTTTCGTTCAGTAAAATAAAATAACAATTCATTTGGAATTTTCATTTATTATTTTGAATGTTACTGAATAATGACGAAAGGTTACAAGTGTTACAGTTTAGTTACACAATGTGGAAAAGTGAAAAAATACACAATACAATCGGATGTTAGGTTCGCTATCAATTATTGTCATAATGTTACAATTCCTTTACCAAACTTTATATTTTATAGTTATATGAAAGAGTAAGTTATTGGTAAGAATTTACTATTTAAGTAGGTATCTATATCAATCCCATACCCAATCCCAGAGTAACTACATTAAACTTATTTATTTTATTTCCAAGATAAAATTTTGACGTTTACTGTTTGATTTTACAAGTATGATTTCGCACCTTCAGTGGAAAAAAGGCAAAAGATGAAACTTGCAATTTTTCAGAAGAGCAAAAAAACTGTTTAAAGTATCAGTAAGTAGTCAAAGGATTACGATTTCGTTCACAAAACCGTCAATATTAATAATAAAAATTTGACAAAAATTGAGCATATGCAGCTTTTGTCCCTCTTTCCAATCATATTAATAACTAAAATTCAACGACTTATGTTTTTTTTCCACTGAGGGTGCGATTTTTAAACCTACTTATATTACTTAAAGAAGGTACTTTCGAGTCGAACAAAATAGGACCAAAACAAAATTATGTTTTACGTTCTACAGTGCACCTATCTGTACTTAGTTCTTTTCAAAATCCAAATGTAGGTAACTTTTTTTCAGTACTATGGGATTGATTTTATTTTATTATACATACATACCTACTAACCTTTTTAATCAGTTCAGATATGAAATAGTTTAAGAATTCCTAAATTTTAGGTCTAGATATAAAATGCGAATAGTAGAAAGTGATACAAAGCTACAAGTCAGACTAAATTATTAGGTAAATAGGTCTTATTGCTAGCCGAATAGAAAATCTGAGAGACTATAGAATCCGGGCACATTATCTACCTTTGCGTAAGTAAGGCCAGATGGTCTGAGGGTAGGTAAAAGTACCCAGGCCAGAATATTGGGCCAGAAAGACAGATCCAAATTTCAACTGCCCCAGAATATGTGCATTTTCCAGAAGTAGAATATAAGAACTCAGAGGAATAAGTGAGGTGGAATTGCAGAGAGAGAAAAGAGAAAGAGACGGAGAACAAGGCATCGTGTTGAAGCGTCGCCACGGCAACGGTTGACCACACATTATTTACACTAAATCCAACATAGAATTTAAGAAATCAATCGTTTATTTTCTTTACTGTCTTGCTGCTCTGGTCTCCCAAATTTTCGTAAGCAAAAATATGATAGGTATTATTAGCAAATAGATACAACTGTGGTCCAATTGATTACTAAAGTAAATCTATTCCATGGGGCCCTGGCCACTGATTGCCGACGTAATTAACTTAATTAAAAAGGTTTATTTGTTAAATTATTTCTTTTAAAACATAAAAAAGTGGCTAGCTTTAAATAAGGAAATATTTCACATTGTACCTAAACTGGGAAATTTCTAAATATTTAGTCGTATTTAACAACTGAAGGTATTTAGAAGGTTAAACCTACCTACAGGTAGGTAAATATAACTTAAGTTAGCTTAAGAATAGGTACGGATACTTATGTATTAATATCTGCCATATTTTTGCTATATCTTAATATTTAACTTACGCACAATATTCTTTCAGTACATTATTCGTTTTATTATTATTATTATTATGTTTTTTATATAAAGGACAATGTACCTAGTTCCCTAATTTGGTTTTTTGTTAACAATTTAAGTGTAAAATTCACACAACATTATTTTTATAGGTAAACCTTACTGAACTCAAACCTAGATATAAAAATCTCATCTTTACCCATGTACTTCATATCTACCTCTATAATAATAATAATTGCAGGTTATATTTAACCCCAGAAAAATAACCTTATTTAAAATCAACCTACGTTAAGAGCACCAACACCGTAGAATATCACTTCTTCCAGTTATGCTTTTAAATAAAACAAAGCTCTGTAAATTAACATTGATTTTTGTACTTATAGGTTCAACAACATTGGTGCGATCAAACTTAAAATCCTAGAATATTAATGCATTTATAAAATAGAATTCTGTGTAACAATTTTGTATCCAATAAGACTAATATATACGTAAATGTTTACTTTCCAAACATCGGATAAAATCATAAGTCCTATAAACGCCTCAAGTTCTTCTTTCGTAATATAATATTTACCTGTTATGTAGGTATACATATTTCTACCGGGATATTTTGGAAAATCTTCTGTCATTTAGTCCCATCATTACATAAACAAAAAATAAAACAGCTTTTTATAGGAAAAGGTTAATTAATTCATGGGTTAAACTATTTATTGTAATATACCTGAAATAATTTAATTTTGTTATCAAATTACTTACATAATATACATAATACAATATAATGTTGTGTGACTTTTATTTATTAGTTTTTCACTTTCATTTATTGGGAAAACTACGCAATATTTAGAATTGTATAGGTATACGAAGGTATGTAAAAATGTAGTTGAAGGCTTGTAGTAGGAATAAACTATATTTGTACTTGAAGGTGAGAAAATGAGAGTTTTCCAAATGAAAAGTATTATGTATGTATGTATGAAAGTTCTCTTTATCTATATACTAATAATAAAGAGGAAAGATTTGATTGTTTGCATTGAATAGGCTCCGAAACTACTGAACCGATTTGAAAAATTCTTACACTGTTGGAAAGCTACACTATCCCCGAGTAACATAGGCTATATTAGATTTTCAAAAAAATTAGGGATCCTTAATAAAACTCCAATAATGTTACCCAAGGTGTAAAAAATAAAGAAAACCGAGGCAAAGCGAGGGCGGTTACTCGTTTTATATAAATGAGTTAATGAGTATGCTGATTGTGATTAAATTCATTTTTATATAGAATTTAATGGTTAATGATAGCCACTACTATATGTTAAGCATAATAAGAAGCTTTATTCCCGCTAGTTCGATTTGTTAGTTCGATCGTCGAACTAGTGGGAATTTTTTTCTCATTAGTTCGACTGTCAAACTAAATAATGAATTTAAAAATAATTCTACTCAAAAGGGTGGCATGAATGGACTGTCATCTCATTTTCATAGTAGGTCATAGTCTTTCTTCCTTAAAAAGGTATATCTAATATATACGTACGAAATAGCGTGGCAGCGTGGTAATAGTTTTGTTGTTTTTATTTTTGAGGGTTTTGAGGAACAAATATTACTGAAGTTTTTTGAGCATATACTTATTATTTTATAGCACAGTGTGACCTAAACCTGCACTTAAGTCACGTTTTTTGTGACCAAAGATGGACCAAAGTTGTTCTTTTTTACACCTTCTTAAGATTTGTGACTTAAATAAGTTGTTTTTTATTATAAATGTAAATAACCATTGAAACCAGTAAATACTTACTCATTTTGATTTTGTATCTACGAATAAATTGTAGGTAATTCTGCACTAGGTACCAAATACAATACTTTTCATTTGGAAATTATAAAATCGAGTGTGCATGCTATCTACATTGGGAAGGTTAAAGCTATTATTTCACAGCCTTCGACTCTAAAGGAGTGCCTCATATATTTTATTATATAATTATTTTCATGTGTAACGCAATAATACGTACGATAAACACCTAATGTTTTTATGAATATGAATAGTTTACGTCTACCTATATACCTACATATTTTATGACACAATTTTGGAATTTATTTAGATAGACAAATAGTCCTGAAGGGTTAATTTAATACGAGTAATAACTACCCACGCTGAATACGACGAAATATTTTAAAAAGTTACCAAATTCGATTTCAGTGCAATGCTAATGATCCTTACTATGTATTTCTTACAGATCTTAGAGATGCTCCTCAAAGCAGGTCCGTATTTCGATAAGCATTGAAATTGAACGCATTGATGTGAAACCAGCCTTAGGCAGAGATTCCATCAGAGATGAATGTGGTAGTGAAACGATGCGCGAAAAACCCCACCAATAGAATTACGCTACGCAGCTACGCTGCACGCGGCTACGAAGATGGTATACAGTGATTTTAAATGTCGTCGTAGCCCATCTACATGACACCGCTCCCACCCAACCAAAGTATGAGAATTCAAATATAAACATAAAATCGTGCTCTGTAGATGCAACTATTGAATGGCAAGGTTGCGGTAAGCTCGCTTACCGCGCGCGGGCTGCTAATTTTTGTTGTTACTGTAAAGTGCACCTACAGAGCACGATTTTAAGTTTATATTTGAATTCTCATACTTTGGTTGGGTGGGAGCGGTGTCGTGTAAGTGGGCTATGACCTTAACCCTGAAATGAAAAAAAGTGTTCGTAACAACGCGTCCAATTACGAGTGGGCAGTGGCGCTGCGATGCGATCTACAACAATTAAGTTAGTTTTAGTTAATTATTTCGACGCGTGCTATTGTAGTAGCAACTTAGATAAAAGGTTGGCAATCATTGATTTACAGGTTGGAGTTTTTTGTCTACCCAAATATAATCCATATTCAATAACAAATACTATAGTGACATTATAACTTTACTTTCCTAAATTATGAACATTTCTTATGTAACATTTACAAATAAGTACGTAAAGCTACGTGACTGGGTGGTTAATATATTGTTAAGATTTTATTATTATAGTAGTACCTAAATATTAAACCTAGCTTGTTTTGAGTTCAAAAGTTTAAAAGTTAAGTACTTAACGGAAGTCTCATATTATAAGTTTTTTTTCTTATGTTGGATGTATGTATCTGTCAAGATAAAATTAACATGATTTATAATACTTGTTAAATAAACTAAAGACAACCCAAATTGCTGGACGATTAACGAATTTATAAATAATAAAAGTTTGTAGTAGGTACCTATTAAAAGTTTTCGTATTCAAGTAGGTACGACTTAAAATGTTAATATTAAAATATTATAAATCTTGTGCGTCTCGTAAATTACGTTACAAATAATAAATAAAAGAAAAAAATAAGTTTATGATGTGAATTGTTTTGTGTAGAATTAACTTTATCAAAATACTTTTGAGTACTTATTAGAGTCCGACCGAAACTGGTTTTTCAGCCGAAACCGAACCTTTCGGCCTTAGTTCCAGTCGAAACCGAAATTTAAACTTAGGGCGAGACCAAACGACATATTTTTTTGTGAACACAGGAAAAGATAGGGTAAAGGAACCGAATTTTTTAAATGTAAAAAAGGTCAAAATCTAGGTCATTTTTTGACAATTGGTAGGTCAAACCTCAAGCTATCTGTCTCCTAACGTTGATCCACTACTTACGTGACACCCTGAATAAATATCTACTGATATCTAGCGTGTTTTTTTACACATTTGTATACTAGTAACTGCCTTCACTTTAGTAAACATATCTTAATACAGACAGCAAGAATTCGAAATAAAATGTATGGATGAACGGTGTTTTTAAAATACACGTACCTTTTTGTATTCGTGTTATGATTGAAATAAAACATAAACATCAAATGTTAACCCCATTTTACTAAAATACATCAGTGAAAACCGCAGCTAAATCTGTTAAGTCGATTCTGAGATTAGCCAGAACAAACACACAGACAAAGAGACAAAAACCCCTTTGTTCGAGTTTTACTCAAATATCTTCCATCATCGATCAGTCAATTGCATTACGTTTGGATGATGATGATGGTATATACCTACGAATACAGACAGTTTAAATGATGTTAGATTAAATGAAAAAAAACGACATTTCACGAACACTGAGTTTCGGTTTGGCCGAAAGTTTCGGGCATGGCCGAAACCGAAACTAAGGCCGAAACTTTTTTGGCCGGAACTGGCCAAAACCGTAAGTTCGGTCGGTCTCTAGTAGTTACGTAATTTTGTGAGAAGTGACCTTAACTATTTAAAATAGTATTATTTTGCCTCAAATAAAATAGATCCAAAATAATTTCATTCTTTAAATTCCTGGTATTGTCACAAATTGCATTTCATTTCTAATTATAATTATACCATTTACATTTATTTCGGAATACATAAATGAAAGGACATTGAATCTAGTTGGCACACCTACAAATACCGCCATTTTGAAAAATTTTTTTTTGCTTTATTTTTCTAGTTTTGAACTCAAATATCTCAGAAAGTGTATCATTTACGACATTTCATCACTGAATACTTTTTGATTGTAATCACTTACTCCGTCAATTGACACATGTTTTATCACTGGCCGCCAAAACAAGGTTTTTTCAAAATGGCGGACTTGTAGGTGCCAGGTTCCATACAAAAATGTTTAAATCCCTAAACGGATTTAATGGTGAAGGTACTCAGGTAGTGATACAGATTCAAAATACCATAGACCGGTATTCAGTGGAAAATGATCATAGGATTTCTAATTATTATTTTAATCCATAGTTAGCGAATAAAAAGCGAAAGCTTAGCGAAAACATCTTTGATAAAAAAACTGTCTACAGATAAAAATAAAAAAAAAACGCAGAATATAGAACATATTCTATTAAATAAAATAGCGGGAGTAAAGCAAATAAAAAGACGGGGATAAATAAAAACGTTTACTATCCAATAGTTAAAAACTAACACCTGCTAGCACGAGGCAAACAAAAACACGATTGATTTGTTCCATCAGTATAGGTTTCAATTCGGTTTAATTCCCACTACGGTAAAGTCGAAGGAAAGTGACAATTTAATATTTTAAATATAGCACATCAATTTCTTTCTCCTCCAATGCAGTAATAAAATCATACAAATCATTTATTTAAGTTTGTGACCAATAGCCACCGCCGGGTGTTTTTTTATACTTTCGCTTATCATGCTTATAAACTTTACGATAAAATATGTAGAAATAACATTACAATTAAGTCATTTCACTTTGGTTCACTGCCTCCGTGGGGATTAAACCTTAAGTCATATTTGGTCTCTTCAATGAACACAGATTGTTTTTGAAAGGAGAATGCCCATAGCCAGTACTCTTAAAAAAATAATTGTGTCACAATGATTTTTGGACAAAAAATTTAATTAAAATATTTCAAGTATTATACCCTATTTCCTAAAAAATCCTTATTGGGAATAATTTTCTGAAATTAATAAGTAACTTTACCCACTTCCGTTTTACAAAAGAAAACCATTTGGTCATTTATGTTTGGATAAGGGCCAATCAGGAATCTTTTAAGATCCTTCGGGCCAATAGGTTGCATTGATTCGATTATAATTATGATACAACAGTAATGCCAGGTCCACACGCTTGGTGTTTGCCGCAAACACTAAACATAGCAAGCAACACCACAAACACCGATCACAATCACCCACACAAACAGCGCATCCTCATTTGGCAAACATGTCAGTCTATTCCAAACAGACGAACATGGCGGACGACGAACTTGTTGCAGCGATTTCTTTTGGGTTGACCTTCTTTTACTTTAAATTAAAACAAAATCAAATAAAAAAAGAGAAAATCAAGGAAACGAAGACGGTGGTGGATGACCAAAATTATTTTTATTATTTTTATTTACAATAATACTTATCCGCGTCCATGCATCATTAACTTTTTGACTATTTTTGTGATTCACATGTTTAGGATTCCAAATACATAGTTCATTTTGATATGCTTCTAAGAACGTTAGAATTATATCTTCAGACCAATCAGTCATTGTTTTTTCTATTTTAGCACAAAAACTAGATTCTACGTCCGCTTCCCTCAAGCTCTCGTTTAGTAATGATTGTTACCAAGCGTTTGGACACAACGCAAACTGTTTGCCGAACATCCTTTGATTTGTGAAGGAAAACCGACAACGATGCCGATCACTGGCGAACATAAACACCAACAGGCAAACAGGTACAAACACCTATCCACATGTTCGTGTTTGTTGTTTGCTGTTTGCCATTGTTTTCCAAGCGTATGGACCCGGCATTATAGTATAATATATCCATGACAACAAACTAGATGATGTAAGGGGACTGTCAAATGATTTAGAAAATTATTATAATCAGCCAGGAGTAATAGTGTTCTGTGATTATAATACATTACAAACTTCATGGTGTTTGGAGACTGTCAAATGAATTTGAAACTTAAAAGATCGACATTACATACGCAATCGACTTTAATACGCCTGTATAGAGTCCATATTACTGTGAGTTTACTATAACCTAAATACAAATTAGTTTTGTTTAAAATCTCTTATTTCCTAATATTATCATTGACTAAAGTTAGTATGTATAATTTATTAAGATAACATAATCAAATAAAGGTATTTTTATCAAGACACAAAAATGTTAAAGTCAGTACATTTCTCCATACTAAATGGGCATTCTCCTTTACGGTATTAAAATGTACAATACGCAGTTTACAAGTATTGTATTTTCATACCTGGACTTTTAACGCAATATTAATACCGCAAATATCAAAAACATTAGAAAATTTAACGGTCCTAGCACTGAGAACTTTGTTAATTTAATTGCAATAATACTTTAGGATGCATCTGCTTTTGACGATGACTTTAGTACTACAAACAATGGTGCTTTTTAAAAACAAATGAATTACGGAGAGGTTTTCTTGTAATCTTCTGAGAAATAAAGAATCTTAAACCTTAAACCTTATTACAAATTAAGTATTTTTTTCATTAAATGTTATGAGATATTTTGTTTATTGTTTGTTTGTCAAATGCAGAAGTTCCCACTATACATTACACAAATACATTTCAAATGCATATTTTAGACCCGTTATCAACGACTAAATATTACTTAAAACAAATATTAAACCCAATTGATGTTAGTATTTCAGTCTATTAAAACAACCAATATATACAATAAAATAAAACTAATTCTTTAATAATGATTACTTTTGCAGTTGCCTATTTATTCACAATATATTACTTTGTCAGATTCAATCTATTTCTTCTCACGAGGATAATTTCGGTCTATTTACAACTTGGTGAGAGAAGCATTTGATGAATTTTATTCAATGATTAGATTGATTTTGTCATTTGTAATAAAAAAATCTGTTTAATTTATCAATACAGTATATATAACAACGTATTTTGCTAAAACCAATGATTCATTGTAATTAAGAGCATGATACTTTGTTCAAATAGTTTTATCCAATCAATATGCACCATACGTAACAGGCTATGATAACTCTGTGTGTTAGGTACTTGTTTATATATTTAAATATATTACCTATATAATATAATAAATTAATATATTGAGACTGTGCGCACTTCTTTGTAATAAATTATGTTTTCCATATAAACCTTATTCTAGTATTACTCGTATATTCTTCAAATTTTAGCCAGATTAATTATTTATTACAATTCATTGAATTATAGTAGCACTTTGGATTAATATATTAAAAACATACCTACATCTAAGGACGTTAAATTAATTATTAACTTAGGGCATGGAGAATTATAACATTTATATATAACACCAAACAAATGCAATCACTTGTAAATACAAAATTGGCTAAATATAGTTCAATTTATTTCTTATTGCAAATACAGCTCTGTGAAGCTGAAAATAAAGTCAATTCTGTATAACACCTTTGTACTACCTACAATATAAATACTCTATGAATTTGCAAATGTAACAAGACATAAAAATCCAGTGCATAACTTATTGATATGCGATACAAAAAAGCTACTCGGAACTGCTAATCTAATCTTGAACTTTGACTCTAAGACCTTAGAGGTCATTTTCCTAACAGCCTCTGTAGTTTATAACCACTTTTGTGGACAATTTGAGGTCAAGTCTTTTTTTTATTTTCTCCACACTTAAGGCAATATGCAGTACATCAACCTTTGAAATTGTGAGAATGATTTATTTCGTGGATAAAATATTAATTCAACCCGATATAAAACTGTATTATTATTACTGAGTACTGACCCAAAATTAATAATAACAAGTGTATAAGCAATTCCATCAACTGTGCAAGCACGGATAGTAATATAACCTATAAATGGAAAATGGCAAGTATCAAAAAACTATAGTCAAAACAGTTAGTATTCATACGCACTCATCAGTCAAAACAATGACCTTGTCAATAAAAGTTAAGGTGATTCCTTAAATATTTAAATTCCGCTAAACTGAAGCACCTTAAAATAACAACACTATTAGTATAACTTAGTCAAAGTCAACTATTGCAGTCAGAATGTCACCTTAATCATCAATATTATTGATTACAAAATCATTGAATTATACTTCGTATCCTTCAGTTCACACACAACTTTTTAACAAAACACTTCACACATTTTGTTTTTAACACATATTTGTACACAACACTCATGATATGTACATTTAGAGCTCAACTTAGTGCTGATGATGATCATCAACTGATGTCAATGATAACATTACTTTTAATAATTACAACTTAATTCTTAACTACAAGAAAACACTGAAGGTAAAGCTGGCCATACACAATCAAGTATACTTGTAAAGTTTGCAATTTGACTTCATGCGGTATCTATTTTTCATGAGATAGGTATATGGCCAGATATCTATACCGTAGCCTTACATCAACTTTACTGGATGCCGTGTCAAGTCCGCTGCAAACTTGTCAAGTATACTTGATTGTGTATGGCCAGCATAACTTGCAATATAGTATTGAACGGTAAAACACACTTGCCTTGGTAAACATAGACTGAATGAGATTGCTGGATATTCTCTCGCGATCTCAGCACAAAATACACACATCAAAAGTGTAACATAACATTAAAATAACATTCCGTGTCACAAATTAACAACTACCATATAGGCACAGTCATTGATCACTTCACACTGTACACAATACAATCACTTCACACATCACTGCACTAAGCGTCTCGCGAGAATGTCCCAGAACGTCTCTAGGTATGTGATTGCCCGCTAGATGTCCTTCCATAGCCCGAGGGTGACAATCTGTGGGCAGATGCTGGAGAATGTGATGCCAGCGACGATGCCAGTCACTAATGTCGCCCCACCGATCATACCGGCCGTTGATGCGTGCTCGGGGGCTACAGTCCTGGAATCAAAAATAAGGTTAAGTTCCAATATCCCAAGGTGTACAAAATGTCACATGATGGTTACTTTGACAGGTAACAGGTAACAAAGATGTATAAATTGGACCTTCTTGTTGAAGTATAAGGGTAAGCACAAATAAGCGTAGTTTTAATTTTAATGTACTTATGGAGGCCGTACAAGATCAAGTGTACTCGTCAAATCTGCAGTTTGACTTGACGCGCCATCCAGTGCTCATAAGATAGTTATATGACCAGATAGCTATACCGTGGCCATACACGATGAAGTATACTGGATGCCGCGTCAAGCCCGCTTGACGCTTGATCATATATGGCCTCAATTAGGACAGTTTCAACCCCATGCCAGACCCCCTCCCCCGTAAACTTAAACATTGATTAGAGAATTCCTAATACGACAAACAGTGTTGCCAAGTTAGCCACTTTTTGGCTTGATCTGGCTACATATTTAGCTAATAATTACTTGTTATTAGCTTGTCAAGTCATGAGTCGCTAAAATTGTGGCTAAATATAGATCAGATCAGATAGATCAGATCTAGCCAAAAAGTGGCTAACTTGGCAACACTAATGACAATTAGCATTTTTTTATAGAATACATAACCAAACTCACCCGCTGACATACATCATGCCCAATGAGCTACCGTGTCCAGAGCTCCACCCCATGAGCACAGCGAGGAACCAGTACGCCCAATCATTGTTAATGAGCACTGGCAACGTCCGGAGCTGATCGCGTGGATGGTAGTTGCACAGGAGAAACAGCGGAATGAACAGTAACCGGATTGATGTGAACACTGCTAGCCAGCGGGGCCCGGGCTGGAATGGAAACAATTATGATTGAAATGCTGCTGTGTGTAGCTTTGGTAAAAATATAGACAAAGATGACAGTTTTAATAAATGTATGCCAAAACAAGGACAATAAACGATAGTGTGATCATTGAAATATTATTACTAGCGTTTAGAACCGACACCGCGAACACCATGTATGTATATCCCAATGCATTGGCGCCACGTGGGTTCAATCTTCAATGGATTCAATCCATTTTGAAAGCAGAACGGGGGCTCAATTTTGAAAATGGAACCTCCCGGGCGGGATACACATTTTGTTCGAGATGTCTGTTCTATGACATTATACTTCAATGAGTGTGATAGTTCAATTCATTTATTACAATTATTACACAGTTACTGTTACAATATACTGTAATAATATTAATTTGAGATATAAAATGTAGCAAAACTTAGGTGCACACAAATTTATTGAGAAAATCTGCATGTGTTTTAGTAGAGCATTTCCTGTACCCACTGTTATAATGTGACAACATGATGGAACAACGAAATCACTGCGTTGGGAAGTGGGTATTTTTATCCATCGGCATCACTTACCTTTAAGTTACGATAACTATACTCAAAATTATCTAAGAACGCATTAATGATAGCTGCCATTTATTAATATGAACCAACCTTGTATGTACGTCTTTGAGCAAAATGGAATAATTATTTAATTGACATGAATAGTTGAATACTTACGAACAAAGGATTTTGGCAAAATTTGTTAAAAATCCCTATTCGTATTGTATCGTATTCGTATTGACGTTATTTATAAATCATATTAAACGTTATAATCTAGTAAAAATCCCATCACATCATAATTTATGCAAAATTGAATAAAAAAATAAGGCGTCGAATCAATGTTATATGAAGATGACAAAATCTACACTGACGTTAAGTGATGTGACGGCATGAAACTACTTATAAAACCATAATAATCGATACCTTACTATAATCGAAACTTAAAATAAAAATGAATTTATTTTATTTCTTTCTTTGTGTTTAACAATTAAACAATTTAATTTCTTCTCTTCTATAAGAACATGACCAAAAGCGTTTATTACGATAATCTCTAACCGCAGCCATTTGAACTGATTAAAATACGGTTAGAATATTCATTATTCAACCGAAAACCAAATTTCATACGCTGTATGCGGCGCGTACGAATTAACAGTGAATTTTTAGGAAAAAATTTTTTTATTATAGTCGTCAATACATAATTATTGAGCGTATAGGTACGGTAAAGTAACTTAAGTAGCTCAATGGAGGCAGTATCATTCCAGTTACTTGTGGATATCTAAATGTTTCGGTTTTTGGAATTTACAATTTAATTATTGAATCGATTAGAAAGTCTTACAATTTTGAATCGATTTGTTGCAAAAATTGGTTCTTTCGTGAATCGATTTTTTTTTGTACATCTCTAGTGTCACTGCGATGACAAACGACAAATATGCATTCTTAGTTCGTGGTGACTATAACGGCAAAATCGAGGCAGGCCGAAGGAAAGCCGAAACACCTGTTTTCAACTATTTCACTCGTTTCTATATTAGCCAATTGACAACTTATATTCCCAACTTTTTTGTATGGAAATACCCAGCCACCTTTTTTAAGTGGCTATCGTCGCCCATGAACATCAGCAACACCAAAAACATAACTGATGCGTTGCTAGCGAACAAAGAAAGAAGAAAAAGAAAGAAAGAACTGGTCCTCAAGGCCCCAACTAGAACAACAAGTCATTTGGGGGCTAACTAATTCTGTATTGTATGTACTCACAAATTGCCACAGGCTAGCGGTGATGTTCCCCAGCATGGCCGTCAAGTTGAAGGTCAGGAAGCAGGTCAGCCGCATGAAGTTACTGCCCAGGAACCCGGCTACTATTGGCTTTATATCTGTAAAGACAAATAGACTTTGTTCTATTCATAAGGTTCAATTATAATATAATTACATAGTCATCTTACTGTGAAAGATGATTGGATGTTTTTTAGTAGAAATAGTCCACAAACGAATTGACGATCCACCTGTAATGTAAGTGGCAATCGTCACCCGCGGACACCAAAGGCATCACTGATGCGTTGCCGGACAAGAAAGAGACAAAGAGAGAACTTTTCTTCTGTGTTTTCATCGCATGCTAACCGTTGTACAGATTAAGTTGAAACTTGGCACATAGATATTCCAGGACAATAAATGAAGGTAGATTTTACGCCGGTGTCATTATCGTAATGGGATGATTGGAATATGTTTATGATTTTGTTATAAGTAGGTAAGCAATTATATAACGATGGTCATCAAATGAGCTGATAGGTAAAAAAAATTTTACGTAATAGAACGACATAGGCTGTAGCCAGTAGCGGCGTTAGGGTAGGGCGCGGTTTGGCGACCGCCCAGGGCGCCAGGTTTGAAGGGGCGCTGCATAATGGAACACTTATAGTTTCGTTATGTCTATTCGTCCGTCCGTCCATCCGTTCATCTGTCTGTCCATCCGTCCGTCCATCTCCAACATAACGTCGAGACTCTTACGCCCCAGCTCATAGTCACCGAAATTACTTAAATCGCTCCTTAGTAAAGAATCATCATACAAATTCTGTACTAAAGAGCAATTTAAGTAACCGTTAGCGTAACTTGGCATGGATTTACATATTTATTATTTTTATATGGCAGATAGGAACGCCGTAGAAATCTCGCCCAAGACGCTGGTAATGCTAGAACCGGCACTGGTTTGGCAGAGTTTAGGTGCACACAAATTTATCAATAAAACCTGCGTGTGTTTTAACAGAGCGTCTCTGTACCCACTGTTGAATGTGACAACGACGTGTGATATCGAGGCCACTGCGTTGGTAGTGGGTGTTAGATGGGTGTAGCCATCGTTACAAAATTCATACTCGTATAATCTAGTCCGTTTTTAAGACGAGTCTTGTGTATTAGTGTTTTTTTATCGTCATTTGTAATTTTTAACTGCTGTTTACTGTGAATTGTTTTTTAAAAGTATTATAATAAAATCTAATAATTCAATAAACAGTCACAACATCGTTTATAATAAGGTTGTTTACAATAAGGCTTGTCTAAAAAATGGACTATAATAAATTCATGAATGAAATTGTGACAAATTGATTTTAAAAGGATGGATAGGATTTATTGTCACCTGCCACATGTTCTCACCATCACCCTGGGTCGACTGGTAGAGAATGCCAATAGGCATTAAGTCCGCCCTTTGTAAGCCTATATTTAGGTTGTTGCAATAAAGATTGAATAAATAAATAAATAAAATAGGCTATCAAAACATTTGAAACAAATCTTCATATCAACAAAAGTACCATCTATCTCTCTTAAAAACTGAGTGAAATCATCGTCGCCATATTGAATAATGTGCACCGAATATTGGTCTTATTGGACCAATGTAAATGCCACGTTTGTTATCCTAAACTAAACGCAAAGACTCGTGGCAGGCGGAGTAATAAAACGTGCAAAAGAGACGGCGCACATCAACAAGAGTAGGCGTTTAGTATAGCTGCAACAACTCACCAGAATGCACAGCGGGGAACACGGCGAGCGTGACAAAGAACACTATGAACACGTTGTATAGCTGCACGGAGGCCTGCCACAGGATGGTCCCGTACGGGGTCCGTTGTTTCACGGGACTTTGCTGGTTGGCCGCTAGTGCGGGGTTGACGCGCATCGTACGCTCTTGCAGGGTCTCGTGGTAGCGGTAGAACCTCTGCAAGGATTTAGGATTCAATTTTATTTTATAGATATAGCCCTAATACCACTCCAAAACTGGTTCGCACAGAATATCAGTGCTGTGGTTCTCCATAGCAATTACTGAGTGCGATCCATTTCCTTAGTGCTTACAGCAGAGAGCTTATCTGTAGTCTTAATGTTTTTGTTTTTATTATACCCATACTTGTTATCTGTAGTAAGTAACTGTTGGAATAAAGTATTTCTTTCTTTCTTTCTTTCTAATATTCACGAAAATATTATAAAAATAATAACCTTCAATTTAAAAATAAAAATTGTTAAACAGAAATCAATATCAAATTTCCCACCAAAAACGTCACGTGACGTCATTATCCGATATTCAATACTATCGGTCTAATGCAGTTTGTTGAAATCTATACTATAATAAAACTCAAAATGTCTGTTTGTCTGTCCGGGCATCACATAAAAACCTTTGAACGCATTTCGATGAAGATTGGTAAAGTTGTTACTGATACCCTGGGTCATATTTTAGGCAACTTTTCATCACGGAAAATTAAAAGGTTTTCCGGGGAAACAGGATAAAAGTTTGAATAAGTTAAAACATAATTTCCGTATGCAAAGCTGCGGGCAACAGCTAGTTGCATATAAAATACGAACAATGACGTCATAAGCTTAAAATGGCGTTAACTTTATTTTTAACATTTTGAATTAAATATGTTTTCGAGTGTAAGTCTCATAAAGGAAGTTCAAGTGTTTTTTCCACAATTTTGTGCGTCATGTAAAAAAACGGCTAAAAATTTGTGAAAAATGTCCAAATAGTAAAAAAACGTAAAGAAGTTTCTCTTCAGCCGTTAGCACACGTACGGCCATATTGTAAACGTACATATTGTTTTTATTTTATTACTCCCAAATAATGTTAAATTTATTAAAATGAGACAATTATTAAACAAATAAAGACGCCCTGCAATGATTGTTGTGATTCCGGCAAACTCAAGTTGATTTGTTTAATGTATTTATTTATTAATACGCTAGTGAGTGTTGCAAAACTTAGGTGCACACAGATTTATTGATAAAATCTGCATGTGTTTTAGTAGAGCACTATTATACCCACTGGTAAAAGGATGGCAACACTATGAAAATGAAGCCATTGCGTTGGAAGTGGGAATGAAAAATGTTTATTTTAAAGACTTGTTGATCATATTCCTGAAACGCGAAATACAATCTTAATGAAACAGTTTTTTTTCCTCTTTATCACAATCACAACATAATATGTATAAGACATGAAAATTTGACAACACCGCGAGAAATCCGTAATTAGGTATCTTTCTTGCGTAATTATTACAATGTGTAATTATCTATCAAAAACGCGCGATCATCCTGCCTAATGTGTAATAAACTGTTTAAACACAGAATATACAGAATGTAAGCTTCATACAAACGCCTTACGCGAGAACACTACTACATGCACAGCTATGTGTGCGTGACGTGACCTGTCACCGACAAGAAGGGCGGGGCGTGCGCCGGCCCCGGCCTGAGTACAAACCGGTTCAGTCGGCGGACAAGATCAGGTGTGTCAGCGGCACGGTACCGACACGAACGACGTTTTGTGACGACGTATTGTTTTTAAAGATGCCAGACCGTTGCACTGTTTCTTTAAATAATGGGAGGAAAACTAAAGAGATTTCTTTTTTTGTATATCCAAAGGATTTTGAGAGGTAATTATTGTACAAATTTTTATGCTTATTAAAGAAGTATTTAGTTACGAAGTAGGAACCGTATATCCAAAATAATTAAAGCCAGTAGACACCTAATATATGGCGAACGCTTTCAGATACCACATTAGGAAAATAGATCCATCCAATAAATCCACGCCCACTAATGCTTGGCTAGTAACGATCAGATCTGTGATCCATGAAGATCTCTGCACTCCCTTACATAAATAATTAAAATTCCTTGTTACAATGGCTCCTTGCAGCATAAAATGGTATGGAAAAGAGAGCAAGACCTTAAGTTTTAAAGCTCATGGCATAACATTTTGCCGGTAAAGTATGTTTGTCACACAACTGTCCATCCGTCTGACCGTCTGTACGCACTTGCCCGTTTTATTTTTATTTTCAGTAACCGAGTGACAACCCTATAAAAGTAGGTATGAATTTTTGAGTCTGTTAGGAGGCTTTCATTCCGTATAATATTTATTATGTGGTTTAAATGCGTAATTATCCTGCCTAACGCGTAATAAACTTACGAAACTGCGTAATTATCTCCCTCCAAACACAATAAACTCACATTCAACGGCAACGCGAAGTAGGTATCGAAGCACACGAGCAGCACGAACATGCCGCATATGAAGTAGTATATCGCGGACGTGCGGTACGAGCGCCCGCTGAACGTGTCCGACGCCCACTCGAGACACGCCACCAGGGTGCCACAGATGTTGGACCCTAGCACCACGGCGCCCGTGTACGAGAAACTGCGTAATTATCTCCCTCCAAACACAATAAACTCACATTCAACGGCAACGCGAAGTAGGTATCGAAGCACACGAGCAGCACGAACATGCCGCATATGAAGTAGTATATCGCGGACGTGCGGTACGAGCGCCCGCTGAACGTGTCCGACGCCCACTCGAGACACGCCACCAGGGTGCCACAGATGTTGGACCCTAGCACCACGGCGCCCGTGTACGAGAAACTGCGTAATTATCTCCCTCCAAACACAATAAACTCACATTCAACGGCAACGCGAAGTAGGTATCGAAGCACACGAGCAGCACGAACATGCCGCATATGAAGTAGTATATCGCGGACGTGCGGTACGAGCGCCCGCTGAACGTGTCCGACGCCCACTCGAGACACGCCACCAGGGTGCCACAGATGTTGGACCCTAGCACCACGGCGCCCGTGTACGAGAAACTGCGTAATTATCTCCCTCCAAACACAATCAACTCACATTCAACGGCAGCGCGAAGTAGGTATCGAAGCACACGAGCAGCACAAACATGCCGCATATGAAGTAGTATATCGCGGACGTGCGGTACGACCGGCCGCTGAACGTGTCCGACGCCCACTCGAGACACGCCACCAGGGTGCCACAGATGTTGGAGCCTAGCACGACGGCGCCCGTGTACGAGGGGGGGAGGCGAGCCGCCACGCCGTATACTGTGTTTTGGAATACCGCGTTGAAACCTGCAATTATAGATATTTTTATATTACGATCTAGTCTATAAGACTAATAAGTAATATTATGTTAACTTTAATAATCTAAATTTATATAAGAACATGTTCATTAACACTTTTCTTATTGTCTCTATTTAAGGGGAAGTCACTTTGTTCATGTGTCTTTACCGATAGCACTAACACTACATTACACTAACTAGTACACTATACACTTGCACTACACTAACTCAAATGGTTTTGTTCTTTTAAGTCTTCTCACTAAATCGGTGTGGTCGAGAAGCTGAATAGCCTCGACATTCACATGATGATAATGCAATTATAGATGGGTGGGAGTAATTATCATAGGTCATGAATTTGTCAATAATGTACCAAGTAAATTTACAATAAAAATTAACAAAAAAACCGCTGGCTGTCAAAAACCTGACATATTTTTTGAAATTTTTATGGTGAGCTCTTTAATTTAATACCCATATAGCATTATTCGATTCATTTTTATTTTTTGCTACTTCAAACAATGCTATTGTTGTAATTATTGTTATTTGCTATCCTAACATTGATGCCCCTTTACCATTATCACTACCACCATAATGTTATCACAGAAGCATTTATGCTAACGTATATTTCTTTTTACGCAAACCAATAGAATAATGTTAATAGTAAATGTAGCAAGACTTAGGTGCTCACAAATTTATTGATAAAAATCTGCAAGTGTTTTAGTAGAGCTGTTATGTACCCACTTTTATAATATGTGGTCGAACAGATGAACTGTAGGCCACTGCATTGGGTAGTGGGATATTGACTTTAGTATGTTTATAGCCAGAAAAACCTGATGGTAATTCATTGTCACCAAGGATGAACGATGGAGATTTGTAACAAGAATTTGGTGACATCTTGTTTTCGCCTAATAGTCCAGTCAAGGAATGACTCAAAAGAGGGTATAGAGTGCGTGAGCGGGAACCTAAGCGATTTCTTCAGAAACTTATCCAGGGTGCTTAGGGAGATAACATACATGTTGTGTAACCCAATTGTGTTACTAATAACAGTGTATGTATGTATAACTGAAAAGTATATTTTGTGTCTGCCCCCCTGCGTTACCGACTAGGCTACCCTGCCAAACAAAATAAAATTACGAAAACCTATAATAACATAAGCCCGAAGGAATGTATACCAGTCGCGTTTCCTACAGCGAGCATTAGAGATATTGAGCGAAAAGCAATCTTCATCAACATCATGATGATTTTCCCGTCTCTGCTCAGTTCTCCACTGTTATAAAAAACGCAATTTCTTACTGTTACAGCCGTCACCCTCTTGGAGGTACTCCCAGCTAAGGTTACAATAAATTTTAAGATAATTTTCGCATCAGATAATGTTCATCACGCTGAATAACTTTAATTTCTACATTTCTGGAGCGTGTTGTTCAAAAACGGTTGGGGATATGGAAAAAGTGTACAGAGTTAAAGTTGTAGAGAATTTTATAAGCTTTCATTTCAGCTTAGAACATTTTTCTCTACAATGCACCGTTTTTGAGATATTGCTGAAACACCTAAAATTGGGACCTTTGTCCCCCCCCCCCCCCCTCCCTCCGGCTCGCCTCCTAAACCCCAGGACTTTTAGTATGTTAGTAAATAGTAGTAAATCGCTTAGGTTCCCGCTCACGCACTCTACAACTACTTTATTGACTGAACTATAAGTAGAGTACAACGTTCTTATATGGGACTCGGTGTTCGTTTTTTCAATAACTTACATAAGCAGGCAAACGAGCAGACGGGTCACCTGATGGTAAGTAATCACCGCCATCCATGGACATTAGCAACACGGGGGGCGTCACCAATGCGTTGCCGACCTCGAAGAAAACAATAGACCCGTTTCTTGAAGGACCCGATGTCATAGCTACATGAAACAAAACTCACCATTCAATGCAAAAACAGAAACTATGGTGATCCAGAAGAACAGTACTGGCCACTGGCTGCTGTCGATCATGGCCAGCACCACCGTCAGGACGAATATCAACACCTCCATGCATAGCGACCATACGATACGCGTTGTCAGGTTACCACTGCAAAGGTGAATAGTTCATTATGTACTTAGAATTAAAAATCATTAGCTTAAGGTATCGAATCGTAGGTATCTAATCGAGTAATACACCTAGAATGTAGGTGTCTTCAAGAGAAGAGTGAATAGGCATTTATTAAGTTAGTGTGTTCACCATCTTAGACTTCATCGCCACTTACCATCAGGTGCGATCGTTGTCAAGCATTAGCTTATTTCATGTAAAAAATATAAAATGAAAAGTTTGTATGAGTATAAAAATACATTCCATCTTATACCTGTGCTTATCCTTCAACCTACACCACTTGGAATTTACTCCTCATATTTGAGAAATTAATCGCCTAAGGGGAAAATAGGGTGTAAAAATTATATTTCCCAGGACGACTTTTATGAAGCATTTATGTTTACGTATGTTTATTTTTACGCAAACCAGTAGTATAATGATGTCTAGAACTAAAATGTAGCAGGACTTAGGTGCTCACAAATTTATTGATAAAAATCTGCAAGTGTTTTAGTAGAGCTGTAATATACCCACTTTTATAATATGTGGACGAACAGATGGACTGTAGGCCACTGCGTTGGGTAGTGGGAGATCGACGAGTGCAAAGTAAAAGAAGTTATCTGCAATATTGCGAGTTTCTTATTATTGTGGTAACTTAGTTAAATATTATAATTCCACAACATGGCAAAAAAATACAGATATCGCCTTATTTTTTGCACGTAAAAGCAGACAACTACTCCAGTTTTGTAATTTTGTACGACGTAGATGCGTATATCTACCGCTGGCCGTATGTGCGCGGACAGTCGTAATGTTAGTCAGATGACACGTTTTGCTTGTATAGTGTGGAAAAAGACATGTGCCCAATTATATTCTGATCATGGTCATAGTCATAGTTAAGGACTAAATTTTATATAAATTACATACTTGTTTTATAGTATTTACTGAAGGATTTGAACTTTCCCTTAATCTGTATTATTAAACCATGTATATATGGCTAAGTGGTAGTTAACACAGTTGCCACATTTTAGAGTACAATGAACAAAATTAGTAAAAATTAAATATACATAATTAATTAATTCAATAATGAGGTGTTGGTGAAAATTTCAACAAACTTAATTTAAAAATAACAAAAATGCTCCCAGCATTTTTTCCTTCTATATATATGCGTTCTCCTTGTTACTTTGCACCCGTCGAGGTGGAATTATCGGTATCATCATTTTTACCCAAATATAAAGCAACCGCATTTGTAAAATATTTTTTTTAAACTAATAAAAGCTAAACTCTGGGATAAAATACCGGATTTCTGTCCCCAAAAATATACACAAATAAAAAACCACTCACCCAATCTTAACAAAAACATTGAACCAGCTGAACAGGAGATTCGGTATTTGCGCCGCCCAGCCCACATAAGTCATAAAGTTGCTGGCGTAAAACGGCGCATCTTTTAGCTTATACTCCACAAAGTAGTCTTTGGCCGTGATGAACATGTTCCAAGCTGTCAGGGTACCGAGACCGTGCAGCATCAGCGTGATGAAGATGAGGTTCCATTTGTCTTTGGGCGGCGCCAAGTCCATTGTTATACCTGACGAGAGTAGAACAATAATTATATTAGTATTCAGAAATTTATCAACTGATTTGAAGACCTTTTTTATTTAAAAGGGATCTCCTCAAATATCTTCAAATAAGTTTTTTTTTGGTAAAATTTAGATTTTTGTGTACGTCGACAGTGAGCAGTCACCGACGCCCATGGAAAACAAAACAATCCCTGTATGCGTTTACCTGACAGTCGCTTAGAAAGACATAGAAAGTAGAGGACTGAACCCAGGATCTCATCTTCACTTCGAAAGACTACAAACTTGGCGTACGGGAAAAATCTTTCTTCTTCTTTCTTTGCCCTTGGGCAACACATCAACATCGTTGTCTTTAGCCTTACTGATTATCCATTATCGACGATGACCAATCATCTGGCGGCTCGTCTGTTTGTGTTTCTGCATGTTACGGAAACAGTGATACCCACTGGATACGGACCTTTCAAGTTGAGCGTGTCATTTGGCAGATTGGAGCCTTCCCACGCCGGCGTGAGCTTCACCGGCTCATTGCGCAGGAATGGCGCCTTCTCCCCCTCGGTCACATCCCACCCTGCAACAAGACACCACCATGTTATATGACTTCAACACATTAACGGATTAACACTGGACATGAGTCCCTTACTTGGGATAAAGGTGGTCTAGACTCTAGTGCGTAGAACAAGAAAAAATGAGAAAAAGAGTCGTGAATGCTGCTTTAGTGCAGATCAGTGAAGTTAATGGTCAAGAATATTCAGATAGAAAACTATACCTCGTGTTCTCATATGAGTTTTTGACGATTAATTTATCCACATCGGTAGAGGATATCTTCTATAGTAAAGTCCTCAAAAAGTTTGACGAAAAAGAAAAATAACTTTAGCCTAAAGTGGTAAATAAAGGGAGTGAGTAACAGAGTGAGAGAGTGGTAACCGATGAGAGGGGTATTAGCAGAGATTAAATGGAGCTAAGTTAGGACAAAGTACAAGGCGATAATAATAATTGATGTATTAATGCCCAACCGGAAAAGACATAACATAGTAATGTAAGCTATTCTGTTAGCCAATTATTACCTTTATAATATCTATATCTGATTAAAGAGAAAAGAATCAGTAAAAAAAACTATTGCAATTTCAAATAAACGAGCCTCCGAACACACTCGACGACAATGAAACATTTATTTATTTATTTAAACTTTATTATACCAAAAACAATGTGGTACAAAAGGCGGACTTAATGCTAAAAGCATTAACATTCTTGATATTTTATACCATTGTTATTATCACTAGCAATCCAAAGATTGGCCACACTATTTAGTAACAGTAATTGTATACGATGCCCTATTTAATGTATCACATAGCTGTTGGCTATTATAATATGTAGCAATACTTAGGTGCACGCAAACTTATTGAGAAAGCTTGTATGTGTTTTAGTAAAGCGTCAATTTACCCACTGTGTAAATGTGACATAAGTATCAATAACTTAAGTCACTGCGTTGGGAAGTGGGAACGGATTTTATAGAAAATACTATGGACTCCAGTACTGTAGTCGAAATTCGATGGTAATTTATTATGTACTAGGAAATCGCCCTCGCTTCGCTTCGGGAAAAATAGTAAAAAAATAATAATAATATAGCCTATGTCACCCGGGGGTAATGCGGCTTCCCAACAGTGAAATAATTTTTCAAATCGGTTCGGTAGTTTCGGATCCTATTCAATGCAAAAAAACAATCAAATCTTTCCTCTTCATAATATTAGTATAGATTTATGTCGAAGGGATTAATTATTATGCTTTGTTTTCTAAATTAATGTGCATATTTGTAGTTAATAAATAATAACATTATAACATTATTGTGTGTACATAAATAATAAAATAAATAAATAAATAAATAATAACATTTAATTTCTGCACTTCTCCAAGTAAACCTCAACGATGCCAAATCTGATAGTCCAAGCATTATTCTGGATATAATTATGTAAAACACAAAAAATGTGTATGGCAAAGACACAATTGGTCCATTCATGAAGTCAATTATCGACTTTTCCCTTATCAAAATATACTTATTTCTTTTTTCAGCGTAGTAGTAGCACACGCCGGGTATCCACTAGTTATTAATAAGAGAGATATAAAGTTTACTCTTCACGTATTAATATAATAATTAAATAATAATAAAATTAATATAATAATACTTGAAGAGAATAATACTAGTTTTTGCCCGCGGTTTCGCCCGTGGTAGTGGTTTTGGAACGAAATTTTTAATTAATTTAGATTTATATGCCCGTGGCTTCGCGCGCGTGGATGTCAATTTTTTACCAATCCCGCGGGAACCCTGAACTTTTCCGGAATAAAAAGTAGCCT
The DNA here is from genome assembly GCA_963932265.1 of Thymelicus lineola. Classification (NCBI taxonomy): domain Eukaryota; kingdom Metazoa; phylum Arthropoda; class Insecta; order Lepidoptera; family Hesperiidae; genus Thymelicus; species Thymelicus lineola. Next base: position 4,439,016 of record OZ010703.1, on the reverse strand, counting down.
ATATGTTAATCCAGGGTATAGGCTATCTCCATTCCTAATTTCAGCCAAATCGGTTAAGTAGTTGTGGCGTGATTGAGAAACAAACATCCAAACATCTGAACATCTTCACAAACTTTCACAATTATAATATTAATAGGATAAGAACCTTCAATTTAAGGTTTTTCTTATCGTGTACCTTCCTATGTTGGATATACAGAGGACTTTTCGAATGATGCAAATCAAGTAAGACTATAAAAGGATGTCAAGGTAGAATATAAAAGGATGTTTTCTTTGCAGGAAAAAAACGCAAATTCAAATGGGACTAACTGTGGGACAACCTTCATAAACTAAATGTACAATTTATTGCTGTTAAAGAACTTTATTGTAAAAAAACTGTTGATAAAATTAGCTTAAAACACTTTTAACAGAACATACAAATGCATAAGAGTAACACTTGCCTCTTAATAAACTCTTCTCTCAAGAGATGAGGGGGTGAGAATGGCTATCGAAAGCTAGATTCATTGAGAACGTGCCCTTTTGCCTCGTTTCCTTTTCAACGGAGTCAACAGCGAAATGCCTGCGCGTTTACGTCAAGATGAGGGTCTAAGACCTCAAAGACAAAGAGGTCAAAGACCTCAGCTATTGCAACGTCACTTTTTTACACCTAGTTCTATTTGCATGTTGAAAGATTTTGTATGGATGTAACGTATGATTCTCTTTCATGCTGATCCAAGTATATTTGTCAAGTTTTCAGAGAACTTGACGCGGCATCCAATAAACTTTACGTAAGGTATGATAAGTGTATTGTTATTAGTTAAAAAAAAAACTATCCCAAAGCTTAGTGATGTATCTACCTAGGTACAGTTTAAAAATAAATCTTTGAACATTACGGTGCTAGGAATGACAATAAGGAATAGTTAACAGCGTTCCTCAATGATCAGATGTTGTCATGCAACTAATGTCTGAATATCGGGATAAAATACACAAATCGTGAGTACCATAAAGTCTACACAAACCACAACACGTAGTTAATAATTTAAATCATATTAATGGTCATGATTTCGAAAAATAGACAAAAACCTCAAAAACTACGCAATGCTCAATAGTCTTAACATACAAAACCACAGTTAGACAATATTTCATAAACCTGCCATAAAAATGAAAAGCCAATAATAAAATATTTATGAGATTTCACCTGGCCAAATTGTTCGGGTTTCGTTTTTATTTTTATTTAGCTCGGCTACAATTTCACGCACCACTTCCCCCGTCGCCGCTAGCCGCAATATTTCCAGCCTTCCAACAGTGTGTTATCACCCGTTTAAAGGCGTTAAATATATTGGTTGCAAATTGGTACAGCCGAGCACAAACTTTGTTTGAAGCTAAGATTAACACTACTTTTTTTATGGAAATAGCCGGCAAACGAGCTGACGCTCCGTCTCATGGTAAGTGGCTATCGTCGCCCATGGACATCAGCAACACCAAAGGTATCACTACTAATATTCAAATACATTGAATAGGTACATTTGAATTTCTTCGAATTTTGTACTATGATCATACTGGAATCATACCAGTACTGTTTTTGATATATCTAACCATTGAATCATCTACCATTGGATTTGTTATAGAACTATTACCGGCACTACGGAAATGACAATAATTGCCCAATGGACCGGCAAATAATACAGATAACAAATTTTAAAAATCTAATTTCTATCAACAGATACAAAAAGAACTTGAGACATTGCCACATCAGTGTACAGTAGAAGACCTTCAGTAATAATTGGAAAATCATTCGATTGAAAGAAGCCCTACAGGAAACTTTCACGCCATCTGAAGTGAAGGTTATTTGATAGGCGAGCGTTATAAATTATGCGACGAATCATTGCTGATAGATACCAAGGTAAATGTGACATAAAAAAATTATAATCCTTCCCCTTGCTCGCTTTGAGAAATGATCCTATCATAGTCCAGTCAAGGAATGTCTCAAAAGAGGGTATAGAGTGCGTGAGCGGGAACCTAAGCGATTTCTTCAGAAAGTTATTCAGGGTGCTTAGGGAGATAACATACTAAAAGTCCTGGGGTCTAGGAGGTGAGCCGGAGGGAGGGGGGGGGTTACAAAGGTCTGAATTTTAGGTTTTTCACCAATATCTGAAAAACGGTGCGTTGTAGCGAAAAATGTTCTAAGATGAAATGAAAGCTTATAAAATTCTCTATAACTTTAATTCTGTACACTTTTTCCATATCTCCGACCGTTTTTGAACTATACGCTCCAGAAATGTAGCAATTTAAGTTATTCAGCGTGATAACAGCGTGATTCACATCAGCTGTCGTAAAAATGACACCCGAACTGATACCATTAAAAAAGACATTAGGCAGGCATCTTTATCTAATGAAGAGGCAGGGCAGTCGCAGCTCAGACCTTCTGCTCCACCATTTGCCTTCAAGAATAATTGTTTTTTATGTACATATTGCCTTAATGAAGATATAAAAAAGCCTTTGAACAAAAGGCGGGTTGTACATTCAATTGAGACTCTACCTGCTAAATATTCTATCAAGCAGGTATGTTCTTCGAGAAATGATGCCTGGGGTAACGAAGTTCTTGATATTTTTTCCTGCATTACCGATATTGTTGCTGAAGGAGCAAAATATCACGAAGACACTATTACTCACTTGTGAAGTCTGTCAGTTACCCAAAACTCTACAAAACTGAGATCTCTAGAGATACCCATGTCGTAGAGGCTATGGAAGAAATATTTGCTTACATGGATTACTTTCCCACGATGAGATACTCGTTTTTTTTTGTTTGTTTTTGTTAAAAGGCTTTTTTATATCTTTATTAAGGCAACATGCACATAAAAAACAATTATTCTTGAAGGCAAATGGTGGAGCAGAAGGTCTGAGCTGCGACTGCCCTGCCTCTTCATTAGATAAAGATGCCTGCCTACCGTCACTTTTAATGGTATCAGTTCGGGTGTCATTTTTACGACAGCTGATGTAAATCAAAAGGGATGTCAAGTGGAGGAAACTTTGATATTTGCCGTCTTTCCTTTCCTTACTAGCTTTAATACGACCCAGTATTCCCTTTCCTTTCCCTCAGAGACATCGTTACTACCTTCAACGACATTTTCGTCATACAGAATGCATACAGGACTCTTATTAGTACTCATGTTGGATAACCCAATTGTGTTACTAATAAGTGTATGTATATCTGAAAAGAACATTTTGTGGCTGCCCCCCTGCGTTACTGGCTAGGCTACCGTACCAGACGAAATAAAATTGCGAAAACCTATAATAAGATAAGCCTGAAAGCAAGTATACAATATCAATAGGAGTTTTAGCCAATAAGGTCGCGTTTCCTACAGCAAGCATTAGAGATATTATGCGAAAAGAAATCTTCATCAATATCATGATTGTTTTCCCGCCTCTGCCCAGTTATCCACTGTTATAAAAAACGCGATTTCTTACTGTTACTGCTTTTACTACGTAGAGGTACTCCCAGCTTAGGTTACTATAAATTTTAAGACAATTTTCGCATCAGGTAATGGTTATCACGCTGAATTACTTTAATTTCGACATTTCTGCAGCGTGTAGTTCAAAAACGGTTGGAGATATGGAAAAAGTGTACAGAATTAAAGTTATAGAGAATTTTATAAGCTTTCATTTCATCTTAGAACATTTTTCGCTACAACACACCGTTTTTGAGATATTGGCGAAAAACCTAAAATTGAGACCTTTGTAACCCCCCCCTCCCTCCGGCTCACCTCCTAGACCCCAGGACTTTTAGTATGTTATCCCCCTAAGCACCCTGAATAAGTTTCTGAAGAAATCGCTTAGGTTCCCGCTCACGCACTCTACAACTACTTTATTGACTGAACTAATCAGTCTCAACCCAATTTTATTTTTCCAGATGTGATTGCGTTTCTATCATGCGTTTCATACATTTCGGTTATCATTCGTCATATTTTTAACCCCCGACGAAAAAAGAGGGTCGTTATAAATTTGACGTGTCAGTGTATCTGTGTGTCTGTGTGTCTGTGTATCTGTGTGTCTGTGTATCTGTGTCTCTGTGGATCTGTATGTCTGTCTGTGGCATCGTAGCTCCCAAACGGATGAATCAATTCTGATCTAGTTTTTTTTGTCTGAAAGGTCACATCGATAGAACACTCGTCTTAACGTATCGTTCTTAACTATGTTTAGTGTAAATAAAAATGTCGGGGATTTTTTAAATTTTAATTTAAGATTATTGTTTAAAACATCATGAAACATATAATTAAATATTTTGTGTAAATTCTAATAGGGTTTTGTTTAATACCGACGATGATATTCAAGACAAGAAAAAGGCAATCGACCTATAAATGATAAGAATAAAATCTAGTGCAACTCTATTGCTAATTAAAATCTATCAGTAAAAAAAGTAATTCAAGGAGTTCCATTATTAAGAGATACATGTTACTATATAATGATATATGTTACTATAAGTTTATAACAATATTCATGGAGAAATAAACACGTAAGGCATTTTTAAACTAACTACGATATCATTGATTGAACCAGAACGGGGAGAGCCCGTTGTTTCTTGATTAGTTTAACCGCAAAGCAAAAAGCAATAACCACAACCCGATGAACTGCGAGTTTGTGGGTATTAAACATCTTTATACATAAACATCTATTTGTAAAGAAACTGACATTTTAATAACTCAACCCCCGAAACCGCCCTCGCTTCACTTCGGGTACTTAAGACTTAAGCCTTGCTTAAGTATCCGTTCGCCTGAAGTAACTCCTTTTTGTCAAGAATTATGTCATATTTTGCTGACTAGCTGACCCTGCGAACTTCGTATCGCCCAACATCTCTCTTCTTTGTCTCTCCTTCTCCGTGTGATACATATAAACCATCCTTGTGAATCACTATGTCTATTGATGGAAACCGCATTAAAATCCGTTGCTTAGTTTAAAAGGTCTAACGCACCAACTCAGAGTCACTAACGGTTACTTATATCGCTCTATAGTACAGAATTTGTATGGTGACTAAGGAGCGATCTAACTAACCGTTAGTGACTCTGAGTTGGGGCGTTAGCTTAGAGACACGGGAAACGACTTCGTTTTATACTATGCAAAAAGCTTAAAACAAATAAAAAAATTCTTCAGCGACACTGGCAAATATAAAAGTTCATTCAAGGCTTGAATAGTCAAGTAATAAAAATAGGGATAAGAATAGACAAAGGATAATAATTAATGATTGTTTTTATGCCTATGCGACCTCTACACAATTCGCGTAGTTCGTACCCTCAGTGGAAAAAAGGCATAAGATGAAAATTGCAATTTTATAGGAGGGCAAAAACACTGATAAAATATCATTAAATAGGTAGTCAAAGGAATTTACATTACGATTTCTTGCACAAAACCGTCAAGATTAATGATACAAATTCGAAAAAATTGAGCATATGCAGCTTTTGTCCCTCTTTCCAATCATATTACTAACTAAAATTCAAAGTAACACGACTTATGCTTTTTCCACTGAGGATTGTACTCAGAGGACTACACGTAGTACGCGGTACTTCTAATCCCTCGTGTGCATTATTTCAATACAGTTCATTGGGCTCAAGGGTTCTATTACTTCTATTATAACGGGAAACATAATATGCTTCGTCTACGTAGGCTTAAGCTAAGACTTCACGATGAAGATGTTATGAGACCAATCGAGCTGAACTTAGAACTACACGCTCTGCTCAAAGGCACTCTCACTACCAACTGGTCTACGGGCTCGTCTCACAAACGTTCTTATATTATAAATGTGAAAGTTCGTGAGGATTTTTGTATGTTTGTGGCTCTTTCCCGCAAAAACTACTGAACGAATTTCCATGAAATTTAGCACACAAGTAGACCATGATGTGGAATAGGATATAGGGTATTTAATATCCCGGAAAACGCAGGCAAAGCTACGGGCAGAGCGCTAGTTTCCAAATATAAAAGTAACATCTAGATACAGCTAGTTACCCGCAGCTTCACACGCGGAAATTATGCTTATCATATTTATCCCCTATTTCACCTCCTTGTGGGTTGAATTTTGAAAAATCCTTTCTTAATGGATGCCTACGTCATCAAGTTTCTAGCCATAAGTCAATCACTTTTGCCTTTTATATACATAGATAGAAGATGAACCTAAAATAAAAGTAATGAACCTGACGTCTGAACCAAACCGCATTCTCGATTTCAAACTTCGTTCTAAGACAACAACCACATGACAAGTTAATAAAATTTAAATAAAGCTTAATTGACAAAGAATGTTCTTATATTTCTTATATTAACTCGGTCTAATCTATACATAGTAACAGTGTCTCTTTGTCGAAATGCGATCAGTTTGCTCGCAAATCGAAACGCGAAAATCATTGTGCAATATCAAGGCCTCATCGACATTAATCATAAGCAAAAACCACAGCTTCATTTCTAATATAATAAAATTCGTAACAGCACCTCATATATAACTTTACCTTTCCAATATCGCCGATACATAAAACCTTGCTTCTCCATCTTTTCCCCCATATTCAATCGTATCACAATTTAAATTTACGTCACTAAAAACCGCACCGAAAACTAGCACATGTCACAAAAGACAATCGAATTAACTAAACTGCATTTTAATCAGTTTTATCTTCACATTAACAAAGTGAATACAAATCAGATAATGATGCACACGAGATTACGTTACAATGTCTGTATTAACTCTAATAAACAAAACTCCGAATAGTTTCGCGTTGGGCCAATGTCGTATGAAATAACCTTTAGCTCAATACATTTTATTCAACAGTTTACGATGCCCACGTGTTTCGAAATGGCTGTGACTGTGTGTGGGTGTCTAAGGCTAGTTTAACGAGTTATTTTATGCTTGTAAGTGTGACCGGTACAAAAGCTCTTAGAATGCTGACACCGATATCTTAATAAGATATCTAATAATATAGTAGGTAAATAGGTACCTTCTGAATTTATTAGCTACATAATCTACATAGACCAGTTTCTGTTTTACCAACTCTTAGTAAGATCTTCGAAAAGATAATACTGAATCAAATGTTAACCCATTTCAATAATAATAAATTATTACATCCTGAGCAATACGGTTTCACAAAAGGCCGGAGTACAACCGATGCCGGGGCTAGGCTTTTAAAGCATATATTTGAAGCATGGGAAGCATCACAAAATGCCATAGGTGTATTTTGTGACTTATCTAAGGCATTTGATTGTGTTGAGCACGAAACATTGCTGCTTAAACTTGGCCACTATGGTATAAAAAACAAGGCCCTTAGCTTGATCGCGTCTTATTTGAGTGATAGAATACAAAAAGTAAGCATAAACGATATTAAGTCATCGGGGTCACCGGCTGTGATGGGTGTACCGCAGGGCTCTATATTGGGTCCGTTTCTTTTTCTGGTATATATTAATGATTTACCACATTATGTAAAGAACCAAGCGGATATTGTACTATTTGCTGATGATACATCATTAATATTTAAGTGTGAAAGGAATAAAGTAAATTTCGACGACGTAAATAGTGCTCTTTCGCATGTGTCGCGTTGGTTCACTATCAATAACTTACTTTTAAATGCAAAAAAAACTAAATGTATAGAGTTTGTGCTACCTAATGTTAAAAAAGTCAGCAAATCTCTTAAACTAAATAATGAAACATTGCATATGGAGGAATCAACGGTCTTTTTAGGGGTGACCTTAGATAGTAAACTTCAATGGGGCCCACATATAACAAATCTCGCGACAAAACTTGGTAGGGCTGCTTATGCTGTTAGGAGAATAAGGCAGTATACTGACGTCGAAACTGCTAGGATAGTTTATTTTGCTTATTTCCACAGTGTTATGTCATATGCCATCTTGCTGTGGGGCAAAGCAGCCAATATAGAACAAATTTTCATTCTCCAAAAAAGGGCTGTTAGGGCTATCTATAAACTTAAGTCTCGGGAATCTTTGCGTGAAAAGTTCAAGGTAATAGGTATACTTACAGTAGCTTCCCAGTATATCTTCAATAATGTAGTTTTTATAAGGAAGAATATAAACGCGTATAAACAAAATTTTGATATTAATAATCGCCAAACAAAAAGAATGTATCAATTAGTTACGCCTTCGTTCCGCCTAAGTAAAGTGCAACGATCTTTCATAGGGCTTGGTGTACATTTCTATAATAAAATCCCAAAAATAATACGTGACTTGCCAATAGAATCTTTCAAAAAACGTGTAAAAACACAATTGTTAGGCAAGGGATATTATAGTGTAAACGAGTATTTAAATGACAAAGACGCATGGAAATGATTAGCTCTGCAACCAGTTCCACTCAGAATAGTAAACTTTTGTATGATAATATCATTTTTGTAATATTTTTTTTAAAAGATGTGCTGAGGAGTTTCTTTAGGCTTTTCTTCTCCTCCATGACAAAGCACCTTCCGAAAAGCCAAAAAATGACGTGCATAAGTGTATCAATGATACCTATATGAATAAAATATTTTGACTTTGACTTTGACTTTGACATAGGATAGTGTAGTAACTCCGAGCGTATCAAAGAAAAGGGGATAGATTATAAAACCTTAGTGGTATAGCCGCTCTTTTGATTTTTTTTCCGAAGTTGGGGCAAAATTTGGGTTTTTTATTTGTAATAAAGGTACTGAACTGTTTTGTATAGTAAGTTTTATGTTTTGTATAGTAAGTATTTTACCTAACGCAATTTTTCCTAATTCAATAACGATTATGATTAAAATTTCAAACTTCCTTGTTATGTTTCAACTATCTTTACATCACAGTTTCAAAACAACCTCATTGTCTGGTACGTTGTTATCTACCTACGTACCTACATGTTAGTGTAAATATGCATACCATCTAAGTGGATGGATGCCGGGCATAGCAAGAGACAACAAACGCATTCCAGAGGCTATAGTCGCGAAGGTAAGCCCGACATCCTGTCTTGCATACATTAGGTACGATTACAATGCTTTGTTGGTATGTTGTTAAAGTTAACAACAGTAGTTACTAATTAAAATAAAGTATTTAATAATTAAAATTTACAATGTGAATGTTAAGTTGAGAGATAGGTCAGTTTAAAATTTTAGAAAGAAAAGGGCAAAAAATATTTTAAAATTAAATTAACTGGAGACGTGACTCCAAAACTTACTATTTCAATATGCAATGCATAGAACTTCGCTTATATAAAAGTCTTAAAAGTAAAGAGAGTCAGAATAAATGACAATAAAATGTTTTACCAACGAAATCGAAGCAAGACAATAAACCCCTAACAATCTTATCTACTGCAGAAATATGTAACTCATAACAAAGACATTAATAAACTAAATACTAATGATGTTTATTAAATAACAAGGTATTTAAGATATGTCAACAAAGTTAATCCTCTAATTTTAAACCCATCCTAAGTTGTACGTGACTGTACTCTATGAACAATTAAAGCGTAACGAAACTATTAGAAATAACAAAGTTTTACGAGCAGAACTAAGTAAATGTGTTTACATAATGCCTACATACTCAAGAGTATAGAGATACCTAATTATATGACGTCATTAATTAGTTAATTACTTTCTTAATATTATAAAGGTATAAGTAAGAGGTAATAAATATAAAAAAATGTTCTTATATCCATCCCAAAGCTTACGTATTATATAATAAAATGCCAGTCCCATTATAGTTTGTATTTACTGTCTAGTACTTAGTAGTAGAAATTCGACCATAAATCATTATCCAAAACCGTATCAACTTGGAAAACGATCCAGTCAAGTTTTGAAGATCAATGGGAATTCCTTTGAACAAACAATCTCTAACCTTCAACGCATTCTCCTACTACATTGAGTCATGAAAAATTGTAGAAAAACATGAAAACGAACAAAGAGAAAATTGGTTAAATGAGATTGTAGAAATACATAATAATTTATGTACCTACGAGTATAATGTGACAGCAAATGGTTTTTATCACACATTCGGATATACATTACCTAGTATTAATATGGACGACGTCGAGTAAAAAGGGAGCTTTACAAACCACGTTTTAAAAGCGACAATTTTTCCTCACACCGAGAATTAAATTATTACCATTTCCTTGGCTACGCCGCAGCGGGTCAAAAGGCAGAACTTTAATATACCTGCAGCTCATTTGTTTGAAAAATGCTTTTCGTAGTAAACGATACATAAATTTTCACCAAGCCTGTATTTAAATACTAGTAGGATTAAATAATAAAATAAAGCAAGCGATTCATAATAACCGGGGAATGTGTTATAAAGGCCAGTGAACAAAATCGAAGTAGGGCACTGAACCATTCAAACTACCTCAATGCAGATACCTACACTACGTAGGTGTCCTATACATTGCTTATAGCATGGACGATAGATTACACGAATCAGAACATAGGTCCTTATCACAAGAACTTTGGTCTTTAATTCTGGTCGATATTTGTACATGGAAGATATTTGAGATTTATTATCATTATTTGAGATTTTAAATTTTTTTGTTTGTTTGTCGGTCTGTCTGTTTGTTTCCAGTTAATTTCAGAAGAGGCTTAACCGATTTAGAAACATTATTCTTCAGAAGTAAAAATACTAAAATACTTAAAATACTTTAAAGAACTCTGTCTAAACCTAAATTGAGTAAAATTCCTGAAGCGAAGTCGATTATTAGTTTAGGAATAAAACAAGTCCCTTCTTTGTGTGGTCTATAAGGTTATATTATTACTGCTCAATTTCAGGTTATATTATTAATATGAATAACCGCAAGTACAAACTATAATAAAGACTGCACAATTTTAAGATGCGATACTTACGATGCTAAACTAGGACGAGAAGCGGACCACTATACGGCGCATTTCTGCAAGATATTTTATGGAAAGAAATGCATGAAATGTGACAAGAGCTAACGAGGTTGACAGGTCAACTGAGAAATGGTCAACATTGCTGTCTCAATTACGAAAACATCAATCTGCAGCAAAATATTCCACATTAAGGGAATGTAAAGGCCCAATCCATCATTGAATGCAAGCCTACCTCCTACTCATGTGCACTCTAAAACAAGGAAATTAGACGGCTCCCCGCAATTAATAAAAAATAGCAGTTAAACATAATCAGAATAATTCTTGACAAAAAATAACCGACTTCAAAATTAGGGATAATCTATCTATCGATTAAAAAAAAAAGGAATCATCAAAATCGGTTCACCCAGTCGAAAGTTCTACAGTAACAAACTTAAAAAAAAGTACAGTCGAATTGAATACCTCCTTTTTTGAAGGCGATTAAAAATAATTGAGGATTACGATTAAAATGTGTAGTTATGATTTTTAACCTTTAAACTATGCCTACAAATGTCAAGAATGGGAACTCTCATTATAGCTGAGAGATTCTAAAACATATTCCTCTACGTTACAGAGCGGATTGGTGGAAGATTGATGGAATTAATGGCTAACCCATGGCCTCCTAGATGGCTTAATTGCTGCTTTACTTTACTTTACGTGCCTTCTGAAGCACGAAATCTATTTTAAACAATCTCAGGAATTTTTCACCCCTTTACGTCTACTTACTTAAAATTCAGTAATTGGGAGTGCAAATACTCGTATCTCTCAAGTCAATACAAGAGGAGTGATTAGTCTTAGTATTGCGACGGTGTAGAGCTTTATAAAGTCATCAATATTCAACAGACGTTCTTCAAGATGCTGCCACGCATATTTTAACTTATGCATTTTACATGTACACTACAACACTATTAAATTTAACTTTTAATAAAACCTCGCCACAATGTTTACGTCGTGAGGGTTGTGGGTTTTCTGGGTATTTCAAAGCCAATTTAAATTATAGTATTTAAATTAAGTCAAATTACTGTTTATGTATATACTTTTTATAGTATACTTTTGTTTCATGAAGTTTCTCTCAGAATAACAGCGAATGTCGTCTCTCTATCTATAGGCCTTCCATCCATCCAAACTCTCGGTCTTATGAGGGATCAACGGGAACTATGTGTGAAGTCTTCAACCTCTATGGTGGAATACCGACGGCTCAATGAACAAATTTCCAAGTGCAGGCGACGCGATTTGCGCAAACACAACGCAAATCGTGTAAAAAACACAATAGATAGAAACCAGTGCTCCAAAGTGTACGCCAGAGATGTGTCTATTGGGCAAAGTCAGCTTACGAGGTTGCAGACCGAGTCCGGCACCATAGTTACGTCGAAACCTGAAGTTCTAAGAGAAACTGAGAGATACTACGGACGGTTGTATACCTCCTCTCAAGCTTCACCTCCCAGTGAGGAGAGCGACAAGAGAGCTAAATTAACCCGACACTACACAGAGGATATCCCGGACGTCAGCCTGTATGAGATTAGAGAGCAAACAGCTTATAGTTATAGGCCTTACCGAAGGGAAAAACCGATGCACGTTCACTTACCTATAACGATTTTATTCAATTAATTAACGAGGAAGTGCTTTTATAGCAAACTGGAACCTGCCTCGTAAATTCTTCGTAAAAATATTGCATTTTCAAAACGTATTTATAACTAAGTGCACTTTAATAACATTTTAATGTAACGGTTCACAGCACTGGACAACATCACGCTATATTTTTAAGCTGAGTTTTAAACTGTTAAGATAATTATTACGAAAATTCTTTCATACAAACACGATACTATTTATTTTTTATTAAGTCTATGACATGACAGAAACTGACAATGATTAAAACCACGGAACACAGAGACAAGAGGTGGAAATGGTATAAGTGTTGATTAGTATGGGAACCGTTCTAGCCAAAAAAACACAAGTAAATGGATAATCGTATTACTTACAACTCAGAAACTTACATTTTGATTGGTTGTTAGTTGTCAACTACGAATAGTCCGAGAAACCTGCTATTTATGTTTGAAAATTCACTTTATTTAATATTTGATGTTAATTCTTATTTTTCAATGTCATATTCAGTGAACTTAGTACCTTTATCAATTAAGATCATAATACTTTTCAAGTTCTGCTATACCACAGCTATACACCGCTAGATGGCAATATTCTACGTAATAAATAATTCTATACTTAACATATAGTAATAAGGTTGACATTGAATTGCAGTTGGTTGTATTACAATGTCAATCTTATTGGAAAATGATTAAATAATTCCGTCTTCTGAACGCTAGATGTCGTGACTGGAATCTAATATCAACCTTAAATGTATAGCGGTAAGTTATATTTTTGGTTAATTAGGCCTAGGGATGTGCGTGGTGCTTTTACCGCGTTATCGACAATTATCGATATTTATCGAAACTGGTATACTACAAGGTAATGTTGGTACTTGAACTTGTACAACTTGTGTGTGTCTATGTGAAAACGTGCTCAAAATTTTGAAAGCTTATATCTATTACAAGGCGTAGACGTGGCCGTAGCTTTTTTATTAACGTTAGCTAACTAAACAGTATGTCGATAAGTGAAATTTTAATGTAGCTCAACGTAGCTTAGCTATAAAAACAATGATGTGAATTAGGATGAATTTCAACCTTAACGTTATACAAAAAAGGTAAAAAAGAATGCCCATAGCCAGTACTCTCAAAAAATTATTGTGTCACAATGATTTTTGGACAAAAAATTAAATTAAAATATTTCAAGTATATACCGTATTTCCTAAAAAAATCCTCTTTGAGAATAATTTTCTGAAATTAATAAGTAACTTTACTTCCGTTTTACAAAAGAAAACCATTGGGCCGTTTATGTTTGGATAAGGGCCAATCAGAAATATTTTAAGATCCTTCGGGCCAATAGGTTGCATTGATTCCATTATGATTATGATACAACAAACTAGATGACTTAAGGGGACTGTCAAATGAATTAGAAAATTATTATAATCAGCCAGGAGTAAGTGTTCTGTGATTATAATACATTATAAACTACATGGCGTTTTGGGACTGTCAAATGAATTTGAAACTTAAAAGAACGACATTACATACGCAATCGACTTTAATACGCCGGCATAGGCTCCATATTACTGTGATTTTACTATAACCTAAATTCAAACTAATTTTGTTGAAAATCTCGTATTTCCTACTATTAACACTGACAAAGTTAGTATGTGTAATTTATAAAGATAACATAATCAAATAAAGGTATTTTTATCAAGACACAAAAATGTTAAAGTCAGTACAGTCATTTCTCCATACTATATGGGCATTCTCCTTTTGTTCGACCTACAACGTTTAGTAGTAGAACCAATTGCGCCATCTAGTGTCGCCAAGGAATAGTTTAAACACCTTTATTTTCGTGGAATTATATTTCCTAGCTTTGAAGCTCTCATAGCCCGGCGGATTGCGTCGATCCTAAGCGATCGAAGAAGTTAAGCAACAGCGGGCGCGGTCGGTAGTTGGATGGGTGACCGCTAGTCCAAAAATTTCTTGAGCGCCTTTGCAACATCCAAACTTACAGCCTTTTTACTTCTGCCCAGCAATGAGTAAGATATACTAAAAGATCACCAGCTGATCTGCCGTGGTGGAAACCGTATTAACGGTCACTGAAACTATGAATTCTTCTTGTAAAAAAATGCTCTGACCATGGTACTAGATTTTACTGGGAACCAATTGATCCGCCCAGTAGTTTTAAGCCAGTCTTCTTTTCTCTATGCGTCTTTAGGAAATCTAAGAAGTAACTATAGAAACAAAAGTAAGTATAATATTCAAATAATTATTATAATTATTCATAATAATATTATAATATTGACCAAGTTGACTGTTAGAGATTGCAAACTGGCATTAACTATTTATATGTATTAACTATAGGTTATATACGAAGATATTTTCTCTATAAATAGCCATTTAAACCCTAATCAGTCGGCTCTTGGTCGTATAATATTACATCGAAAATAAAATTACAACACACCGATATCGATAAATTTATCCCATCCCTTCCCGAGTAGCAAAGAATGTTTTCAAAGAATGTTCTGGAAAACAATAGTCGAGTAGCAATACCATTTAAAACATAAAAATAACCTTATTGCCGTGTAAATAGAGTAGCTTTTTGATCATAAAAATATATTATTTCCTTTAATTTTATGTTTTGAATTTGAATTAATACAAAATAAATATAAAACTAGGCTTAGCTGTGGGTGGCTGTGGTATGAAACACTGCCATTAAATAAATGCTTAGCTCTGCTATCATTTTTGCACTCAAAATTGCACAATAAGTCATATTATTATAATTTAAGTCAAATTTTAATTTATGTAATGCACAACCGACGCAGCTCAGTGACAGATATGTTATGCGGGCAAGTAAGCGGAGCTACGCTTACTGTTAGTCGCTGTGCCCCGCCTACTTCGCACTTCCACCTCTTGTCTCTGTGTTCCGTGATTAAAACGTAGTGATTAAGTACTCTGTGACAATGATCATAATTTTCTGATTTTTGTTCTATGTTTCATGCATAAACTATTTATAAGCAAGTCCTTTTTACATCTCGTAGTAAAATTTCATAATATATTCCGTAATAAAACCTTTTCCACTATAAGAAAAGCTCATAAAACGCTTAACATAAAGCTCTAGACCACTATCACAAACATCTTTTTATACCCACGATACTAAACAAGTATAATAAGCTATGTCACCATTTGTTACATCAATATTGCTAGGTAAGCTTGAGTTTTATAACTTGTCTCCAAGACAGTATAGTCCAGACACGATAGAAAGCAGTTTGCTTTATAGTATAATGTACAGTTGACAAAATAATTAAGTATGCAGGGCATGATTCTAAAACCCTCTGTAATTTTTAATATTACATATTGTTTATATTATCAATGTTAAATCATACCTTACGTACACAGATATCATTTAACACTGATAATAGCACAAACAATATGTAACATCAATAATTAAAGAAAGTTTTAGAATCATGCCCCGATACCCAATTTTTTTGCCGACTGTACTGCCACAGAAGATATCTCGTAATAGTACAGAAGTACTGCCTTATACTGACATATTTCTCCACTAGGATACCCTTTGCCGCGGGTCTTCATAGCCGACAAACTATCTGATGGATCATTTGATGGTAAAGTACCTAATATCCAAGGCAACACCGATGCATTGCAAAGAAATACAAAAGAAAAAAAAAATCCTTCAAATCTCCATCCAGAACACGTAAGAGGCTGACTTAAGCAAGTGGGTAATAGTTAGCCAGGCTTCACGAGGAGATATAACATTGATAATATCGACGGTGGAAAGGCATAATGTATTAACCGCCATTTTAGGCGATATCGAGTTATATACATCGTTGGAATCGGGAGAATTTTCTCTTTCGAATGGTCCTAGTTTCAGCTCGATCTGAAGACTTTTATGGTCGTTAATACACCAGTGTTTTTGAAGTTTTTCATATTTTTTTGTGTTTTAACTCCACAGTAAATAGTGGATTTTGTCATTAAAACACATCTCAACTAAAAAATTTACCTTATGTTACTTTGCCTTGCTTGACTTTAACTAAATTTAAATGTTAAAACAATTTACCAAATTATAATATTATCATTTTTGTAATTGATACATTATACCCAACTTGATTTTTCTTCATCAATAGAATTAAAACATTTTACTCCGATTTTAAATGTTAGTCATTGTAAGTTAATACATTTTACTGTATTCTAAAATGCTATTGTTTCCAAGATAATACATTTTACCTATCCAAAATAAGGTAACATTATGCGTTGAGTCGTTTTACTGTTCTTTCTAGAACCTATTTTAATACAACAAAACAAATTTACTTGTTTTTTTCACAAATAACATGTGCATTTAAACTGACTGTACTAGTTTCATTTTTGGCATTAAACTACTTTACAATTTTTTATTGCATACAAAAATTTATGGTTAAACCATACAAATTAAAGCAAATTGCGAGTAAGTCAGATGGTAATATTTAAGTACGAGCTGATGCGCAGGCGCTTCAGTCACCCTTCTTGTGTCGGAGAGGATGGTTACGCGCACTTCGTGCCGTTGTCAAACCTCGCGATTCACCATTATTTAAGTATTTTAGATGAGTTATTGTTTAGCGCCAGGGCTCAAAAGTGTTCGCCAAGGATCTATCTACTGGGCAAGGTCAGCTTACGAGGTTGAAGACCGAGTTCGGCACTAAAGTACGAAACTGAGAGATACTACGGACGGTTGTATGCCTCCTCTCAAGCTCCATCTTCTCGCGAGGAGTCGCTCTCCTCGCGAGCTAAACTGACCCAACACTACACAGAGGATATCCCGGACGTCAGCCTGTATGAGTTTAGAGAGGCTCTCAAATAACTTAAGAACAATAAGACACCGGGAGATGACGGAATCACAACCGAGCTTCTAAGAGCTGAAGGAAACCCCCTTCTAGTGGCGCTCCAAAAACTATTCGATTCCGTCATCAACACTGGAACTACCCCGGAAGCGTGGGGCAGAAGTGTGGTGACGCTGTTCTTCAAGAAGGGCGATAAAGCCCTTTCGAAGAACTACAGGCCCATTGCACTTCTGAGCCACGTTTATAAGCTGTTTCCGAGGCTGCTCACAAATCGCATTGCACGCAGGCTTGATGACTTTCAGCCTCCCGAACAAGCAGGATTCCGAAAAGGCTACAGTACTATAGACCACATACACACACTGCGGCAGATTATACAGAAGACCGAGGTAATCAGCCGCTATGTGTTGCCTATGTGGACTATGAGAAAGCCTTTGATTCTATCGAGACCTGGACAGTACTAAATTCTCCCCAGCGGTGCCGGATCGAGTACCGGTTATAGAAGTGGGTGTTTGACGACCCGTGTGGCGCAATGGTCACCATGCCGGATCGCCGCGCCAAGGGTTCTGGGTTCGATTCCCAGCGAGGCGGAAATTTGAATGATGAGTTTGAATTTCTGCTCTCGGTCTGGGTGTGAATGTCCTTGTCTTGTGTGTTGTCCATGGCACCCACGACACAGGGAATCCTAGTGTGGGGCTATGAGTGTGAAGCGTTATTTTTTTTTATGCTTTGAGCAGGCAAACGAGCAGACGGGTCACCTGATGGTAAGTGATCACCGCCGCCCATGGACATTAGCAACACCAGGGGCGTCACCAACGCGTTGCCGGCCAAGAAGATGACGATAGACCCGCTTCTTGAAGGACCCTATGTCATAGCTTAGAGGGAACACCGATGCAGGTAGTTTGTTCCACAGTTTACACGTGCGAGGTAGAAAATGACGTGAGAACCGGACTGTGGACGAACGCCAGGTATCCAGATAGTGTTGATGGAACCTGGTACGCTGTGTGCGGTGACGAAAATGAACTGCAGGTAGTAAGCCAAACAGTTCTTCAGAACATTCCCCATTATACAGACGGTAGAATACGCAGAGATAACCTACATCTCTCCTCAACTCAACCTCCTCAACGCGTTATTGGAACGAAGTTCCTTATCGCGCGTTGTGAAAGGGGGCTAGACGGAAAATTACGACACTTTTTGATTCTTACGAATGACGACATATTTAAATCGAAAGGAACTTCGTTCCATCCGGGTGTCCCTTGACACCTCTCATGTTTTTTTTTAATTTATTTTATCAATGGCGAATACATCACACACCTGCGATATGCCGATGATATAGTCATCCAGGCGGGCTCCCTGGAAGGACTTGGTATAATGCTCGGGGACTTGAACAGCGCCTCACAACGGATGGGTCTTAAGATGAACATGGACAAGACGAAGGTTATGTCGAATGTCCATGTCACACCCGTACCGGTTGTTATTGACGGCGCTGCTCTCGAAGTTGTAGACGAATACAATTACCTGGGACAAGTGATCCAGATGGGTAAGTCCAACTTTGAGAAAGAAGTCACTCGTAGAATCCAACCCGGGCTGCGTTCGGGAAACTGCGTCATATCTTATCGTCCAAAACACTACCTCAGTGCCTGAAGTCGAAGGTGTTCGAGCAGTGTGTGTTGCCAGTGATGATATACGGATCCGAGACGTGGTGCTTTACTATTGGCCTAATCCACAACTCAGAGTAGCGCAGCGGGCTATGGAAAGGGCTATGCTCGGTATTTCTCTAGGTGATCGCATCAGAAATAAGATCTGTAGACGAACAAGAGTAACCGACATAGCTCAAAGAATAAGCCGGCTGAAGTGGCAATGGGCTGGCCACATAGTGCTAAGGACCGATAATCGTTGGGGAAGAAAGGTCTTCGAATGGTGCCCACATCTCGGAAAAAGGAGCATAGGACGCCCCCCGACCAGGTGGACTGACGACCTGATGAAGACATCGGGCATCCGCTGGATTCAGAAGGCTCAGGACCGGTCAGAGTGGTGCAAGTTAGGGGACGCCTATGTCCAGCAGTGGACCTCCAAGGGCTGATGGATGGATTGTTTAGTTACGTGTTGTTTATTGTTGAATTAATTGCTTTGATTTTCCGTCCTTACCATTATAACCTTTTAATTGATAAATATAATTTTAGTAAAACATTTACCTTCATTTTTAATTTTTTTTTGTCTCTTAGTGAAAAGGGGATGTCATATCCCCAAAACTGTTCACCGCTGCGTTGGAAGACGTGTTCAAGCAGATGGAGTGGAAACGACGGGGCATTAACATCAATGGCGAATACATCACACACATGCGATATGCCGATGATATAGTAATCCTGGCGGGTTCCTTGGAAGAACTTGATACAATGCTCGGGGACATGAACAGCGCCTCACAACGGATGGGTCTTAAGATGAACATGGACAAGACG
This sequence comes from Thymelicus lineola, assembly GCA_963932265.1. NCBI lineage: Eukaryota > Metazoa > Arthropoda > Insecta > Lepidoptera > Hesperiidae > Thymelicus > Thymelicus lineola. The sequence continues at coordinate 4,419,328 of OZ010703.1, read as the reverse complement.
AAAATCATGTCGAATGTCCATGTCACACCCGTACCGGTTGTTGTTGATGGCGCTGCTCTCGAAGTTGTAGACGAATACAATCACCTGGGACAAGTGATTCAGATGGGTAAGTCCAACTTCGAGAAAGAAGTCACTCGTAGAATCCAACTCGGATGGGCTGCGTTCGGGAAACTGCGTCATGTCTTGTCGTCCAAAACACTACCTCAGTACCTGAAGTCGAAGGCGTTCGAGCAGTATGTGTTGCCAGTGATGACATACGGATCCGGGACGTGATGCTTTACTATTGGCCTAATCCACAAGCTCAGAGTAGCGCAGCGGGCTATGGAGAGGGCTATGCTCGGTATTTCACTACGTGATCGCATCAGAAATGAGAAGATCCGTAGACGAACAAGGGTAACCGACATAGCTCAAACAATTAGCCGGCTGAAGTGGCAATGGGCTGGCCACATAGTGCGAAGGACCGATAACAGTTGAGGAAGAAAGGTCCTCGAATGGCACGGTGCCATTCGGTGCCATTGGCACCCACGTCTCGGAAAAAGGAGCATAGGACGCTCCCCGACCAGGTGGACTGAAGACCTGAAGAAGACAGCTGGCATCTGCTGGATTCAGAAGGCTCAGGACCGGTCAGAGTGGTGCAAGTTAGGGGAGGCCTATGTCCAGCAGTGGACCTTCAAAGGCTGATGGATGGATTGGATGGATGATTTAAATTTTTTTACAATTTTCAGGATTTTATTAAGTTATGGAAAGTTTAGTTTGTGGCCTAAATTATATTTAAGTGTATGGTTAAACCACTTGGCCCTCTTTGTTCGAATACAATGATGTCTGTAGAACTGTTTTTCCAGGTTTGCATAGATATGAAGAAGTTACATAAAAGCGTTTACCTCTCTCTGTTCATGATTGGACGTGTTTTTAAATCATTTTACTCGATAGCAATATCACATTTATTTGGATATAAAACAATTTACTGGAAAATATTTATATTATATTTTGGATATAAAACACTTTGCCTGAAATTTTTTGGATATTATATTTGGATATAAACTGATTTTACCTATCTGAGATTTTTTGGTATTTTGTATAAACTCCATAAATTAATACAAATATTAGACATACGTTATTTTTTATTACATGTATGCATTTGTAATAAATTTTATTACTATTCACTTAAATTTCATAGAGATATCTTCAATACTTTAAAAGTTATGAATTTTCTAAAACTTTAATCGTCTCTCCTGGTCATTTTACTAAATGGCGGATAATACATTTTGCCTTTCCATCGTCGATATAATCCTCACAGGAAACCCTGAACGCCTTCTACCTTTTTCGAAACCCTAGACAAGCGACCATGGGTTTGGGGAAAGTAGGACACTCCAATACAGTTTTTGGTCTTGCTTAATCTTATTTGCCTACCCAACAAAGCATACAGTTAAATCTGTGTGTTGAGCGATAAATCAAAAGTAAACACCTATTTTCTCGCCTACGCTGCAATTTCCTAACCAGACGAGTTGCTCAGCCAACTTAGTCCGAACTTTATGACTTTCCTGCTACTTAATAACGGACATCGCCCGCTTAGGAACCCGACAAGCTCTACATATTGAAAGTAAGTCATACACTGAGATACCTAGACAAATCCACTAAATAATATTTTTAATTGCCTTCTATAATTCCTTCAGGACATGATTCTCTCTTCAAATTTTATTAAGGAGACTTAAATCGTGCTCAACCACACTAAGGCACTTCTCCACCTACGTAATGGTGGACGGATTAGTAGTCAAACTAGAGTGTAGAAAGTTCTTATGTTACCAGCAACTAACCATAGTCTTTCAAGCGCTCAATAAATTTTGCCAATAGCGGTCACTCATCCAACTACCGACCTTATTCCTCAATTTACGAATGACACAATCAAGTTATGAGACATTGAAGCTAATACACTCGTAAATAAACAATTCCTTAATTTAATACTTCACTCAAACGATAATGTTTAACGATGATTCTCACGATTCAATCTTCACGAGCTATAACTTAGATCGGAACTTTTTATCGCTTTCTTTATCGCCTGCTACGAGTATACCAAGTCGATTCAATTAACCCACAAAAAAATATATCACTCGTTTCAATTAAAACTATGAAAGGACCGGCGTAGAAGAAACAAATTAAAAAGTCGTAGCTCACACGAGAAGTGTTGCTGGCACAGCTTAGAGCGAAAAAGGACGCTTAATTGCACTATAATTATACTGCAGTAAAAGGTTTTTCAATGCATAATGTAAATGTTTTTGACTTGCAAACTACGGAGCAACGATCAGGATCACGTTTTAAAATTACTCGCTGAGAAATGAAATGTTTCGGATGGTCATTTTAAACTAACTTTTTGGACTAATCGATCACCCATTTCTGTTTTAGTTAGCTTTACGATTATTGAAACAGCCAATTAACTCTCCTTTCAAAGTGAGAAGCGTTATGGCAATGGTCCATCAAGCTAATAACAAATAACAAAGGCGTGAAGGCACAGTTGACAAAAAATTTCAGTTTACAATAAAATGTTAGGTAAAATGAAAAATGCTGAATGGAACCTAAAAATCATTATTGAATACCTATTCAACGACACCCTACTCGATAGGGTTTGAGAAAAAAAATTTTGAAGACACAATATTGCGCCAAAAAACGGCCATTTTATTTTTTTTCAATTTTGTTATACCCATTGTCACAAGAAGAATCTAACAGCCCCTCTCAAGCTGAAATCGATCAAGCCGTTCAGGCTACAGAGCGTGCCAAAGAAATATATATCGGTGAGGCCATGAATCTCCAGTGAAGGTCCAGGGACGGACCTCTTTATTCTACAGCGCTTGTCTGATGCAGAGGCTGGCATATAAGAAATGTCATGTCATATTTAGATTAGGGAATTGTCAAGAATGTAGAACGGATTATTATTGATCACGTAGTGTTGAAGTACTTTGGAATATTGATGTGAATGTTAGGAGAACTGGAAATATATCATGGTGCAAAGTAAAAGGAATATCATTTCATAACCAATACCATAGAATACCTCCTTCTGCTACATCAGAAGTGATGGACGAAACATGCCCACAAATCGGAAAATAAATGAGGAATGACACTAGTTCGGATGACATTTGAAGAAAATTTTGCAATGAGAAATGAAACAATACAAAACGCGATGAAATGAGAATGTGGAAGTTCATAATATAATCGACGTGGACAATGCAAAACGTAGTGATGCGACTCAGTGGAGCTAGAGTTCATATAAACCAAGCCATCCAATGTGTCATGATGACCGAAGGAGTATGGATCGCAGATAAGTAGCCTTAGTCAAGCATCAAATGTGTTATACGAGTAACCTGATATCATACGAGTCAAATTAACCTTATTTATTTTTCAGTTGCGGAAAATCGATAAGACATGAAATAATGATCTACCACGCTAGCCTCGTGAAACCAAGAGACCCAGGAGCTGACACTAAAACCGATGGTTCGCTTGGAGACATGTCTGCTGCAGGTGTAAGTCACGTAGAGAAACTATGGTCGGTCTGGTAGTATAGTAAAAGAAGGTTTAATGATGATGATATCGATTTAATGTGTCGCAACAATGGCTATTGTAAAAAAAAGTGAGAAAAAATAATATTTTTTATTATATTATTTTTTTTAGTTTAATCTCTCTTTTAGGAATAATTCCCCATTTATAAAGGATTATCCTTTTTTTATAATAGTAAAAACAGAGGTAAAAAAATAGTACCTACTAAAAAAAAAGTGTAAAAAAGAGTGAAAAAAGAGAAAAGTGAAAATGAAAGGTAAAAAAAGAGTACCTAGTAACAAAATGGAATTACAAAAAAAAATTGAGTAAAAAAAGGATGTAAAAAAAGGTGTCAAAAAAAAGAAAAAAAAGGAAAGAAGTGTGAATAGAGTCCGGGCCAGCATAGAACTGAAGGGGCGATGTACCTGAAGAGTCTTGGAGAGACTGGGCCAGGAGTCTGCAGGGTTTGAACCGGACCAGACGACAATGACATAATTGCGACGTTTCGTAGAGTTTTATGAACCAGATTGGTAACCAAATGGCCAGACCATAGTTCTCTCCACTATGTTTTAAGTGTCCACATTTAAAAAATATCAGACTTAATGAGCGAATTATTCTTGACTATAAATTAATAATGATGAATGATGAAAATGAATATGAGTGAGGTTAATGTAGTCAGAATAGCCGAGCAAGATACTGTTGAGACTATTTTTACAGAATTCTTATTATCCACACGAGGCCGTGTGGGTCGTCAGCGATGGCCGCGTGAGTGAACATAAAAACAACGTGTTTCGGACCCAGCAGTTAGAGCAGACCACATGCTTTGATCCAGTGATGACGTACCAAGATAAATTAATCCGCGCACGAGGACGAGCGCACGTCAGGATAGCCGTATCGGTGAGGCCATGAATCTCCAGTGAAGGTCCAGGGACGGACCTCTTTATTCTACAGCGCTTGTATGATGCAGAGGCTGGCATATAAGAAATGTCATGTCATATTTAGATTAGGGAATTGTCAAGAATGTAGAACGGATTATTATTGATCACGTAGTGTTGAAGTACTTTGGAATATTGATGTGAATGTTAGGAGAACTGGAAATATATCATGGTGCAAAGTAAAAGGAATATCATTTCATAACCAATACCATAGAATACCTCCTTCTGCTACATATACATACATACATACACTCGAAAAACAACTTACAACTATTATACATATATACAAATACGTATAGTATTATATATATAGTATAAACAATTATACTATGCTACACGAATGGACGGCATCGTGTATCACGCGGTGGCCGGTAACCGGGTTCGAAACGCCGGAATACCAAACCTCTCGGCCAGAACTTTTTTCAACAACAATTACCTTCATAACGAATCAATTACAAAATCACCTGAAGACCTCAAACATAACGAGCACTAACGAACTGCACGACTTTACTATAAATTATTATAACATAATAGGAACTATTGACGTTAACGACTTAGAACTTAATATGTCATCGGTAACTTTCTCGTGAACTCTTAACCGAGAGATTACTAAATGTAGCTTTACAAAAACGAGAGCATTTATGTTGCGTTTACGTACCTATACGTATTTCTCGGCCTAACAAACTCTACTAATTGAAAAACCAATTTGTAGATAAGAATAAAAGCACACGCGTAAAATTGAGAATGGTAAGTGACGAATAAATTATTTCGTAAATCAGAAAGTATTATTATGTTTCTTTCTACGCTAACAAATTATTCGTAATTTCTAAAAAAAAACAGGATGTTTTCTTACTTCGAAAACGTAGTAAGTGGTAAGTATCACTTTATACCAGCAGAGCAGATATAAGTTAGATTAAGCATACAAAAAATATACAGTAAAGGATAACCAACACAATCCCATGTAACTACATCCATTCATAACCTATTAAGATCCCAAGGATCTTGAGCAAAACCTACTTATCTATAAACCATTTTCCAAAGTGTTGTAAGCACTCACTTGGACTCCAATTAATTGCACGTGCCAAGAGACCCGTCAAAAATGAAACGCCCAGGAAAATCGATTAGAACAGTTGACACACTTTCCAACTGCACATTGCAATTGCAGCGAAATTCAACGACTCTTAAAGGATTCCTGAACTATATTTCAAGTATTATAACAAATGGCTCTAAGCCAAAACAGACAAGATTGAAAATAGACTCATATTAATTTTAGATGTAATAATCGTGATAGAACTTTTGCAAAACTAAAACTAATTGAAAGTAGGTGCCCTTAACGAGTTATAAGTTTGGATTATTTTTAACTATACTGTATTACTATACCCTACTATACTACACATTCAACAAGCTCTTATCGGCAGGATAATAATTATCGTCTGATGACGAAGTCGCAGGATTCAATAACTTTTTCATCCTATCTTTTTAAATTGCAGTGTTTCGTTTGCTTTTTAATGATCAGTATTTTGAACGAAACTAACAAGCATAAATTTTTCTTTTTCTTCTAATAGAAATTCGGACAAACTACTAGATCGATTTTTTTCTGCACCTATAAATAAACAAATACACAATTTATTATTTATCTGAGCGATTTCACTCGTCTAGTCAATTAATTCAAAAACTAACAAATGAAATATCCGATTACAATATGTATTTATATTTAGTTACTTTAAAGCAATTTTGGGTTTATGTGTTACTAACACAGTCATAGTATGGTACGCTATGGCCTATGGTGGACAGGCTCCTTCGACTCGACCATGCCATCTCAACTCCTATCTCTCAAACGCATATTACTCCACAGTCTCATGTTTACATTTCTCAGCGTAATCAACTGCCGAGACTCCTGCAGTATTTACTCTGTCATGGCTAGTTACATCACCGCTACTGGTAATATCTAATTATACATTTCTCACTACTGCATAGATGATAGAAATACTACTATATTTTATAAACAACACCGTTATGTCATTTTTTATGTAAATAAAGTCAAAGTCAAAATTATTATGTCTAGAGATATTATTGATATCTAATTCGTTTGTTCCGTTATAGAAGTCGACTTCTTGATTAATGTCTATTAAATATACAGGTGAATTTTTCAAGTGTGCGTGGATGGTCAAATTCTGAACTATGAGGAATAGCGAAAAATGGTCAAAGGAACTAAAACTGCATCATTAGATTTTTGAAAAATTTGTACTCCTGGCCAGGAAACGAACCCGTTGATTTTGAAAAAAAACTCAACCTGTATTATTACACCATTCGATAGTGCTGCTAACAAGGATCAAATTCTGGAAACTATAATGTTGAAATTTAAGGAACTGCTGCATTTTAAACGTTTTTATATTTTTTTTTGTTAAAAATGAGTAAATTTCCTTAAGTTTGTCATATATTATATCGTTAATCGCTGTGTATTAAAATATAATACATTTTTTTGTAACCGTTGTGATGAACCCAATGCGCTGGAATATTTTCCATATTAAATATGTATATCTATACTAATATTATAAAGAGGAAAGATTCGATTGTTTATTTGCATTGAATAGGCTCCGAAACTACCGAACCAATTTGAAAAATTCTTTCACTGTTGGGAAGCTACACTATTCCCGGGTGATATAGGCTATATTTTTTTACTATTTTTCCCGAAGCGAAGCGAGGGCGATGTCCTAGTCTTAACATAAATTTAAAATAAACGTTTTATAAACTTTTAGGATGACTTTATATCATGTTAAAAATGTAGCACACTTGTCCTAAATAGTAGCTTTAATAGGAAAAACAGTTCTAATACTAGTAGCTTCAACCAATGTAGAAGACGTTCGCGTTATTATCCAATTGATATCGGCAAGCACATGCCCTGACAATGGACAAAATAATCTGATTCACGTCAACAGATTACTAACGTAACCCACATGGTAGATATATTTTTACGGCAGTGATCTGATAATCTAATATTATGATCTAAGAATAGCTGTCATTTTAAGTGGCAAAATTTGAATACCGGTAGAAAAGAGGTAGAATATTTGCAATACGCTGAAAAAAAATTAAAATCATTATTTTAATTTTTAATTCAAAATTAAAATTCACGTGGTAGAACTGAAACCTTAAAACAATTTTTTTTCGATAATCGCGACAATATTCTGCATTCGTTTTCACATTGGTAACTAACGCCATGAAGAGTAAAATGAGCAGCTAGCACCATCTATCCAGCGATAAAATGAATCTTCTATCTTGTTCCTCGCGCCATCTATGAATACAACTTAGCACTTTTACTGTCGCGATGTCGCTTTTTCGTTTTAACGAATCACAACGATGCTAAAGAAGTTTTCACTTCAAAAGTGAAATAGTCTTAAGCTATGTTATCTATGAATGAGCTAATTGTGATCGTTTTGGTAAAGAAAAACATCCTTGCCTTAGAGCTTCCCACGAAGGTATATGAAGCTTTACTCAAAAGTATATGAAGTTTTAACCAGAGCGGTGTAGATACTATGGCCTGCATTTCTCACTGGGTTGAAATGATGATGATCAGTTAATAATCCCAAGATTAAATAACCCGTCACCAGACCCCTGTAAATCCGGACCTATGCAAACCGTAACCTCGTAAACCTCGAAACATTAACAGGCCCTAATAACAACAGGAACTGTACTGAGTGATAAATTGCTTTTGCCTCATCCATCAAGTAATTCTGAGTAACAGAACTCGCGTGATCAGTCACTATCCACACATGCCATGGAGAAGACAGCGGCTACCTATTACGCAGCCGCTATTCTAAGGACCGCCAGCACGCTATTGAATCGACTTCCTGCGGCCTAATTGTTTAAGCTACCTGCAATTAATCTGGCTGCGTTACTCTTTATACAATATACTTGAATTAATGTTGAGTATATTATGTATCCATATACTCGTATAGTAAGTAAAAGGCAATCCATACCATACCCCTTTTTAGCTATGTTGTTATTTATTTATGTACACTCAAGAGAACTTCGGTGCTATCCAATGATATTATAAGTAAATAGAGGTAGATATTTCACTAGCGCGCCGAAGATGAAGATCGTAAGAGCAGGCAATTGACCTGGTCTGCTCGTAGTCGCTCTGTCAATAAATGTATCAAGCATGCTTTCAGTAATATAAAAAATGCGTTCATTTACCCTCATTTATAATCCTGTATATTTTATAATCGTTCGTAACACAGGTTATACATGTATGTGGTTCGTAAGGAGTAAACTCCAGTCATGCGTCGTAGCTGATGTATAGGAAGCGACCATTGTTTTTTATTCGAAGTTGGTTTTTCTTTTTACAAATATCGATTCTACGATTCTAAATTCGAAACACGCATCGCAAATAAGCCATCGCAACAAGAAATAACTACCGTTGCGTCAGAAGTCACGGCCTCCCAAAGTTTTTTTTTAATCACTTACAATATTACAATGGGACAGTTTGAATCCTAATATTTATTACAATAAGTATTATCGGTATGTTAATACCGATAAAATGGCTTTTTAGTTTCCGATAATCAACGTAAAAAGTTGATAACTTACAATATTATTTTATTACTATTATTATCTTAAAAGCATTCTAAGGACATACGATTATACGACCCATTTGAATAGATAACCTATTCCCCTTCATGCTATTATTATGGACTACCTAATCACTTGAACTTTGTGATATTCGAATATGATCTTTTATTGTCATGCACTTGGCCGGTTTTTGTATTACTAATTGATATAAACATCACCGAGCTCATAATACTGCAGTATCATATATATGATATCTATATCTCTAATTTTTGCTTATTCACAAACATACGAACACAATAATCAAATTGTATGCTGAAGATGTTCAGGCAGTGTCTGTTATTTCAACTCATGTTTCGGTAGTGTGACTCAAGACGTGCGCCGCGCCGTTTTAAACAAAGAACAACACAATGCACAAAAAAGGACGGACAATAAATCTTTTGTTCAACAAACTTGGTTGGAAATTATGGAATAAATAAACGGAATTATAACTAATTTCCGTGTAGCGCAACGGTTACCATGCCGGACCGCCCCGAAGTTCGAAAGGTCCTGGGTTTGTTTCCCAGCGAGGCAGAAAGAATGATGAAATTGGACTTTTTTTCGCGGTCTGGGAGTGTTTTTGTCTGTTGTGCATGGAATCCAAAACAAATAATCCTAGTATGGAAATATGAATGACAAGTCTATGGTGAGAAAAGTTACATATAAATAAAAATTACATGAGATGCCTATATAATAAAGTTTGCCTTTCGGAAATATAATTTGTGTATGATAACATATTTTTTTAGCGTTTCTCGATTATTTGTGGACTGCGCGCTCTGCAGTCGAAAATGGACCGTAATTCATTACGTCAAATGGTAATCTAACGCGGTGTCCTACGTGGGCGACTCAACGCGAACGCGAAGCGACGCGGCGCGATGCGAAAACAACAAACAGTTGAAATGTGTTGAAGTGTCCTACGTTACAAAACGCACATAGAGTGCGTTGCGGCGCGGCGCGATTTGACGCGAACGCGATCAGTTGGTTTGATATTTTCGCGCGAACTTCAGCGGCGCGGCGGATGTCAGTGGCGGTGAAGGGACGATTCGCGTGCACGTAGGACAGAGCCGCCGCATCGCACCGCATCGCACTGACATCGCACCGGATCGCTTCGCGATCGCGGTCGCGTTGAGTCGCCCACGTAGGACACGGTGTAATACCTTTAAACGAGCAATTCTTGTATATATATGTCACCGAAATATAATAAGAACCGTAAGTTTATAAATTTCCTAGGAAATTTATAAACTTTCGTAGGATTCTAAACGAGACATAAATTGTATTATTTTACGGCCACATTTTCGGAAATTGATAAACTTACCGAGCTCACTCGTAAAATAATAAGTGACCAATAACCAAACGCTCCTTTGTTGACGAAGTGAAATTTACCATAGAGCTACGAAAGTTTTAAGTGGTCATGACCAAAACTTTGACATGATTGCACACGAAATCGAAGTTGGCGAATCAGATTCTTTCGATTTCAGTTGTTTTTTCATGGCGAGGGGCTTCGCCATAGATTTAGCGGGGTTCCTATTTTTTCTTAAATAAAATCAGACAACCATAACCTAACCTATCCTTCTTTTGATTTGAGTTCAGTTGTTTTTTCATGGCGAGGTGCTTCGCCTTAAGTAGAGGTTATTAGCATATTATGTAAAAAAGTAAACCTGTATTATAGGTACCTAAATAGATTTAAAGTAAAAATACTGTTAGGTAGGTAATCGAAACTGATAGATTTAGTTTATAGTTTGGCAAGTCTGATTGTACCTAAGTCTATGGACACAAGCATTGCCACTGTCAATATCGACCAATCAGAGTGCAGTGTGTTATTTTCCGTATTTTAAAGAAGCGTAAAATTAAAAGCTCTTCTGTGATTGGTCGAGCCGTTTAGAATTTTACGGATGGGCAATCCGTTAGTTTATAAATTTACCACGAGACGTCGCAGATTGCTAAATTTCCGAAAATGTGGCCGTAAAATAATACAATTTATCTTTCGTTTAGAATCCTACGAAAGTTTATAAATTTCCTAGGAAATTTATAAACTTACGGTTCTTATTATATTCCGGTGACATATATATATAATTGGAATCTCGGAATCGGCTCCAACGATTTTCATGAAATTTAGTATATAGGGGGTTTCGGGGGCGATAAATCGATCTAGCTAGGTTTCATTTTTAGAAAATGTCGTTTTATCGGTGTTTTCAGGCAATGATAAACTTCTACAATATACTCTTCCTGACATCTATTGACAAGTAGCAATACTAAAGCTACTTCAGTAAATGTCGTTGTTAAGCAACACTAAACCGAGCAAAGCTCGGTCATCCGGGTACTTTCACATTGATACTGCAAGCGTAAACAATGAATATTATAATATGTTCTTCAAATAAACATATTCCGTAATAAAATTTAGCTTCCTGCCCTTCTTGTTCATGTAAACTTAAACAATACATTATTCTCAAAAACGAGTACAAACGTTTTTTCCCTTCACTCTTACAAACTAAAGTATTATTTGGCCTATTTATGCGACTGGATAGTTCAAAACAAAATAGGTCACGAAGGGGAAATTCAAAAGGATAGTCACTGGACCAGGGCGAATATTGTAAATAAGGGAACGAGCTCTATGACATTTTAGGGGAAACCTGTTGGAGTGTTGGCGTATCAATAGAATTTTAACCAACGCGAACGCTGTAAAACTTAAGCCGTATTCGACGCTGTTCCAATAAATAGATTGTTTACAAAGCTGAATAAACAAAACTAACTGGGTAAAAATGGAATGATAACAGAGTTAACACAAATAATTCGTTTAGCGATATGTGATATGTAGTACATATTTAGATCTGTACTTGGATTTGTTCTAGACCTTTCCAAACAATATCACTGCACCATGGGACCATTCCGTATGACTAGACGCCGTAATCAGTTACTGTTTATTCAAACAAGATGGGCGTAACCAGCGGGCCGTATTTTGTCCCCTCTTACGACACCCATGCGGCGTGGGATTGGGGTAAGGATTCTAAGCCGGCCCAATACGCCAAAATGTCAATCTCATGAATTCCATAATTTACTCCAGCGTTATAATATTCCATTCGTTTATTATTCTCTGTCTTTCTTACTGTTCTAAGGTTGTCTTTCTTACTATTCTTACTGTCCTCAGGTCAACCCACGGAACACAGAGCCAATACCGAAAGGGATAATAGAACAATTCTTACGGCTTTGGTTGGAGAAAATCATAGAGCGTGGGATATCTTTCTACCAAGAATTCAATCCTAATGGTGTGACTTTAATGCCACCCTAACGAAATGACTCCAAGCGTCAGCACTCATCACTTGCATTGATCATCATCAGATCCCACGATCCCGAAATTGGATGCCCGAAGTAAAAAGAATGGCATTTAAAAGTCAATACAGACGCGCTATCTCAGAAGGCGACGATACGCCTGCCTGTGGCTTTACTACCTTCAACTATGGAAATAAACAAATTAGGTTGAATTTAAACTGTCGTTAAATATGTCGCCGTCACTGTCCGCCTGCTCTGACCGTTACACAAAGCTTAACGCAGTTACTGTAAATGATAAAGCAATCCAGTGTCTATAGACCGTTGTAAACATAGCAAAGGCCAAACAAGATAAATATCTTAGAACTCCTCTTGGAACGTATTCTGCTTAAATTACCTAATTATGTGTGTATTACAAATCTCAACCGCCTGTCGAAAAATACAGGGTTTGATTTCCTACATTCTCATACTATTGTTAGTAAAACCATTTAACCAAGGTATTTTTAAACAAACTTTACCGCGATAACCCATTATTATCACCAAGTGTTTCTTTGTTTTGAACTAAACTAATCTTAATGCATATTGCATTCAGTCGCATACGAGTAAATACGTGTCTTAACTTTAAAAACACCGATGATAATAGCTCTTGTTATGACCGAGTTACGGAATGCAACGAGGTTTCTTTTAATAAAAATAACATCGTGTGTTTGACAACCCTGAATGACAATAACATTGTGTATTTGACAACCTTGAATAACAATAACATTGTGCATTTGACAACCCTGTAGCCTAGTTGGTAATGACGTCATACAGAATGTGAAAAGAGTACTAGTACATACATCCACATGCAATTAGTTTTTCCAAATGTATGCAAAACATAATTATGATAACAAAACATTTTTTTTGTTAGTAGACGTTGCAGAGTTTATATTGTTTCTTCAATTGTTTTAGGCGATAATTTTAAAATATGACAGCGCAAGTCGCTAAATTCTGAATAGGCTCATCGAAGTGTACAAAATTTCCCATTTTCAAAACTCTCGGAAAACTTTCCAGGTAACCTTATTTCTTTGCAACTAATGACTGGATATTTAGTCCAGTTCCTTCACAAAAAGTAACTGCAGTGTGGATACACCAAAGGGTTTAATTTCCAGTTATGGGCGATCAATAATTTATGTTCAAAAGAGTAAATTACGTAAGTTCTAGCGAGATGGCATTGTTAACTTATTGTATTTAGGGTACAAAAATATGTGATATTAATCTAAATTACATCATGACTAAATGATTTCCGTTTTGCTTCGAAACCTTTCGTTAATGGGCCCAATAACGACTTCTATGTATAAATATTGCACAATGCTCATTGCACATACCTTGTGATGAGTGGTTGTGGGTTTATGAAACTGTGGTTAAGTAACAAATTAGCTGTTTCGTTTCACCCTAGTTTAGTACAGGAAAATAAGTTTCGTCTTACATGTTCTTGACAATGTTTGAATTGCCACATATACATATTAAGGGAAACGATTTTCGCCGATTGTCAAAGTTAAGCAAAATGGTAAAGAAATATAAGAAGAAGAAAGAAGAAGCCTACATTATTTAGGTTTAGATATACTTTCTTTCAAAGCATCTGACTACAACATCATTATTCTGAAATAATTTTTCTTATTATTTTTCTTTTTCTAATACGGATTTTTCTTCTCTTTATATAACGACAAATCTCTATAACGTCAAAATATTCACAGGCCCTTGAGTGTCGTTATATAGAGTTTACACGTACTTATAATTATTCTAATTTGAAGACCTTCAGTAAAGTTAATTTAAGAATTTCCAAGTTTCTGGTCACCCAAACATCCCCGCATGCTAAAATGAGCTAGCATGGTAGGTTGACAAGTCAACTTAAAGTCATCTGACTTGTCAACAGTAATCCGACTCGAAGGACCAGGGAATAATGTATGGAATATCTTAATTTTTGGCAAGACAATGTTGAAGAATAGCTCGTACAGAGAAATCTTAAGTTACTGTAAATTGTAATATAGGCCTTATTGATAAATAACCTATTTTAGCTATTGCACTGTTATAATTTGTTTTATCATGATCGTTTTTGATAAGAGTGAGAGTAACGAAACACTTTCTAAGCCTTCTTTAACTGCTTGTTTTTATAAGGTGGTTAAACTAGTACTTACGTCCAGGTCTCATCCCGTGTGGCACGACGGTCGCGCTGCGCTGATCCGAGCGCAGGAGGCTCTCGGCCTCCGCCCCTCCCTGGTGAGACATCTCCATCGCTGACGCCGCCGCTATCATAAACTTGATACTCTCATCTGTGTTAGGTTGCAGTTGGGGGTTTGGTTAACTGTAAAGAAGAAATTATTAAATCAACTCTGAACTTATTATGACAATGTTTTGTGAGCCGATAATAAATGCTCATAATGTGATAAGATAAAATGTCAAGAAAGTTATCTGTTCTCGGGTTTTAAAGGTAGGTATGCGCTAGTACATATAGATAATTCATTAACTAATTAACAAGTCGTCAAGTAAATCAAGTAGATACCTAAACAGGATATTTTTTCGTTTTGTAACCAGCCATGGGTGTGCCCAGGTGGATGGCAAAACAATTTTTTTTGGCCCAGGGGAGGAGAGAGGAGGAGAGCTGCTACATAATTTCACATGCGCGTAGACACCGTCATGAATAATCTGGCCTATAAGTCTTATTCAATGTTCAGCAGGTTGCACTTCGTTTAGAGGCATTCTTAAATAGATGGAGTCACCTCAAATCAGCTAAACATAAAATTTAAGACAGCCAATTCGGTCAAACCTCATTTTTCACTTACTGTAATAAAATATCTCAGGAAACGTCTACAAGAAACTGATCTTTTTCGCCGTTCAACAAGCGTACAGGTACAATATAGATACAAGAGCCCTCTCGAATGCGACGAGGACACTCAAGTATAGGTGAATACGGGTACATCGCTTCAAGATGCAAGAGGGGAGGACGAGCAACGTTATATAACAAGTCTCGTAAAGTTTAACATATTATTAAGCTCCGATGCAAAAAGATGGGTGTTTTAAGATTGACGCGTCTGTTTCTATGCGTCTAGTCTGTGGCATCGTAGCTCATAAACTACGAGTATGATGCAGTTTTTTGGAAGTGAAAACTTTTGGCGCACTGTACAAAGATTTTATGTTTGACATAACTGAGATGGTCCTTGGCTACAATTTATGAAGAGCTGTTCAGGCGCATCAAGGTCATCAGCTCTTTTGTCGAGAGGATAACTTAATTTTTTTTATCAATTATTCGAAATCTGAACGTGGGTACGTTTCAATTTTGCTTTAGGTGGCTTTATTCCAACACTGTTCGATCTTAGAGCAGTCTTTCGACGTTCTAGGTTCCATCTCAAACAAATAAATGCTACCGGTGTTCATAATACCTTAATAAGATAGCAACAGCAATTAGTCGTTATCTTATCAATTCACGTAATAATGCTATCAATACCGTCGTAAAATAAGATCCAGGTCGAGATAAAAGATATAATAAACAATCTAATAAACCCAAAAGTGATCTGATATTATGATAAGATTGAAAACTTGCTCAGTCTATACGGAATAAAACAAAACTTAATTAAATTAGAGAATAATTTGGGACTGACGATTAACTATTTAGAGCTTGGGTCCACCGGCGGCACGGAACAATATTCGTGTTGGCATTTTTAAGTGACGAAATGAAATATAGGTTGTGCTTCCGTGCCTTTACATACGACATGGCATGGTATACTATAGTGGGCAGACCCCTTAATACACGCACTACTGTATAACTTCATTAAAAGCCTGACCCATGAGTGACCCATGATGACATGGACCAACGAACTGTACGCCTAGTTCGAGCTCGCTCTAAAACAACCTCTTACTATCATACATTGTATCTCAAACGATGAAAACCATCCAATCTACATAACGTCGGAGAAACATAATTTAATAAAATGTTTGCAGTTGTACAGTTAGATAAAACTGATTTCATTTACACAAGCCAGTTGAACACATCATATCATGACATTTAATTTATACACATCAGTGTTGATCGTTGGTTCGGTTGGCGGTACAATAAAACAGAATAATGGAGTTGATAGTGGCTACTTGATTGAATTATCTTCAATTGCCCACTGACCTATCACCGCACACATAGGTAGTATCATTAGATTCTACGGTTTTCTAAGACATAATAATATCTTAAATGTCTGAGGAGGAAGCATACATTTGATTAACCAAACTGTGTAGGTTTTATACATGTTTCGGTAGTATTGTGGAAAAGCCAGTTAAGTGTGGGTCCTCTACAAGTCTACATCCTTTTCAGTTGGCAACTTATGGGTGATACTTTTTGTGTGACTTATACAAGTGTTATTTTTTTGTTTTTTTTTTATTATTATTTTAATACATAATTTGAACTATATCACAGAATGTAAATGTTTGATTTACCTATAAATATAATAATATTTTAAAAATAATTATAACTAATATAAATATTTTATTAATATTTTAGTTTTAACAGCACCTCAATGATCATAAGGAAAACAGAGCAAGGCACAGCTAATCTTTTGATTACAATGTCAAGTAGGCTGATCAATTCTGCAACTGCTTTCCCTAACAATAAGAATTCAAGGTTTGCTGTTATTGAATCATTCACTAGTGCATTTACGTAATTCAAATTAGCCTCCAAAATGAAAGGCATGGACGAGTGACATTGGCATAACAAAGGACATGAAATGATAAGTAATAAATCATAAGGAGACTTGTGTCAATAAACCATACAGTGGTTATTTGTATATGTGAGTCATTGATTCATTGTTGCGAGTGAGATACTCACAATGGGCAGGATATGCTTTGAACAAGACTTATTCTATCAAAAAGACGTGTTAAAGAGATATTAGTAATTCTGGTACGTTATTTTTGTTTCATGCTACCTACTATAATAATATTTACTACCGTAGGTACTACTATTATTACTACAAATAAATTTAATATATCTTTTGGTTTATTCTTTAACAAAATCAGTGCAGCAGTAAGTATTACTTTATTCACATCAATAAGTTAATAAAATTTTAACCATGTCAAATTTGAGGTTGATTTTTTTTTACAATCTGTACTGTTCCCAAAGTTTAATTAATTGGAACCCAATAAATAGATGACAAACAAAAATACATCAACACATACACTTAAAAAAAATTTGTACATTTTTTAAAAGCCATACAGTCCATTTTTTAAAGAGTGTCTTTGTCTTTTAAACATTGTTGCAATGCCTGTTTCAGATTAAATGTTTCTTTTTTTCTTTTTTCGTCGTAAAGAAAAAAAGAAAAAGAATTTAAGAATAAATTTTCGTTTATTGCTAGAACTCATTTCTAATTACTAGTAATTCTTTTTTTAAACAAATATAAAATATTTTTTAAACAAATATATAAAAAGTAGCGCAAAGATTGATAGCCAAATAAGACTTGTCAAGAAAAAGAAAAGAAGACTGTGCGTAAATATTTTGTAGTTCTAACAATGTTACAAAAAGTTGAATTTAACCTTTTTGAAGTTGTTTGGAAAGTCTTAGAATTAGTCTTAGAATTTTTCTTGTATGTGGATAGCAACAAACTGGTAGCTGAGATAACTGATAGTATAGCCAGAGTAGCCCACTGATAGCAACACCAATGAGTTGCCTGCCAAGAAGGAAAGAGAAGAAACCAAGTACTGGTTCTCAAGCTCCCAACCACGACACGGAGTAATTTGGCGGCTAATCAAGCAAGAGAGTTGTTTCCCGGCAGTTTTCAGTTCACATACAAAAAAAAATACATTAATTATTTTATATTCAACTGCATTTTAATTTACTTCACGAGTCTTTACTTAGATCGGAATAGGTATACGGTTTACGATTTATGCAGTAACTTGACCTAGAAAATCCACTTGTACGTTATTGTATTGATCATCCATCGTTTTTAAAAATTAAAAATAAAAATAACAACAAAAACGAAAATAACACCAGATTTATTATTTTATTCAAACCATGTATGGAATGTGTGTACTATATTTAAGAAAAAGAGTAAAATGCTGCTGAAACTGCAATATTTTATTATGAGTAAATAATAACATAATAGCACGGAACTTTTAAGCAGTAATCAAATCTAACTTTCTAAAAAAATAACGTGCTTTTACACAAGCGCATGGGTGTCTGTCATGCGGTGCGTGGTCCATCCATTTAATCACATAACTTAAAAAAACATTCACTTACCAATTAATGAACACAACACCATAGGAACAATTCGATAAAGTTCAAAATATCATAAAGTTGTGTTAAAGTTATAAAATCATATTAAAACAAATGAATGCCAAGAATAAACCTAAACACGTGCACGAATCAAGGCAACACGACCGCCCGCGCCCGCCTGCACCACAGAATAATATTTTAAAATGTCCGTCCACAGACAAGACAAGATTTTTGTAAGTTAGAGCATAGAGTATAGATACGCAAACTTCGCTCTATGGTGCACCGTGCACACGGTGTCCCTGAAAAAATTATAATTACTACCATGGATATATTCATATACTCTAACTGGATATATAACTTCGTAGAGGTACTTGAAAATGGATGACTTCAAAACGGAATGACTATTCGACCTATCACAGGCCGGATTGAGATTGTCCTTCATAATTGTAGGGTGTCCGCACTACCCTAGAAAAATTATGTCTCGTTTTGATACGATTCTAAAAAATGTTTTCTAATAAATCCGGTGGTAAAAATTTAATTAAAAAAATTTAAATAACATATTAAATTATAATTTCTTCAAAATTATCTTAATGTCATTAAAATTGATGTTCTATAAAATGATTAATCATGTATAAAGTGATAATGAAATGAAACAATCTTAGAGTGTACAGTACTATAGAGCGCGAGTATTACACAAACGGCATCGTACGCATCGTAGGCAGATGATCTATACGTACGTATATCGATGCGTGTATGACAGATAGGGATGTATCAATTACGTGCCGATCGGCAACGAGGTATCGATAAGTTATTTCGATAAGTTATTTTATTTCCTACTATTAAACGAGATTTTTTTGTATAAATATGTATGTTTATTTGTATATTTGTTTCTAATCACTTTCTCGATAACAGTACTAACGATTTCGATTTTGCAATGTAATGGTTTAAGAAGAAATAAAAATGTATTATATTATTTTGTATTTTTGTTCAATGTTATTCCATTCTATACCTACCCAAATACTTCACAATGAATAAGCAGTTTAGACGTGATATTATTATATAACATTCCATAATTTACGTTTACGCTAGAGATAACGATACCAATATCAATGCTGATACATCGGCCGTTATATATCAACCGATACCGATATCGAAAAAAGTCTTAGAAAAACGTCTTTTTCAATGCTGCCTCATACTAAATGATTTACGTGACAGTTCGTCTGCAAATAATTCAAATAATCTTTGCTTTAAAAAAATAATGACGTTATGTAGCAAATTGATACTTCCTTTGATAAATATTAATATTTTTTTAATAAATAAAATATAATTCATTTTATTTTTACACTCTTATTTCCTGTTTAGAGATTAGGCAAACCTCTTTTTATCCTCTAGACTCTAGCAGTTAGGATCATTTGATATCGGTATAGCCAATAATTTATGGCAATAATCGTATCGGCAAAATCCGTTCCATACAAAGTATATTAAATATCGACTACAGCGTTAGTCACGTACATCACTAGAGTCTCGCGTGGGGAGCGCTACGGGAGCGTGGGTGAGCGCGGTGCGCGGGTGGTCTTGTGCTTGCCCGCCCCTCACCCCGCGATGCGAGATATGTTTTCATAAAAATAAATACAAAAATCAACTTACCGATGATATGTGATACTGGATTTCAATTTTGTGTGTTTCCTACTATCGTTATTGCAAGATGGGACTGCACATTTGACCATTTTGATAGGTAAATATTTAAAAATCTCTCTAGAACCGCACACCGCTAGCATTCAATTACGACTACAAGCGGTCGCGGCGGGAACGTCGTGTTGTTCTCACCCGTGCCTACTGTTCCCACTTCGTTGCTCGCGCTCTATATGTAATATAAATACTCTAAGGAAACAATATTATTTTTTACGGTACATTTCTTTTATTTTAGGCGCAGGGCACTCGTAAATAAAAAAAAAACTAGAAAGCACGCTTTTATAGAAAAGCCAATTAAAAAATAGAAAATATGTAAATTTAAGAATAGTGTAAAGCTTTGAAGAGGTACCTGAAGACGGATCACGTGACATTTGATGAATAATTTAGACCAATGACAAGTCTTCTATCCAGAGGTTTAGCTATAATTATAGTTATAGTATATGTCTGTGATTCAATGTCTCGTAATCTGCCTTCACTCAAGGTGCCTCTCCGTACTTTGGAGTCCAGTTATACAATAAAGTTCTTGGGTATTTACTTAATTATATATATATATCCAGCCATCATTATATATATATAGCCATTTACTCTGTAGTCTGAGGTCTCTATAGTCCGTCCTATACTCTGTGGTTTTGTGTCAAATGTCAATTCACAATTTGTGCCATTACAATCTATTTTTAAAATTAGCCTTTCGCTTTCTTCCTGGTATTCTTTTCTATTATTTTTGTAAATTGATCTAAAATAGGTACTAGTAAAACTGCTGATTACGACAATAACGTACGATCAATACCGCTGTTGTTAAAAATATTTTAGGACAACCGCACGATGGTTAATTCCAGTTTGGCGTACGAAATACTTTTGTATATAAATTCATTTTATTTTGGCCTTTTCGCAACATGTGAACTGGGTACGTTGATCTTAAAATCGGTATTGATTAGCGGTACGTACGAGGAAAATAAAACTAAACAGATGAGTCTTGGTCGAGATTATGGGGTGCTAGTAGCTCTTTTTATAGTGGAAGCTGCCAGACTTATATTGGGACGAAAAGGCAGCCTCAGTGAGCGAGGTAACGTAATGGATATGTATTTTTCGTTTCAATATGTTTAGAATCCATGCTGACTGGCTGGCTGTTTAAGTATTTGTATTTTTGAGATCCCATAATTTTTATTCCAGATATACCAGTAATGTTCTCAGTGCTGCTAACGGTCCCCTCTATTGTTGGAGTCCTGTATCTTCTGGCATGGCAGGGAGTAGTTCTCCGGATTGAATACATCTGGTGTACACTCATGCTATCTTTGCAACTGTTGGAGTTCTTGTTTGCGTCCATGTTTATTGTTACTATGTGCAGAGGTCCATCTTACGATTAAGGTAAATGCACAAGATTTGATTCTAGTACTTAAGGAGACTTGATATAGAAACCGAATGAAAAATAAAAGTGGTAATCCATTCATGTTGATGACGTAGAAACAGGAAACTAGATGCAATAATAGAATTTTATTGTTCTATAACTATTCAAAGAGAACAAACCATTTATAACACTTGACCTTTATCAACCTCTTTGTTAAAGTATTGTAATGAATATTTACAAAAATATTACTAAGTTTATATTTAAAGCTTTGTTGTTGTTTGAAGCAGTTTGTGTGCTTACCTCTATTGTATTTAAAGAGTTATGTGTAAGTATTATGTGTTATTAATTACACTATTATTGCTTATGCATTTAATCAATACACTTAATATTCTTGAGTTCAGATAATTCAATAAAGAAACTAGTGTTGCCCAAACCCATTACATTAGGAACTTATTGTTAACAGTATCCTGTACATCTAGCACATTTTTTTTGTGTGTGTTGTTTACATATTCTTTCTCACTATTGAGCTCTCTTTTAATTTATTTTCAACCAAAGATCTATAAATTTTACATGAATTAAATGATAAGATAAAAGAAAATTATAAACTGCTATATCAAATAAGGTTTTCTATTTTATTCTATTCCAATAAATAAATGTCCTTGAAATTCTTAAATAGTTAAATATTGGTGCTGATAACTTATTTTCACTATTATATATTTTCCCTTTACAAGTAGAAGTTACTGGCATAATAAAATTTATATCATATTTCTATGTAATAAAGTCCAAATACAAATAGTACATTTATCTTGTATTGTTATAGGATTTTTAGACATGTTAAAATAGATAGAAATTCCTGTATTTTGAGGTGTTTGTATCCAGCCAAAGAAGTAACATACGTGATAAAGTGGCCTTTGTGTAGAAGTATATGTGTAGGTTGTTATCAACAGAATTCTTCCAATGTGTGACTTTTAAATTATTGACACCGAGTTTATAAAATTTGTATATCTACTTATTTTATTGTGTGCTATCACATGCAATGATTATATTCCATATTTAAATGTTTTACTGTACTTAAATTGTTAGATGTTTGACGTTTAGTCTGTGTCTGTACACAACACTGTGTTTTTTGAAGTATTAATAAACAAATAATATTCTAGTCAAATAATATTTACTGTATTTAATAAACCATATTTACAAAGTTGATTTTGTTTTAATATAATACCCATTAAACATAATTCATTTGTGCTTATAGGCAAAATTATAATATTAAGTTGTTTGGGCTGGATCCTGTTCTAATACTTGTATCTTCATTATTTTTGCATTACGCAAACAAAGGAGATGGATCATATTGGTAACAAATTATGATCACACACAGATTAACCACAGATATAATAATATCTGCTAGCCATTATAATATAATTACATTAAGATTATATACATTACATAATTATTATAGGCATTGTCTACCTGTCGTATAAAATCAGATGATTTAACAACTATTCTAAAGTTAATTTATATTCAGCTTGTAAGTATAATGGCATTCGGCCCTTGGCTAATTTATTCCTTTTGTGAATGAGAAGCTCGTGCTTCATAAGCGCTTTTCTTGTGCTATACTTATTCCCACACAAGCTACAACCAAAATCCTTTATGCCAACATGATCTGCTTTAAAATGTGTGTCCAACTCTCGCTTTAAATAGTAACATCGACCACATTCATTGCATTTAAAAGGTCTTTCCTTCGTGTGAGTCAACAGATGTCTGTTTAAATTGCTTTTCGTTAAGAAACGTAAGTGACATTTGTCACAGGAGTATGGCTTGTCACCGGTGTGGGTACGCATGTGTATTCTTAACGACTGCCCAAAGCGGCCCCGATATGGACAAAGCTGACATTGGAAGGGCAAATTGCTACTATGCAACTGGAGATGTCTGACCAAGTTGTCTTTACGGTACAGTTTTCCACAAACCTCACACACTAGGTGGGCTGCTGACTGGTGTCTAGCTAAATGTTTCTTATACAACTGAGAAGTCAACAGTCCGAAGCATATGGGACATTGTATTCTAACATTCTTATGCTGTTTACAATTATTCTTATGTTCAATGTAATCGGCTCGAGTCATAAAGTTTATGTTGCAAGATTTACACTTATATGACTTTGGAGCTTTAATAAAATAATTGTCATCATCTTTACTGTCAGCATGACTGCCTTCGATTTCTATTGACTCCGAATCAAAAGTTTGTTCACAATTCATATTCCGACGAAGGATCGAATCACTACTTTTTGCTTTTTCCCTAAATAAGATTGCATTCTGCAGTAAAGAATGGCAAGTATTACACAAATACTTAGGAAAATCATCGTTTTCGCTAATCTCAATACCAGCAAATAGTCGAATATATTCGTAACAGTCAATGAGAGAATCATCACCATAAATAGGTAAGTTTCCGTCTGCCAAGCAAATCCTACATTTCTTTCCACTTAAAGACACTGTTTTATGCTTATCATCTTTGTCGTATAATTCACCTTTCTTTATTGTAGCGACGCGCTTCTTTTTCAATAATCTTAACTTAAAATAGGCCGATGCCATACTTGTAGTTACAATACAATACAATACAAATATTCTTTATTGTTCACCAATTTCAACACAATAAAAAGATATAAAAATAAGAAAACAATCGGCGGTCTTATTGCTAATCAGCAATTTCTTCCAGACAACCTAAAGTTAAGTTAGGTTACATTATTTGTTAATTTGCGTAACCTTTAGCCGATTATTTACTTTAATCATGTGTGTGACTATCTTTTTAAATTTTGAATATTAACCTGTAACAACAAATTCATAAATCGATTAAAATCTAAATAAATCCTCAAATTATTTTGTTTATTTACCATCAAGATTTGACATATCAATCTTGTCAGTTAATTTTGTTTGACATTTGACATTGACAAATCACAAAGTCACTTAAATAATAGTCGAGTCGAATCCATGAACTTTATAGTATAACTGGATCCCAAACTTCTAATAGGTACCTGAAAACTATAGATAATATATGCTGAAAACGGATCAGATATCTTCTTCGAATTCAATCGAATAACAATATGAACATAAATTGGTATTATTGTTAGAAGAAGTACTGGTACTATATACTATTTGAATAGTCTGAACAGCCAAATCAACTGTGGGTTGACCATATTTTTTTCAATTTTAGTCAGTTTGGATTAGATTGAAATCGGCCATTATCAATAGTTTCATTTATGTCACCACACAAATATACAAAATAATAACTCAAAAACTGATTTTGGGGTGTCTATATTGAGGTTTTTTTCCCACAAAGTATCTTAAAAATTACTATAATTTATGTAAAATTATCCCTGAAATTATGTGGCAACTAGCAATATGGCAACTTGTTAAAATAAAGTGTACTTGAGTCAAAAAGCAGCGAGAGCTCATCATACTATTATGAAGATAACCTACTTAAAGACGCCTTTGTATTCTAGCGGGAGCAAATTTATACTGTTTCTCTGGTTATCCCGCTATATAATAATATATTAATTAAACCAACTTTTCGTCTTCTGCAGAAAATATATTTTATCTGACTCCGTCAGTAGGAATTTCTCAATTCAATCTTTACATAAATCAAATTATAAAAATACATAAAAATATAAACGTAGAAAAACAGCCAGCATATATACATAGAGGAAGAATTATGTTACAAATAAATATTTACAGAATAGAATAAAAGATGCCGTACCGATCGCCACAGTATCAACATCTTGAACCCAATCAATTCAAAAATTATTTTATTTCAAATCTTATGTTCTGCTTCCAAATATGAAGGCATTCGACCAAACATCATTTTCTCCCTTTTGTGCACATGTCTCTGATGTTTCATCATGGCATTCCTGTATCCAAAGGCTTTTCCACAGACCCCACAGACATGATTCTTGATTCCCAAGTGATCAGCCTCAAAATGTCTCTGTAATGCCAGTTTAGTGTGGAATGCTCGCTTGCAGGTATCACATTTGAACTCGGGTTCCTTGTGTTTTAGCATGTGTGTGTTTAAATTACTCTTGAATAAGAACCGAGCAGGGCATTCTGTGCACATGTATCGATAATCCCCTGTATGAGTTCTCATATGGGTCTTAAGTAGTTCACCATACCGAGCTTTGTAAGGACAAAACTGACATTTAAATGGAAAGTCATCCCTGTGTCGTAAACTATGATTGTGGTATGCACATCTCAATCGAAATGATTTCCCACATACATCACATACATATTTGTGGTGGTCCGGATCATGCATTGTAAGATGTTCCTTGTAATAAGACCTGTTTACGATTTTATTACAAACTTGACATGTTACTTTAGTAGCCAACTTGATTTTCTCCTTCTCAGGTTTTACTTTGTAATCCTGTTCATTGTCAGACCAATGTTTGCTTTCAAACTGATCATCAGCTGCATCTACATAGCCATCTGAATCGTGAGATTGGTCATATTTTTCTTCCTTCACCGGCGAACTAAGAAATTCATAGGAAGTTTTCGCTACTTTTCTAAACAAAAGTGCATCTTTAACAAACTTGTAGCAAACTGA
The DNA here is from genome assembly GCA_963932265.1 of Thymelicus lineola. Classification (NCBI taxonomy): domain Eukaryota; kingdom Metazoa; phylum Arthropoda; class Insecta; order Lepidoptera; family Hesperiidae; genus Thymelicus; species Thymelicus lineola. Next base: position 4,393,155 of record OZ010703.1, on the reverse strand, counting down.
ACACAAGTGTTTTGGATAATCATCATCTTCAGTAATTTCGATGTCTCCAAAGATCCTTAAAGCTTTTACAATGTCTTGCTTATCTTCATGTCCGTATATAGACACTTCGCCTTCTTTTAAACAGACCCTGCATGCGGTAGATTTGATATTTTTCAATTTGCGTTGATTACACAGGTCACTATAATAATAATTCATGTTTATATTTGGTTTAGCTTTAGAACCTTTATACATTTGCATTATGTAGTAAGATGTAACCATATTTAGATTTTTACGTGCGTCGAATATGTAAAACTTACATTCACGTTAGATTAGATTGTTATTGATGCAATAAAATGAATTTTATTGTAATTTGTAATACAAATTTAATATTTTGTAAACAAATAAACTCAACACTTCGTGTAATTTGTGTTGTCAGTGTCAATCAAAGAGTACTTTGTGCACAGACTAGATAGAGATGTGTGACGTCCAAGGATATTATAGTCTAATTGGTTAACAATCTTCGTTGAGGTACCTTTTTGTTTTTTTTAAGTTTATTTAAACAAAATTATAGCAATCACACATTTTTCGGAGTCGTGGGCGGCGGGGCTTATTATTCATCTCTTGATTTGTTATTCACATGGTGTTCACACGCAAATTATCGCGTAAAGGGAAATACGTGTCCCATAAACACTCGTGTTTCATAAACAATATGTCTAATAGATTGGAATAATGTAAATGAAAAGATAAAATTTTGGAAGCATTTATTTAATAATAAATAAAATAAATCTATATACACGTACAATCACAGACAAAATAAAATATAAGATACGTTTAATCAATTACAATTTTCTGCATTAAACATTTAGATCTAGAACAAATTCAATAAACACGAATATGTAGTAATTAATACATAGTTTGGCATTTTCAATTACATTTAACAATTTCTACTGAACACTGGCTATTTTGATGCACAAATTGCAGGTTACTTAACCTTACGAGGATAACACATCAAAAGATCAAAACTTATTCAAGGTCATACCAAAAAATAAGTACATAGAGATACATTTAATGGACCTAGAACATACAATTAAATCATACTATACTGACCACATATTACTAATGGCTACCCACAGACTTAAAAAATAGTAATACCAACTCCTCTATTCGTACAAGTATCACACGCACACATTGACACCATGCTGTTATTAATCGACCGCCATTACCGCGTCGGACCGCACTAAAAATTACGCACACATGGTAAGCGGGCGGCGTCACTCTCGATAAGACAAGGTGTCGTCTGGTTCTTTTTTTCAAGTCTGTGTGGCTACCAAAAAAGTTTAAGTAAAATAAAATTGTAGATCAATTTTAGTATTTTAAAAATCACATTAAATTTTAGACAAACAAGTTAGGTGCTGTGCATCTTGCCTTAAATAAACAACATGCTTTATTAAATAGACATCGTATATAATATAATGTGCACAGTTGTTTCAAATTAAATGATAACTACAAATTCTAAAATGATGGAACATACATAACGGGTTCCATAACATTATCGGATAGGTATATTTCTCAACGGTATTTAAATAGGATAAATAAATGTGTATTTAGTGAAAATAATTTGGTATAAAAACCATCTCCAAAGATATGTAGGTACATTTTCCAAATATATAAGTATACATGTAGTACAATATTTTTGGTAATAAAAGCAACAATCTAGGAAAAACACTGCATAGAGCATAAAATGTTTAGAAATTCGGCTAATATGCTTTTAAACTTTATTTGTGTATTAAATAGGTATATTTTTAGCAGATAAACATATATGAGGGTACATTGTAGATATTAGTAACATTGCATACTATGTATTTTTAATATAGGACTATATTTAACAGGCTAATGAACTCTTTCATACAGTATTGGACAAGTGTCGATAGATTTATATAATAATATAATGCGGGCCGTGCGGGGTGAAGCGTGTTCCCAAATCTCTAAAAGCGTGTCTGTCTATTATGAACTTCTATAAAACCATTCATGTTCCAGGCAATTCATTTCTCGGACTTTAAACGACGTATGATTGGCTAAAAGATGTCACGTGACCGCTTTCGTAACACGAATTTGACGTTTACACTGGAACTTCGCTGGAATTAAGAGTTCATAATAGACCGCAGGGTTATCACATTGTCAAATTAAATCACAATACTTGCACTTTAGTTCGGTGCTTTTTACAGCATCGATGGCAATCATGAGGGAAGTAAATTAAATATTATTACATTATATCGGAGACTAACTTGTAATATCAAAATGTGGCATTGTGATGATATTTAAACAAGCACTATAAAGTCTATAAAAATTGCATTGTCTATAAATATATCATAAAATTCAATAAAAAGTGCGTCACTAAACATATTGCATTTAGTTGTTTACTACTGTACAGAACTCAACTTCTAGTCACTTCGAAGAAACTATTATTACATGATGTTAGTATAATCTCTCAATTTAGGATTAATACAATACTAATTATTTGATGATTAAACGAACTTACCTGTACGTGAAGTTCAATCTCAATTATTCGAGAGCTTCGTTCGAAGATATTAGCATCGTAATACTTGTAGTAACACGACGGATCCGCCATTTCGCACTGTAGTTTGGAGGTAGATAAAAAATAAAACATAAAATTATCAATTTTTGTAGGGTAGATTTATAAAACCTCACTTGGCTGGGGCGCGCTCTTCTACGGTTCGTCATTAAGTTCAGAGATTTGCTGAGCTGTTTCATGTTTCACGACTAGGGGTGTAGTGTATATGACATGTACACTAGGGAGGGAGGGATGCTAATATCTTCGAACGAAGCTCTCGAATAATTGAGATTGAACTTCACGTACAGGTAAGTTCGTTTAATCATCAATTATTCTTCGAGCTTCGTTCTCGATATTAGCATCGTAATACTTGTAGAAGTTTAGAGAAGGTAGTCGTGAAACTAATGATATTTTTAGCTTTTCAATTTTTAATTGTAATATGATAGCAATATTTTACTCGTTAATTTCAATCTATTAATCAATATATTGGTGACACAGTATATGTACATCTAATAACCATAATATATAGCACACTCGGTATATGTTACTGATAGGTAGTAAACTTTATTTGATAATATGAACATGAGTGCAATGTTAACTAAATATAGTGGAATATCTGCTGAATTCCGCACGTTTTATATAAAATATCCAGATCCTTTTTAAAAAAATAATTAATAACATAAATGAGGTAAATATAAATTTCGTAATATTATTCATAATATATTATATATGGTGTTTTTTTACGTAACCCTTGCCAATACTAAGAGAGTAAGTAATTTGATGATAATTGTATTGACTGAAATTAGTTTTTTCCCGAAGGATCCAATTTTTTTTGTAGCTAAATTAGATCACACTACTACAGCGTGTGTAGCAACGATAGCAGCAACTATGTCACCAACCACAAATAATTCCTAAACCTGTAAAAAAAATATCTATATAAAAACACTGTCTTGTTTAAAACATTATCTATCTATATAATGTAAAAACACAAAAATTCCTGTACAGATGTACTCTATAGACTGAGATCATCCAACCGATATGCCTTTAAATGGTTTAATTTGAAAGGCAATAATCCGAAAGTGGTTTGAACCACTAAAACAAAGCATCAGGCACATTCAGTCCATTGATAGAGTCAATTTTCCACTTTTCCATACAACCATTTGAAAAGACTGACAACATAAAACACTGATCTATCATTGTCATAAGTTTTTTTTTTTTTGCATAGTTCTGTATAAAATAAAGTTAATGTATCGGCTTCTGTTGGTTTTTCGACCAAAAGCATTTTGTAATAAATTTTGATTATTATGATTATTTAATATTTTACTGGTTTTGTATCTACTAACACTAGTTTGTAAGATATACCTACTAACATAATTATGGATTAGTCTGAAATAAAGGATTATTATCATTATTATTTTTATAAGTATGTGACAGTAAAAAAAAGCTAAATTTTATAACATTGGATATAATTATGTTCCAAATTAACTAGTATTTAAGTAGGCCGCAATGAAAATACTTTCTATAGAAAAATATATAAAATATAATCCTTATTTGTCTCGACTGCTTTGAACAATTAGCAAGGACATGGGTGAACTGCTTATGATCTCTAGAATTAAAACCTATGTGAAATAATAAGGAACATTGGATTACAAAGTATTGTAAAGTTATAATTGTTTTCGTGACAATACGCAAACCACTCCTAACCCAACTCAAGCAGTGCAAAGCGTAGACAGTTGGGATGTTTTTATAGGGGAAACAATATCCGGACTTCTATTCGGTAACTCTAGTGTGATTTTTCAGTGTAAACAAGTATTATATAATATTATATTATAGCTATAATAAAATTACTCAATGTTTAAAAAAATATTGGTGGAGGCCATAAAGGGACAATCACTAGTCACTTTGTCACTATTATTGTTATGTTTAAAGGATGATATATATATGGGTGGACCAAAGACGTTAAACTTTAATATATTATCAAACCATATAAGTGTACATATTGCTTGCATTCGCCTCAGATTTTTCTCGCATGAAGAAGGTTATAACTCTTAAGATTTGTTCTATTAGAACAAAGATAAATTTAATTCGATTTGTCATTCGATGTATGATTGTAAATTTGCTATGTCCTAGATCCGAATTCTGCAACATTAAAAATACATTATTGATTGTCTTATTTTACAACATCCACTCAATGGCAAATTTAATCGTTCATACAACAAATTTTGTTGTACTTATATGAGGCTGTCTTAGTGATCATGTCTGGATTCTGGTTACTATGGAGGCGAGACCCCGTTGTTGAGGCATGTTCATATGAAGTATAAATGTTATATACCATCTGTGGAATACATGCATGTTTTGCATGTATACAAAATATTTGTATCTCTAGCCTGGTAGACAAAGATGAATCAATCGTCCGCCAGAACGGAAATATTAAAAAATGCCAAGTATTAAAAATATTACTTTTAACAGAGCAATAAATTTTGAAAATTAACTAATACATTAAGCAATGATATTGTTTATCGTATATATAATAGGGGTATACAGCAGTATACCTACTATTTGTCATTATCATTGACTGGCCAACGAGAAAATAAATCACCCAATGAAGGTTATTTGTTTATTATTATTATTATCATTAATTAAGTAGAAATAGGCAAGTATTCCATACGCCTTTAAAAATATTCGCTATACTAAGCCAAACGATATGTACCTATGATGTATAAACAGGATGTAGCATAAGTATTTTCTTCAATCCGGATGAAATTGAACCAAAAAAGGTTTTCTTTTTTAAAAAGAAACTTATCACATCAGTTTATAAGAGTATAAAAGAGCTTGAATTAAGTTGTCCTCAACTATTCAAATATAATTTGAAATTCGGAATTAATATTCATAATTTTATATGCCAATCATATTATATTGGCATATGTATCCATTTTTACACATACATTGATTAGTTTACCTTCAGTATAATCAAATCGTAATCGTAAGTATTGCGTTTTTTATTGGAATATGTTCGATATTATTGCATAAATAAGTATATTTATGCGAATTGTTCCATGGTAACATAAGAACTGTATGTTCCAGAATAAATAAAATTCCCTTGTTGATTTACTGAGGCATACCATAATTTATGTCTACATTGTGAGAATATTTTAGAACTTACGTCTAGGGCTTACAGTTTTAGACGGTTTTAGGCTGGCTATGTTGTCCGCCTTGGCTGCCTTTGTGTCAGAGTCACATATGGTTTGTACAATTTTTACGCCCATTGCAGCAGTTGCCAGAGAATCATATAAAAGGAACTGTAGCTTAAAAGCCTGATGACAGGCTAAGCTGTTTATTGAGTTATAGACTTTATGATTGCAGAGGAACTTAATTCACAAGTCACGGTAACTGCGGACGGAAAATGTGACTCCTTGAGCAATATATAGTCTTGGTGGACTATTATAGTGCTGTGTATATGACATAATGGCATCTGGCCTTAATGTCATGTGGCCCTATGACTCTATTGCTGCTAATTGAATATATATCTACTGCCATTGTTCCTTGAATAGAAATCCTTCGCAGTTTCATACGAAAAATAAGTACTTGCTTCAGTTCACCGTATGGTGTGCGGCGTGACGCGAGTTCCTTTAGAAATATAATTTTTGTTTGAGTAATCGATTACCCCACAGGTAGATCCGGTTATCAAGTACTTTGTATAGTTCAACGAATAGCGTGCAGTATTAATTCCATATGGAATATACGCTAGTCGGCTTCATAATGCGGTGAAGATTCTTTCTGGAACACACATGTGTTCCATTGTACATATAATGCAGTGGAAATACCCCACAGGTAGATCCGATTAGCGAGTACTTTTTGTTGCAGTTGTCTGCGTAACATGGTTAGGGCTCTTTATGAAATACACTTACAATGCAGTGGAGATACCCCACAGGTAGATCCGATTAGCGAGTACTTTTTGTTGCAGTTGTCTGCATAACATGATTAGGACTCTTTATGAATTATGATTGAACGCAGAACTGGTTTTTAATAATTTATAACTAAATAAATAAATAAATGAAGTCTAATTTCATTACGTAGCTGCAACGTATTTTTATAAGACCACCTTCATTGTATGAGAATCCTAGTATAAAAAGTGAAAGGATTAGTACTATCAAATATTATTGATAAATATATCGTCATCAGCGGTAATTGATACGTTTTCTGTAATGTAACATATAGTTTGCTATAGACTCCGCACGTAAATGTGTAATGTTCGCCTCGATTGCAGTGTAATTCTAATTTAATAAGAGTAGTGAAACCCACAGGAAATTAATGTTAGCAGTTTCTCTTTTATTTGAAAAGCCCCCAAAGGACAATTCGATTATGTTTTGTATTTATATCCTACTTCGATATAAATTCATTACGGATTACTAATAGGTACTAGTGCATACTAGTGATGGAAGAACCCAATAAGTTATTCTTATTAGCAGGTATCTTTTTATTTAAAAGGCCTTCAGAAGAAAATCCGATTAGGTTTTGTATTTGTACACTACTGCAATATAAATCCCTTATAGAATGTACAGCAATTAGCAGGTACTTGTTTATTTGGAACCCCTCAAAGGACAATATGATTATAATATTTGTATTTATTTTCAATATAAATTGATAAATTCTTTATGAAATACAATTACTAGCAATGGAAGGACTCCACTGGTAATTCCGGTTAGCAAGTACTTATTTGGAAGGCTCCCAAAGGACAATCCAATTATGTATAGTATTTAAATCATAATGCAATATAATTTTTATACGGAAAACACGTGCTGATAATGAAGGGGAAAAAAAAGAGGAATACATAAGGGTATTCATATTTAAATTGATATATTCACTGATATATAACAGATAATCTGTTTTTGCTTCGTAATTGCGTGTAATTTCCTTGCAAATTACATTGCAAGCAATATTTAACCGACTAAAGTAGGGTTATTTAGTTACTTGCTGTATTCTTTAAATTTTAATACTAGAATTCTCCTACCAAACCAAATCCAAACCAATCCAACATTTCCTATACGAATCCCACGGAATCCAACGAAACACACTGCATATCACTCAATAAAAATATCACTTTTGCTTTGGTTAATTTTTCGTTCTAACTTTTTTAATCTTTTACACAAGCAATTGATTTTCTCATGACTATTAAACTTTCTTTTAGGAATTTCACTTTAACTATAATTTTGCGCCCGTGCGAAACAGCGAAGCACTGAAACGTGAATGACGAACCGTAGAAGAGCGCGCCCCAGCCAAGTGAGGTTTTATAAATCTACCCTACAAAAATTGATAATTTTATGTTTTATTTTTTATCTACCTCCAAACTACAGTGCGAAATGGCGGATCCGTCGTGTTACTACAAGTATTACGATGCTAATATCGAGAACGAAGCTCGAAGAATAATTGTCTTCACTCATAATCAGACGACATATAGTATTTAAGTGACTCAAAGTGATTTCGCCTTATTAGGGTTTATTATTTCATCTATACTAATATTATAAAGAGGAAAGATTTGATTGTTTGCATTGAATAGGCTCGGAAACTACCAAACCGATTTGAAAAATTCTTTCACTGTTGGGAAGCTACACTATCGCCGGGTGACATAGGCTATATTATAATTTCAAAAAATTAAGGATCCTTAATAAAACTCCAATAATGTAACCCAAGGTGTAAAAAATAAAGAAAACCGAAGCAAAGCGAGGGTGGTTACTCGTCTTAAATATAAAAGCCATTATCATCTAAAATAGACATGAAGTTTGGTTTTAAAGCTAATAATTATGTAGCAAGTTACAACTTTCTAAAGTCCGGTTTATACGTATTAAGTAGTAATGCAGATAACTAAATTTTAAGTGAATAATTTTTAGAGCGCGCCCAAATGTAATAATTTAGTAAAGTTTAGTTCATACAATTCTTCACAACCTACTTAATTACTTATGCATCTTACTAAATTTTAACTAAAAATGCCTGTCCAAATGTGTTAAGTGTTAAGCCCCGCCCACCTACTTAACAGAAAAATAGAAAGAATTCTAAATTATTTCTTTATTTGCTTACTAAATTTTAACTACTAAATTATCTCTTTACACGTATTATTACTCAAAAATTTGTCATCTACTTAACTACTTAATACGTGTAATCCGAACATAATAGTTTCTGATTTTTCCCAAGTCTATAACTGTTTTGCATTACAACAAAACAATTATTATTGTGTCAGATAAAACAAAGTGTTAATAATTCAAACGATTTTGACACGCCAATATTTAATGCAAAGTGGCGCCAGCAGTGACAGATCAAGGTACAACAAATCAGAGACAATTTGGTAAGTTTTTGATACCATAGAGTATATATGTATATGACAAAAGTCATAGACTGCTTCTTCACACAACACTGTGTTTTAGAAAGACACATAATATGTGATTTTCAGATCGTGTAGGCAATAACTGGAACTATCTACATTTCTACAACATATAATTTAATAATACTGTGTTTATTTCGGTTTGGTTAGTGAAATCCACATTGATTCACGATTGGTCAATGATTAACAATTTTGTCAACATTGTGTGGTCATATCATAAAACGCGACAATCTATACTATAATAAAACTCAAAGTGTCTGTTTGTCTGTCCGGGCATCACATAAAAACCCTTGAACGGATTTCGATGAAAATTGGTAAAGTTGTTACTGATACCCTGGGTCATATTTTAGACAACTTTTCATCCCGGAAAATTAAAAGGTTTCACGGGAAAACAGGATAAAAGTTTGAATAAGTTAAAACATAATTTCCGTACGCAAAGCTGCGGGTAACAGCTAGTTTTTAATAAGAATGTTATAAACCACTTATTTTGATAACGCCGCGAAATAATACGTTAATGATAAAATCGTTAAATTCTAGTGATCTAATGACATTGTCGAATGACAAATGAAACATTGATAATTTAACAGTTGGAAAAAACAAGACTAGCGTCTGAAAATTGTTGTAACTTCAACTAACATTTATCGAGGGACCATTATAATAAAGTATTGACAATATTAGTATTCCTATTCCTTCATTACTCGATTATATTCCGAAACATAAAGACATCAATAAATAAATACAGTTACTTAATGATATTAAAATAATGGGACGCATTAATTCGTTACACAGTTTACCATACTTTAACATACCTAATACATTATGATAACAGCAAAAGCAGTATCGTTGTATAGAAATACGTATAAAGGTCCTAATTACTTCGTCAAACAGAACTACCAACTACCCTCTATTTCTAATTTAACTAAGGAATGTTGACTGGAAGCTATGTCAATGTCATAAGTATAGAAGTTTTTAATTTTTTTTATGGAAAAAGCCAACAAACATCTGATGGTAAGTGGCTATCGTCGCCCATAGACACCGGCGAAATCAAAAGCATCACTTATGCTTTGCCGCCCAAGAAAGGGAGAAAAAAAGAAGAGATTGGAAGAGAAAAAGACGAAGGAATTCGAAAAGTTGACAAACAACCATGAACAACATACCATAAGTCATAAAAGACGCGTTGTCGACCAAGAAACTGGCGTCGACAAGCCCTTGTTATTCAATCGCATAAATCCTATTCAATGTCAAAAACTGACAATTTAGCCGGGCCACGTAAGTCTTTACAGTGGTTTTGTGGACCTCCACTGTTAAGTCGCCAGTATAAACTTCTATACTTATTCCATACACGTATTAATGGACTTGGACATTGGACATTCTTCTAAGTATTTATATAAATCGCTACATCACTGTCTAACACTTTACTGCTAGTAAAACCCTGCAAACTAGTCTTTACTGTGATTTACTATTAATTTACTGCACCCATTACTAAGTATTACACATCTCTTTGATTACAGGTTATAACTTATCTCCATCTCTGTCGCACGAAGAACGAATTGCTATTATGAGTGACAGAGACCACTAAAACTTGACATGCGATATTTTTTACTGTGCTATATCTTTTTAAATGTTTGCAACTATTTATACAAAAGGTAAAAAGCGGTTATAATATTCGCTTATTGTACTTAATATTTAACACGTAATTTGGCTATAATATAATTACTATTTAGTATACAGAGCCGTTTGAAAGGTGAAAATCACATTAAAATTATTTAAACATTGACAAATACCACGAAATGTACGTGACATAATATTTATGCGAGAAAATAGTGAAATTTTAAATTCATAACGTGTTATACTAAAATGAGATGCAGTATACACTATTATAAAACAATACTAAATACTAGTATAAATAACTATTAACATTATTAATAATGTTTATTTCATAGCATTTGCGCCCACATTATGGGAAGTGTTGCTATAATTAGTTAAATTTAACAGCAATCATTTAATGTAAAATTTACTGAATTAATTGCGAAGTAATTTAACATCACGCTTAACAATTTATTATTAATTACATTATTATTAAATAAATTGACAATTATAGGTAAGCAGTTATTAGTTTTGTAGGTCTGTGGAAATTATGATTTTTTACATACTTGATTTAACGTGATTTTAAAATCTTTTGTTTTTCAAACTATTGCTATATTGTCTTAAAGTCATCTAATTTTATTCAACACAATTTCTATTGCGCAGTATTTTAATGGTACGAATGAGCCTTACTAATCAAAGCAGTTTTTACTAATACGTTCTAAATATTTTACCACAGTTATTCATCTATCATTGACGAATGAGCCATAATAGCCTCGTACAATTGCGTCTAAATAATACTTGAAACTATCGGTATTATTTAAAAAAATATCTGGTCATATTTTAATATGGTTAGTCATTGATTGTCATGGAATAATATATAAGAATAAAGATAAATTTCATAATTATTAATATTGATAAAAGTGTAGTCAATAAATAATAATTACACACAATTATATCGTGAATTAATTATGTCTTTCGTAATACTGATTGGTTACATGTTTTATAAACAAATTTACTATTTTTACCTAACTTTTTATAATCACTTTTAATGTGCATTTGTCTAAGGCCTAAGCAATCACTAAAATGATCTAATTTGAACTTCAAATTATAAGCAAAAACTGCGATTCCATAATTGAATGAAGCGAGGATACACTTGTAGCATGTCGGTAAAATCACAGAATATTTTATTATTTTAATGGAGCTACAACATAGTACAAGGAGGATCATTTTACTTGCGATACTATCGGACACATCCAAACATGAAAAATGGATGGAAATTGACAATAGGTTGTTTTGTGTGATTTTTTCATTTTTTTTCGTATTTAATAATATTCATCGCAATCTAGAAGGGTAATTATAGACGAAGTGACAAAAATTCAATCAGAAAAATATTGTACAGATAAATATTGTTGATGTGTAATTTGCCAGTGACGTCACATTGGCAATCATAAAATTATCTTGGTCAGCTAGTGCTAATGTACCCTAAAAGTAATTAACCAAGGTTGAAGCATACTCTACCACGCTGCTCCAGTGTGGATTGGTAGCATAATAAACTTATACTTCCAAAACAAATTTAACCATGGTCACAAATGAGTCTGGAACACTTTTTTTTGGTCCTTCGAGCAGGACAAACTGTACTTATTAGTAAGTCGCTGCCCAAGAACATTTATTACACCTGGCAGTTACTAATATCAGCCGAGATTTTAGTATCCTACCACGTAAACTTGGAAAGAAAAATATTCGAGTGAGTGTTTAGGTACCTCAGGCCGTATAATGAGATCATTATAGAGCGACAAGACGAGTATTGCAGCCTTGCCATTTCTCTTGAAGTTTTCTGTGTTCCTCATACTGTTGTTCTGATATATGCTTTACTCCAACGGCACCCTGAAAAAAATGAAAATTTTTGATAACATCCATCTTGTATTGATACATCGTGTCTGTGGAAAAAATTCGATATATTTATAATATATGTATGTATATAGATTATAGCTTCGCTCTTCGATTGAGTTGTAATGTGTGTAGACCTTTATAGGAATTGCCTGTTGAAGAGTCAAAATAATTATGAAAACCTTATAAAGGAATTCAAATAAAATTTCAAAGTATCCACTTTGACAAAATGAAACAAAGACCTAGATCTGAAGGCTTTAAACACATACCTTGATTTTCCTCGGATCTAGATTAGCTCCTAACGTTTGAACACCTTTAGCTAACTTGGATAGCGGAGACAACACCATTTCTCTAGTGGCACTAGACATTGGACTTGCTATATTCTTGAACTGTCTCAACGCTGACTCACTGTGAGATGTGGCAATGTTGAGAGTTATCTCATGCTGAGAGTTGGATCTCACGTGAAAGTTCACATCAGCATTCAGATCATCTTCATAGTTAATATCACTCGAGCTGAGTGAATGCTTCTGTGACAGCATTAATGAGGTAGGAGGTGTTGGTTTACTGTACCCAGTATCCGATTCCACTTGAATCTCGGGGGTTTTGGAAGCTTCTAGATCGAAGGGATTCCTCTTATTAACGTTGCTAGGAGTCTTGATACTTGCAGCAGTCGACTGAGTGGGAGCAGGGACGAAGACCTCTTGATCGTTTGGCTCAATTTTGGAGGAGTACAGCGGATTTTCTATCAAATCGCAATCGTTTTCTGTCTCCCTCTGTTTTTTGGTGCCTCCAATATAATGTTGGGTGTTCTCAAAGTTGTCTAAGGTAGGCTCGAAGATGTTGGTTCTATTTTCGTCGTCTGAGGAGTAGTCCGAGCTCATGCCGTCTGAAAGGCTGCCTTTCTTCTTGGGGTCTGTTTTGGGTTGTCCGAGGGTGAATATCTTCTTGGTCTTGGAGGTACCCTGGTCGAACTTGAGTTGGAGACTGGGTCGGGCACGTGCGTTGAGGGAGTGGCTGAGTTTGTTGAGTTTGCTGAACTGTTCCGACATGTTGTTTAGAGCTTTGGATCCTGTAACATGTGAAGAGAATATGTGTAACAAAATGATATTATCAACATATCGGTCGGAGAATCATACCGAAAATTTAAGTGTGAGTTCGTATACTGTGTGAAAACTTTTATTCGCCCTTGTACAAGGTCACTGGATGTAGAAGACCCACTACCTCGAATTAGGGTAAATTTTAGTCCAATTTTTTTTTAATATGTGTGGTTATGAAAAAGAAATTACGAAAGAAACTGACTAGACATATCTTATAAAAACAAAATAATTTTGTAAATCTAATTTGCACTATCCCTGCAAAAGACAAATATAATTCAAAAATATTTTCAATAACACTACTATAGTCCATTTTTTTGGTCGAGTCCAAAATAGTAAACAAACTTACACCGTCTTTTTATCTTTATTTGTAATTTAAAAATAAAGCTGACACAAAATGATAATAATGACGACTAAACATTTAGTACCGAAACTAAATTAAGTTCACCATTAATTCCATATATATTTCCATAAAAAGTAGTGCTAAGTTTGTTAACCAAATAAGTTTCATTTAAAAAATGGAGTGTAAAAACTTTTTTCGCATTTCCAACATAGTAGCTGACGAAGCTTGTGAACTAACAGTACGCGAGAACATATGACTGGAGCCGGGAATGAACCGGCACTGGGTGTAGGAGAGCCGGGGTAAGTGAACCATCCGAGACAATTGGTCCAGTACCGAGCTTGTCACTGACCGGGCTTCACTGCCTGTATGGATAAAGGTTTTAAAGGATAAAGGAGAAGGATTAAATAATTAGTGGGTAGATTTTTTATTGAGGGTAGTTTCACTCATTTTCTATTCATTGGCTTCAACCCATTAATGGCCCACTACTGGGCACGGGTCTCTCCTCTTGAGGAGGCCTAGAGCATACTATACCACGCTGCTCCAGTGCGGATTGGTGGAGGGGTCAGTGGCCAACCCGAGTGTCGGAAGTTTTCAAACCGCCCGAGGGCCTCCGACATGGCTTAACGACTGTTACGGGACCGACGGCTTTACGTGCCCTCCGAAGCACGGAAACGCTCAAGAATTTTTGTCACTAGCGGTCACCCATCCAACTACCGACCGCGCCCGCTGTTGCTTAACTTTGTCGATCACTTGTAATCGACGCAAGTATTAATAATCTCTGGATATATTAGAAGGTTAGAAGGAATATATTATAATGAACGTAAAACAGATTAATAGTGACCAGCTTGGCAATTGATTTGTGGATTATGGAAACATAGAATATTGAAAATTATATACTATTAAGTTAAGTTAGAATCTGACTCGAGTTGAGTCCTACTAAAAAATACAAAAAAAAAAAAAATTAAAATCATACTGTATTAAAATTATTTTTCATTCCCGTGAATATTTTAAGAAACATGATTTCTTATTTTTATTATTATTTGTATAGGGTTTCCTGTATAAATCAGTCAGTATACCATTGGTCAGTTTTCCCTAGTCTGCAGTTTGCCGCGCCTAATTTTACTACCACTAACCTTTAAGGACTTTAAATTTTAACTTTTAATTATGTACTTAAACTGTTACTTGACTTACCAACGCTCCTAATATCGGCTACAAGCTGAGTTTCACTGACGTTTCTTGTTAACGTGGGGAGTCGCGACAGATCTAGATACAGGGAGGACCTAGCACTACCCCCCTGGGCTTGTGAAGGGTGTATCTGAAAAAAAATGTAAAAAAATCTTTCTTCCATTATTCTTGAGGTCGGTGTCAGGAAAGTAGTCGAATATACGACTGCATCTATATTTATTTCAAATATTATTATATGATATCCAGGGCCGGCCCGTCCATATAGGCGAACTAGGCGACCGCTTAGGGCGCTGGGATTCGGGGGGCGCAAATCGGCAACATCGAAATGAAGAAAAAAAAATTTAAAATTTTTATTCGATGAAAGGTTCACACAATCAAAAATATTAAATAAAATCATGTCTTTTAAAAATTGATGACATGCAGAATATAATTTCCAACGCTATTCTAGAAGAGTATACTTACACATAGCTGAAAGAATTTTTTAGTTATAGAAGGATGTAGATTGCAGCCGATATGTGGAGAATTATAATATGATATAATACAAACTACCGACTAACTATTGCCTGACTAACTAAGAATGATACCGAATTATGTCACGAAAGCATTAAAATTATATCTGTGAAATTAGCCAGTTACGAGTAGATCGTGCCTCATTTAGTTAGCACAATTAGGGTTTCCTTACTCTGTTCTGTAGGCAATTGTGAACATAGTTTTTCGAAATTAGGACAACTTTGCTCTAGAAATTCTACTGGAATTCATTACCAACTTTATGCTCCGATTTTTTTTTAGTTTTTCTCTGTAATACACCAAAAAAGGTATATAAAAGTATGTAACAGCACTAAGAGCGCAACCCCATTTAAATCTAGAACACGTGTTCAATAGTTAGAAATATTATTAAATAATGTGCCTAGAATTTCCTTCTATTAAAAATAAATATTATATAAAATTGGTTTTCACTAGACGTAACAAGTTTGATAAAATAGCTTATTTACAACTGTTTGACTAAAATCAAACATATTATGTTCATTTATTAAGCCTTCTAACACGTGTTTAACAGGAAATTATTTACTGATCTTTTACTAATGCCTGGCTTATTGATACGAGCTAAGCGTGCGGAGTACATCGTAAAAACTTGTTCAAAATCTTGTACGTATGAAAGGAGGCGTCCATTAATTACGTGAGGCGTTTTTAGCGATTTTTAGACACTCTTTCCTGGTGAAATGATGTGAGATTTGGCTTAACCCCCTCCCCATTCCCCTAATCTCACGTAATTTATCAAAATTTGTTTTAGATGTCTTGGGTGGTATTTTGCTAGAAATATTTTCTCACAATTTTACTGTCTTGCAAAAAAAAAACGTGAGATTTACCGCTATCCCCCTCTCCCCAACGTAAGGTTAGACGAGATTCAGATCGACCCCCTCCCCTCTCCTTGAAAGACTTAAGTAATTAAAGGACGCCCCCAAAGAAAAACTGTCTTCAGTTTTCATTCATTACTGAAGAACGTGATTCTGACGTGCTTTTGGATACTTGATTCGACTTTTCAGCATTCGCATCTTTAGTTATTTGAGGACAGAAGCAGGAGATGGCATTGTATGTTTCTGATTGGGGGATGTCTGTCTGGTATTCAAAATTTTATGTACAAGCACGCTGGATTGTGTGTCCGGGATGCGGTAAAGCTTAGCGCAGTAATTCTTCCATCTGTCTGGAAATCGGACTGCCTTCTTTGTCCTCAACAGTTCAGGAGTGAACCTTGAATTTTCAGGTGATCTGGTTAGTTTTGCAAAAGAGATTCATAGTTTGCCAGTCTATATGATGCTTATATCCCTATAGATCTCAACATAGTGAAGGTTTTTATCACGTCTGCATATTCTTTCAATTTCTCGACTTAGTTTCAAGTACTCTGTATTAGAGCTTTCCGAGTTTTAGCCTTGTTTGAGGAGCTTCCGTTTTCCAATCACTACCTAGGCCTCATTCAATAGCCATTCCTTTCTCAATTGAGTTGTTTTTGGCTTCTTCTTAATCGTTTCTTCAGGACTGTGGGATGTTTTTCCAATTAAGATTTTCCAAATTAATAGTATCGGGACAGTGGGTTGGAGATCTCCCTCTACTTCTCTTTCCTTCCACGTGACCGACCACTATCAAATTCTCCAAATTATCTAGCTCGCGCCGTACCACGTGGCCAAAGTACTTGAGAACCCTACGCAGTAGAAGGAGTTCGGATCTTGAGTTCTTTTAGTATTGAAGCTTTGACCTGGTGCGACATTAGGGTTTAGCCATGTTTCTGCTTGCTTCTGAAGAATTTTCGTAAAAGGTGGTGAAAGATTAAATGTTTGCTTGTGGCACTTACCGAAGGATCTAAGCTCTAAGATCTAAAAACCCTATTCTAATTACGTTAAAACAAAAATAACGAAAAAAATTGGAATTCCAAAAAAATTAATAGACTTAGAAAAAACATAAATCTATGACCTGCATCATTTAAAATAAAATTAATTTGAAATTAGAATTCTCAGCAAAAAATATATATTTTCTGCATACCGGCAATTTAACAGATTTTTCTAGTTCTTAGTAAAACTAGTTTTAACTAGTGAAAACACATTATTGTTAAAAAAACGGATTTAGACATGTTAGTATACCTACTATCTTTTTGATTACATTTTTTTTATTATACAAAACCATAAGTTTTGTCAAAAATATTTCATAGGGGCGCCATTTAACGTTTTCGCCTAGGGCGCCAGAAATGCTCGGGCCGGCACTGATGATATCAGGGTTTCCAAACAATTATACATATATGTGTATAAAGATAACTCAAACAAAAAAATATTTATCTGTGGATTTGTGTTTGAGTAATCTTTGCACAAACTTCGACTTTTACTAATCTATACATATTAATAAAATTGAAGAGTTTGTCTGTGATTTCGAGATAAATGATTTTTTCAAGTTGCAAATCGTTTCTTGCACGATTCCAACACCGAAAAATGAGTTTTTAAAATTTTTGTCTGTCTGTCTGTTTGTTTGTCTCCGCTAATCTCCGAAACCACTGAACGAATTTTAACAACACTTTTACTAAGATATTGCAAAGTGTTCAACTTAACAACTAAGCAATATTTTAGGGTTCTATACTAAAGAGTTCCTTAGGGATGGTTTGTATGGAAAAATAAAAAAATATCAGCTGATTTGTTTTAAACTATTAAAAACGTATTCTCCGTACAAAAAGAGTTATACATGCATTTCTTAGATTTTACTTATATTGCATGGAAAGGCCAGAAAATGCATTTAAAGCCAATTTTTTTCATTAATTCAAATCCCTATTACTGAGTGGATATCTATTTTTGTATTTTGTTTTTAAGAGCATATTGTTTGCGTATCTGTGTCCTCCAATATAATTTCAGCATTTTATACATTTCACCTAGGAAGTGGTAGAAAAACGCAAATTAAGTCTGTATGAGTAACCGATATCCAATAAATAATATATTACTATCTTGGCAACTAGATGGCTCTGTATTTGTTGATTCACGCCAACGACTTTAATACATACACCTCTAATACATAATATAATTATGTCTGTCTGTGATTTCGGAATAACTGCATTTTTCATGTCATAAATCGTTACTAGCACGATATCAAAACCGAAAAATGAGCTTTTTAATTTTTGTTTGTCTGTTTGTTTGTCTTCATTAATCTCTGAAGCTACTGAACGGATTTCAACACGACTTTACTACAATATCGAGTCTTCAACTTAAATTACAGGCAATTTTTTTGGGATCCATAATAAAGCGAGAAAATAAAATATGAGTCGATTTGTTTTAATCATACAAAAATCTTTTCTTCACACAAATTGAGGCATACATGCATTTCTTAGTTTATTTATATTTCGCAAGATGGAGCTAGAATATGGCACTGAAGTATTTTTTTTACTAAACATCTATTTTTATATTCACTTTTTTTAAATCATTAATTGCGTATTTATGGTCTCCAACGTAAATTTAGCATTTTTTATATTTCACTCTGGAAGGGGTTGAAAATCATAATTTAGTGTTGTACAAATACGAGTAGTAGACATTGAACAAATTGAATAATCTATACATCTATACATCTATACATATTAATAAAATTGAAGAGTTTGTCTGTGATTTCGAGATAAATGATTTTTTCATGTTGCAAATCGTTTCTTGCACGATTCCAACACCGAAAAATGAGTTTTTAAAATTTTTGTCTGTCTGTCTGTTTGTTTGTCTCCGCTAATCTCCGAAACCACTGAACGAATTTTAACAACACTTTTACTAAGATATTGCAAAGTGTTCAACTTAACAACTAAGCAATATTTTAGGGTTCTATACTAAAGAGTTCCTTAGGGATGGTTTGTATGGAAAAATAAAAAAATATCAGCTGATTTGTTTTAAACTATTAAAAACGTATTCTCCGTACAAAAAGAGTTATACATGCATTTCTTAGATTTTACTTATATTGCATGGAAAGGCCAGAAAATGCATTTAAAGCCAATTTTTTTCATTAATTCAAATCCCTATTACTGAGTGGATATCTATTTTTGTATTTTGTTTTTAAGAGCATATTGTTTGCGTATCTGTGTCCTCCAATATAATTTCAGCATTTTATACATTTCACCTAGGAAGTGGTAGAAAAACGCAAATTAAGTCTGTATGAGTAACCGATATCCAATAAATAATATATTACTATCTTGGCAACTAGATGGCTCTGTATTTGTTGATTCACGCCAACGACTTTAATACATACACCTCTAATACATAATATAATTATGTCTGTCTGTGATTTCGGAATAACTGCATTTTTCATGTCATAAATCGTTACTAGCACGATATCAAAACCGAAAAATGAGCTTTTTAATTTTTGTTTGTCTGTTTGTTTGTCTTCATTAATCTCTGAAGCTACTGAACGGATTTCAACACGACTTTACTACAATATCGAGTCTTCAACTTAAATTACAGGCAATTTTTTTGGGATCCATAATAAAGCGAGAAAATAAAATATGAGTCGATTTGTTTTAATCATACAAAAATCTTTTCTTCACACAAATTGAGGCATACATGCATTTCTTAGTTTATTTATATTTCGCAAGATGGAGCTAGAATATGGCACTGAAGTATTTTTTTTACAAAACATCTATTTTTATATTCACTTTTTTTAAATCATTAATTGCGTATTTATGGTCTCCAACGTAAATTTAGCATTTTTTATATTTCACTCTGGAAGGGGTTGAAAATCATAATTTAGTGTTGTACAAATACGAGTAGTAGACATTGAACAAATTGAATAATCTATACATATTAATAAAATTGAAGAGTTTGTCTGTGATTTCGAGATAAATGATTTTTTCAAGCTGCAAATCGTTACTTGCACGATACCAACACCGAAAAATGAGTTTTTAAAATTTTTGTCTGTCTGTCTGTTTGTTTGTCTCCGCTAATCTCCGAAACCACTGAACGAATTGTAACAACACTTTTACTAGGATATTGCAAAGTGTTCAACTTAACAACTAAGCAATTGTTTAGGGTTCCATACTAAAGGGTTCCTTAGGGATAGTTTGTATGGAAAAATAAAAAAAATTCAGCCGATTTGTTTTAAACTTTTAAAAACGTATTCTCCGTACAAAAAGAGTTATACATGCATTTCTTAGATTTTACTTATATTGCATGGAAAGGCCATAAAATGCATTTAAAGGTTATTTTTTTCATTAATTAAAATCCCTATTACTGAGTGGATATCTATTTTTGTATTTTGTTTTTAAGAGCATATTGTTTGCGTATCTATGAACTCCAATATAATTTCAGCATTTTATAAATTTCATCTGGGAAGTGGTAGAAAAACGCAAATTAAGTCTGTATGAGTAACCGATATCCAATAAATAATCGATTACTATCTTGGCAACTAGATGGCTCTGTATGTGTTGATTCACGCCAACGCCTTTAATACATACACCTTTAATCTATACATCTATACATCTATACATATTAATAAAATTGAAGAGTTTGTCTGTGATTTCGAGATAAATGATTTTTTCAAGCTGCAAATCGTTACTTGCACGATACCAACACCGAAAAATGAGTTTTTAAAATTTTTGTCTGTCTGTCTGTTTGTTTGTCTCCGCTAATCTCCGAAACCACTGAACGAATTGTAACAACACTTTTACTAGGATATTGCAAAGTGTTCAACTTAACAACTAAGCAATTGTTTAGGGTTCCATACTAAAGGGTTCCTTAGGGATAGTTTGTATGGAAAAATAAAAAAAATTCAGCCGATTTGTTTTAAACTTTTAAAAACGTATTCTCCGTACAAAAAGAGTTATACATGCATTTCTTAGATTTTACTTATATTGCATGGAAAGGCCAGAAAATGCATTTAAAGCCAATTTTTTTCATTAATTCAAATCCCTATTACTGAGTGGATATCTATTTTTGTATTTTGTTTTTAAGAGCATATTGTTTGCGTATCTGTGTCCTCCAATATAATTTCAGCATTTTATAAATTTCATCTGGGAAGTGGTAGAAAAACGCAAATTAAGTCTGTATGAGTAACCGATATCCAATAAATAATCGATTACTATCTTGGCAACTAGATGGCTCTGTATGTGTTGATTCACGCCAACGCCTTTAATACATACACCTTTAATATATAATATAATTAGTATGTCTGTCTGTGATTTCGAAATAACAGCATTTTTCATGTTATAAATCGTTACTAGCACGATATCAAAACCGAAAAATCAGTTTTTAATTTTTGTTTGTCTGTTTGTTTGTCTTCATTAATCTCTGAAGCTACTGAACGGATTTCAACAGGACTTTACTACAATATCGAGTCTTCAACTTAAATTATAGGCAATTTTTTAGTGTTCCATAACAAAGCCATAATTAAACATACAAAAACCTTTTATTTACACAAATTGAGGCATAGGTACAAACATTTCTTAGTTTTTTTTTATATTTTGCAAGGTGGAGCCAAAGCGTGGCACTGGAGTACTTATTTTTTACAAATTTATAATAATTCAAATACACATAAATATAATTGAAGTGTATGTCTGTTATTTCGAAATAAATGATTTTTTAAGTTGTAAATCGATACCTGCACGATACCAAAACCGAAAAACGAGTTTTTAATTTGTTTTAAACTTACAAAAACCGTTTCTTCACACAAAATAAGGCATACATACATTGCTTAGTTTATTTATATTTCGCAAGATTGAGCTAGAATATGGCACTGAAGTATTTTTTACTAAATATCTATATTTATATTCACTTTTTTAAATCATTAATTGCGTATTTATGACCTCCAACGTAAATTTAGCATTTTTTTATATTTCACTCTGGAAGGGGTTGAAAATCGTAATTTAGTGTTGCACAAATAGTAGACATTGAACAAATTGAATAATTGATAATAAAATACATAACTCCACTAAACAAAACGTATTGCGGCGTGTTAAATCAAGCTTTGGATTGTTCTTTGAAATAACTAAGTGTTCCGTAATTTTTAGATTTCCGTAGTAGTGATGTTGTAGTTCTGTTATAATGCGGTCCTGAGGAACATCGTGTTGAGGGTGCAGAGTGCTGAATTTTCTCATTTTCTGTGAAGCAGTATCTTCCCTTTGCCGAATTATTGATTTGCCGAAACTACAATGTAATGAATGCGAAAATGTGTTGCACCTTTGTTACCATTAAGTATCACATAACTCATCGAATTAACCTTAACTCTCTCTCATTGCTGAACCAATCTTGATGTGTTTTGGTATAGACATAGATTGTACCTTGGAGAACGATATAATTAAGACTACTTCTTTTTTTAAAGTCTGGGTACCTAACGTGAAATACTGATGGATCAGCAAACGTCATCGTACAATTTATTTATTCAATGTTATTTAAGTACTAAGGGAAATGGGAAGGGTAGCTATAGTAGGAAACACAAAATTTAGAAAATACTATGATGAAATAATAATAATAAGTAAAAGCAACCAGCTCAGTGTGCGCTAGGGTTGTTGAACCTAACTTAACTATTTAGTAAAACCTAACACTTTACTTTGCCGTTGAAAAACTGTTGTCCCCATATATGGGTCCCGAACAAATTACCAAGTTCTGCAAATAGGTTTTTTTTGTGATACTTACAAATTCACATTTTTAAAATTTTTTATTCAACCTATTTTTTACCTAAGACATAATTATCTTCTGGCCGAATGTTTTTTGATTGCGTTGACGATACAGAATATTATATGTTTTCACAGCTCCTAGGGATTGCAGACCTGAGTGTTGGATTAATTTTAATTTGTTACCTTCACGCGTTCCTGAGAAAAAAGGTCTTGAAATACAAACAGACAGACGGGCAATGGAGTAATAAGTGATCTTAAGGGAACCGTATTTTTTCTTTTGAGGTAATGAACCCTAAAAATATCGAATCGTTATTTCGAGTATTGACCTTTCATAGTAACTTGGTTCTAATGAGCGATCACGCTGCTTTAAGAGTATGTTATGTAAGTTAACTAAAGCACCTAAGATTTTTTCCGAAGCGAAGCGAGGGCGATTGCTAGTACATTACTAAAGAACAATGCCCAAAAATTATTTTTTATTTTTGTTAGCGTCTTAAAACGTTGGTTATACCGAAGCAATTTAATTATTTTTTTACGTATTTTAAAATTAATACCTGTACCCGTATTACCCAGCGTAAAATAATTTTATTAATAAGTGATGAATTGACTATAATAACAATGATGTCAACAATGTACATTTTCATTCGGGCACTCACTTCGATACATATATGTATCAAGCAAGATATACGGAGACTTCTGGCCAATATTACAGACAGAATTTCGTCATAAATGTTGGTATGACAAATGTAATGATGTCAAATTTCCATTTCCGGTTGTCAATCAAAAAAAAGTCAGAATAAAATAATGGTAAAAATTACAGGCAGCCGTAAGTCTCTCCTACTCTATAACTCAATGGTTATAAGAATTCAATCTAAAAATACTTTGGTTCTGGGGTGTGTCTGCTGAAAATTCTTATATATCTAAGCTCAGAAATTAAAGCGGTGATTTTTAGATTTTTTTTTATTTCAAGACGCTAAAGTTGAAAATGAAATAAAACGATGTATGGCAGTTGGGCATTGTTCTTTGATGAATACGGAAACTAAGGGTTCGAAACATAAATAGCAATGGTAAGCGACATAAGGTAAGGACCTTAGATTTCTTCCTCTCGAGCTTGACACCATCATGGAAGGGTATGGGTGGTAACTTGGCGACGTCTCTCGCCACCATTATCGATTCACAGATCGAGTGCAGAGATTCTGTAAGTAATTATAACAATACACTTATCAATACAATATCAATCTTTGATAATACACGGCACTTTAAGGTCGTTATCGTATCAATGGCGGTTTGGGAGCGCTACTGTCAAAACATTATTATTATTATTTGAATTTGGGCCTGGGACAACTATCCCAGGGGCCTCTGCGACCAGACTTGATCTATTGTGGCCGTACTCGTTTTTGAGTTAGATCTGGTCTCCAAGTCCTACTGCCCGGATGAACAGTAGAATGTTCCTGGGTTCCAGATCTCTTACTCGGCTAGGTGGGATTAGGTGGCCTCCTAAGATGCGACTTCTGCAGGGACATATGGCAGGGCAGTCACAGAGTATGTTAAAACATACATCTACCCACAACTGTACTTAAATTCCCACCTACCCACACATTAAACATTGTCCTACCCATGGAGTATAGAGATAGAAGGAGGGCCACGCTTCTACCTGTATACTCCATGGTCCTACCATCACACGATCAATCCCCCCCCCCCACTCACCGATCATCTCGTCTCGCGTGTTGATGACGACGGCCATGTTGTTGAAGAAACGCAGCGAGGTGGATCGGAACATGTGGCAGTAGCCCGCCTCGCCGCCGCACGTGTAGTTGATGCGGATACAGTACACGCCTTCCGACGTGCTCTTGCGACCGACGCCGAATAGCTATTGACAATAGGGATGTTGACTAATTTTAGGATTTAATTTAATTTTATAGATAGGACCTTAATATTCACGAGAAAAATATTATAAAAAAGTCAAAAAAAAAGTCAAAAAAAATATTAATATTCCATTTAAAAACAAAAATTGATAAATAAAAATCATTATCAAACCCACCAAAATCGTCACATGACGTCACAATCCGTTATTCAATACTATCTGTCTGCTGAAGTTGAATTTGCATATAAAATACTTTCAAGACGTCATAAGCTCAAAATGGCGTTTGAGGTCACGTGACAGTGAGTACAATTTTTAACATTTTAAATTAATGATATTTAATTTATTGTGATTGATTTCGATAAAAGAATCATATTTTAGGTCTTTAAATGTTACCACTAGTATTTTAGACAAAAAATTATAGTCATTTATAATTAGTGTAAACATCCCTATTAGAGATGATTGTGTAGCCTAGTACACTACGGCCGACGTATCTTGGCGCGTCTGAATATAGGCTTTGCGAATTTTAGCGCATGTAAGCAATGATATTATAAGTAAAAAAGAGGTAGATATGTCACCAGCGCGCCGAATGAAGATCGTAAGAGCAGTCAATTGACCTCGTCTGCTCGTAGTCGCCCTGTCAGTACAAGATGATAGGCAGTTTTGTTGTTGTCAGAAGTACTTGAGATTTGACATACAATGTTAAAATGCCTTCTTGTATTATTGTAGTGTGATTGGTGTAGTGAAACAAAAGATAAACGTGTGTGTGTTGTAGCTCTTTTCGGAACAGATTTTTTGGTTGATTTGTAAGGGCATGACGTATCTACAGTTTTTAAATATCTTTGCATGTAAGACATATAGCGACACGAACATGCTAAGGTGTGACTGAGACATAATATGCCGCGTACCGAGCATTGCCGAGTTACGTTACTGCGCAGCCTTCTGCGCGTAGTTCAGACGTGCCAAGATACGTCAGCCGTATTGTAAGTGAATTTACTTGGGGAGTTTGATGAAGTGGGAGTGTGCTGTAATGGTGAGGTTTTTTTATGGAAATAGCGAACAAACGAACTAACGATCCATCTGATTGTAATTCAAATTTCATATAGATAACGCTGATACACTTATGCAAGTCATTTTTTGGCATAAGGTAAGTGGCTATCGTCGCCCATAAACATAAGCAACGCCAAATGTATCACTGATGCGTTGCCGGGCAAGAAAGAAAGAAGAAAAGAAATAATTGGCAGATCACGACGAGTCGTTAGGCGGCTGACTTAAGTAGCTGAAGAAACCCTAAAAGTACTGTAGACTACATACATACCGTAGCATTAGAATCTAAAGTGCCTAGTTCAACGAGCGTGACGTCACGCAACGGAACCCTCTGCACTGAGAGCAGTCGATCCGATGTCTCGTCGTAGTCCGTCACGTAGTACGCTTCGCTCGTCAACACTAGCACACTGTCCATCTCTGTCTCTTGCGGATCGCCCGTGCTAGAAAGAGAGGTATGTATGATTATGGTAATTGGCAATACCGGTTGTAAATTTCAATTTTGATCCTGCTATAGGTTCGTGACATTCTAATCAAACTAAAAAAAATGCCTGTTTTTTACTTTGAAGTATTATTATTACTAGCGTATAGAACCGACACCGCGAACACCATGTACATATGTCCCAATGCATTGGCGCTACGTGGCTTCAATTTTCAATGGATTCGTTCGATTTTGAAAGGATAACCAGCGCTCAATTTTGAAAATCGAACCTCCCGGCCGGGACACATTTTGTTCGAGATCTCTGTTCTATGACATTATACTTCAATGGTTTTTTACAGGTTTTGTTTAACACTAACAACATGGCGCCACCAATATTACTAAAACTAGGGACATGAAAATCAACACTTTTGATAACGAAATCTTGATTAATTAGTTTTCAAGAAACAGTACAGAATACATGCAATAACTGTTAAGATATAGTAAGGTATATAACTCACTGTGGATCAGCATCAATAAGTCCCCAAGAGCCAAGAACGGGTTCAGTGTCCACTAGCAGTTTCTTGCAGTCGTCAATCAACGACTTCACGTGTTGAGCCATCGCCGCCGTGTCGGGGACCGATTGCTCCTGTATACGATGTGATTACAATAAAATTATATTATGGATTTGCGCTTGTACTGATTGATCTAGGGTTTGGTTTATAGGTAAATATATCCTGAAACAACACAGAGCGTACAGGGCAAAAGTTTTTAAGCTTTATTTTTAAGCACACTAAATATAAGAGAATCGATATCAACGAATGCGCGTGAATTATCAAAGACAACACTACTTTGACACTATTGACACTACACTCCGGGTGTTCTAGGAAAGAAGTAACCGGTGGCAGAGGCACGCTCCCGCCCCTCGCCTCAGACCCCGGTTGCATTCAACTCGCGCGCCTACTGTACACGTCAAACTTATAACATCCTCTATTTTCGTCTGGAGTTAAAAAATCTACGGGCCAGTGCCGACTAACTGTACAGCAGGCATTTTTATTCGACAAAAAGAAGTATACCTTAATTATTTTTATCTTTCAGCTTTGTTCCCTAAATGCGTTCAATGCACAACACATCCTCTTTTAACACAATATACGTACGTATACGTTTTACGTGTTTTATTGTGTCAATAGCATAGTTGGTGTGTACAATAAAGAGTAATCTATCTATCTATCTATACGACACGGAAAATCTAAGAAGCAAGTATGCAGGTTCAAGTTGAATATTATAAAATATACTTAATATCGGAAGTCAATTAGAGATGGCACTGCTCGATTTTGATATTTACTTTGATTTTGATATCTACCACAATAAACGACTCAAGAGGTCTTCAAAGCTGGTCATGCACGCACGTCAATACAACACCTTGACGGTGGGCGCGTCCGGTACTATCAGTTGGTCATAAGAATAGAATTGTATATCGGAAGTCGATAAGAGATGGCGCTGCATGGTTTTGAAATTTTATGTTCTCTACAGAGTCCAATCTACTACGATACCCAAGATCTACCACAATATACGAAACAAGGGGTCTTCAAAGCTGGTCATACACGCACGTTAATCTGTAGCAACTTGACGGTGGGCACACCCGATACCATCAGCTGGTCGGGGATACAGCGCTTGCCAGTTAAAAATTTTCACTCATCGAAATTGTTGAACTTCCAATAATCGGGAAGGTATTATAATACAAAATTACAAACATCTAGTTGAATGTTATAAATATTGACCTAGTAACGGAGTACGACAAGACATGGCACTGCGTTTTAATGTAATACTGGAAGTCAATTAGAGATGGCGCTGCTTGATTTTGAAATTTTTAACCGACTTCAAAAAAAGGAGGAGGTTCTCAATTCGACTGTATTTTTTTATGTTTGTTACCTCAGAACTTTGGACTGGGTGAGCCGATTTGGATGATTCTTTTTTTAATCGAAAGCTGGTGCTTGTCGTGTGGTCCCACATAAATTTGATCGAGATCTGACAATGGCATCGACATATAAGTCTTAAATTTGCATTAAGTATGTGCGCGATAAATGGACGAATAACTCAATATCGCGCCAACCGATTTCGATGATTCTTTTTTTATTGGATGTGCTTCATTTGAAGTCGGTTATTTTTTTGTTAAAATGTTAGATTATATCCAATCTATTATGACACCTAAGGTCTACAAAGCAGGTCATGCACGCACGTCAATCTGGAGCACCTTGACGGTGGGCGCGTCCGGTACCATCAGCTGGTCGGGGATATATCACACTCATAATAATTATTGAACATCCCATTAATCGGGAAGGTAATACACATTCACTATATAGTTCAATAAATCTGATATTGGAAGTCGATAAGAGATGGCGCTACTCGGTTTTGTTTTCCACCTCGACCAGAGTCGACCAATCTACTAAGACACTTAAGATCTACCACAATACACGACAAAGAAGCTCTACAAAGCAGGTCATGCACGCACGTCAATCTGTAGCACCTTGACGGTGGGAGCGTCTGGTACCATCAGCTGGTCGGGGATACAGCGCTCGCCTGTCATCACGTCCACTGCAGCTTGACGGAGGGCGTCTTTGAATGTTGATAGGTAGTATCTGAGGACAATTGTTAGTATCATGGAGTATACAAGGTAGAAGGAGGGCCATCTCTGTGTATGAAAAGTGTCCGTAAAAATGCGTCCAATTACGGGTGGCGCTGCGGTGCGGTCTACAACAGCTGTGTTCGAATATCTATTTCTTAGACACTAGCGCCACTCATTACATAACTCAGTAAACTTCACTCCGTCTACAACAGCTATGTTCATATCGCTCTATTTGTCAGACACTAGCGCCATTCGAATGGCCATTATTGGAACCTCTATTTTCAGTAAACAGCTGACCACTTTTTCAACTTTCCCCTCATATGAGATGGCTCTCCTTCTACCTCTATACTCTATGGTTAGTATGTGGCTCTAAAATAAGGATGTTCTGTATTCTACCCGTATGTATGTGTATGCCTGGGAGTTTTTGGAAATTGGAAAGTTTTTGTTAATTTAATACATATTTTTTCTGAAAGCCTTCACTGTATAATATATTAAGATAGGATGAAGACATAGATGTGTATATGATGTAGGGCCCACAGAGGGATTTATATTGGTAACATTGATTTTAATAGGTAATTAATACCATTATTACTATTATTTTTTATCCGTGGGGTCCGCCTGAATAGCTGGCCTTGCTCAAGTTCGCTTTTCTCATAATAGTTTTACGTACCATCTTCCGTAAATATATTCTTTCTCTTTAGTCTATCTATCTAGTAGAACTGACCTCCCCACTCCATACGCGATTTCAGCTGAAGCCAATTCTCTGACGAGTGGATGGCCGAAGTATGAAGGCATCATTTCTAATTTAGGGCGTTCCGAGTCCATATTTTCGAAAACCATCATGGAGGCGGTTTTGACATCGCGCCAAAAGCTGTCAAACTCGTCTATGGTCACCGGGTTGACAGGCTGACCGAGAACGATGTCTATGGCGCATTGTGTCATGGCGTCGTTGAAATGTCGGATTATGAATCTGTGACGAAACACATATATTTTTCCGTTTTTGCCATAACTAAGAGCTAGTATATTAAAAACATTTAAAATTCAGTTACATGATATAGTTTTTACCTGTTAGCTGATGCAACACCATCCTTCATCATGCCGGTGAATTTTCTTTCACCCGTGCGAGTATAATCACCCTGAAGGAAATAAACAATAAATATAATAATTATGTAATATTTTAAATAGCATACCATGGGTATGTTTCGAGTGTAAGCGATCAACTGTATTAAGCAATATTGTACACTAAGAGTAAATGATGTGAAAATTAGAGGAGAAAATTAGTGAAATGAAAATCACGATTGTGACCTGCTGCCGAAGAAGATATTAAATAATTTAACACGTATTGAGTATATAAATAAAGTCCAAATTACCTTAAGCGCCTTAGTCCCAGCGTATTGCTAAATAATTTAACACATATTGAACATATAAATAAAGTCCACATTACCTTAAGCGCCTTAGTCCCAGCGTATTGCCTGGAGATAACGTCTCCACTATCAGCCCACATGGTGAGAAACGCCTGACGTAGTGAGGGCGGGAGGCCACACCCAGGCGTCCCGAGGCCTAGCCGGCAGAGTTGCAACTCCAATACGTACTTTGCTATGGCTGTCTGTTGACAAGAAAAAAAAGTTTGTTTATGGTCTTACGTTTACGGAACTAATTAATAGATGGCGCTTTCCAAAATAAATCAACATTACTTGATTAGACTATTTTTGTGAATAGCGGAAAACATAAGATTTAATATAATATCTGAAAAAGCTAAAATTAGGGTTGGGAAGATTTTCCATCCCCCTGATGGTAAGTGGCGATGTAGTCAAAGTTTATTTATCATTACCTGCACAACATTAGTCCGATCCAAGCAGTCTATACAGTTGACCCTGAAGACGCCACTCTGGCTGCAGATCAGACCGCGGTCGTCGCGCCAACAGAACCGCATCTCGCCTATCACGTCCGCGATCGCGTTTATCAGGATGGATACATTCTCGTAGTGCATGCCGCGACTGGAAAATAATGGTGAGATAACCGGAATCATTCAGAAGTGCTCATAGCACGGCGGTGACTGGCGTCGATTATAAGTGATCGACGAAGTTAAGGGCACGTAAAGCCGTTGGTCCCGATTATTTTCGTAGAATACCAGTAGTTACGCCATGTTGGAAACCCTCGGGCGACATCAAAACCGACACTGGGGTTGGCCAGTAACTTCTTCACCAATATATGTTCTTGGCATCCTCAAGAGACACCCAAGACTCAAGAGTACTAGTTCATGCTTTTGTTTTAATCGCCCGCCGCGCCGCAATTCACCCGTTGTCTGTGGCATCGTAACTCCTAAACCGATTATGATGCGGTTTCCTTTGTTTGATAGCTGACATGATTGAGATGGTCCTTGGCTACAATTTATGAAGATCTGTTCAAGCGTTTCAAGGTCATCAGCTTTTTTTGTGGAAAATAAATGTCAGGGGATTATAAAAATAATTATTAGTCTTACTGTGCGTCACAACGTACAAAAGGCAGGTTATGCTATCAGTTCCATTCTATCCAACTCGTATACATCCTATTCAACTCACCAGTACTCATGAAAGTCGAACGTCGCGTATATAATATCGGGGCTGTTATATTTCAACACATGGTTGCCGTACGCCTCCCATATGATGCGCTCGCGCCCTTGTTGCTCCACCAGGTTGACGATACACACTTGCTTGTACATCGCCAGCTCCTGTTCGAAATGCTTCTTGAACGCCGCGTGGGATTCCTCTTCGGCTGTTCCAAATACAGTTACATGAGAAAGGGGTTAATGAACCACCTGGCGGTCTATTAAGAACTCTTAATTCCAGCCAAGTTCCAGTGTAAACGTCAAATTCGTGTTACGAAAGCGGTCACGTGACACTTTTTAGCCAATCATACGTTGTTTAAAGTCCGAGAAATGAATTGCCTGGAACATGAATGTTTTCATAAAAGTTCATAATAGGCCCGCTGATTCTGAATAATTATGTGCGCTAAATATTTGTATCGGAAAAATCGATTTCATTTCATGAATGGACTGAACGTGCCTAATACAAATTTTAGTGATCTAAAACCATCTTCGCATTATTGCTTCTCAAATGAAACCGGTTTCGGGCACATCGGTTGAATGGTTTCAAAATCTATAACGGACATAGGTAAGTAGATAGAAAGAATTTTTGTGTTTTATATAATGTAGATTTCAAATACATACGAGTATAACGGAAGCAGGATGGTTGTCTAAAAACTATTTTATATTGATTTGTTAACTTAGCCATTATTAGTTTTCTGTATGGGCGCGCGTAGAACCCTAATACATAATAACAATCCCTAGTGGATAGTTATGAAGCTCAAATTCATTAATATGCATATCAAAGAGCGTATTAAATATAAGAAATGAAATTACACATAATTTTATACGATTTATATACGTAAGTTTTATGTAAATTTTAATACAAAGAATATACAATAAGGAACGATAATTGAAATTTAAAAAGTTAAAAGGATTCTAGATAAGAATCATTTAATACAATTTTTTATGGAAATAGCCGGCAAACGAGCTGACGATCCACCTGACGGTAAGTGGCTATCATCACCCATGAACATCAGCAACACCAAAGGCATCACTGATGCGTTGCCGGCCAAGAAAGAGAGAAGAAAAAGAAAGAAAATAAAAACTAATTTCTGTTTATCATTGATAATATTTTTAAATTAATTTAATATTTTAATAACAGTGCCAGTTTAATAATAGTGCCAAGATTACCACACAAGACTCGTCTAAGAATTGGAGAACACGTAGGAACAGTCCTAATAGTATGTGATTGACTTACTCCTATCGAGACGCGGCGGTGGTCGAAACTTGTACTCGGGCTGACTCCAAAAGATGGGGACGGATCCACGAACCTGCAATATGAAAAAAGACATTAAACCACGTTCCCGAGATCTTCAATCCTTTCATCCATCTGCCTTTACGAGTCCACTGCTGGACATAGGCTTCTCCTGACTTGCGCCACTCTGACCGGTCCTGGTCTTCTTTAGGTCGTCAGGCTATCTGGTCTTATTGCATTCAATGCTCCTTTTTAAACCCCAACGCAAAAAAGAGGGGTATATGACACTATCACAATCTTAAATTATGATATTTTTGTGGTATTTTTTGTTTAAATGTCAAAGGCGTTATAAGTTAAAGGTGTTATCTGTTTATATGTCTATCTGTGGCATCGTAGCTCCTAAATGAAAGGACCGATTGTTTGAAAGCTGATGTGATCGAGATGCTTCTTAGCTTTGTTTAGTGTAATAAATAAATTTTCAGAGTGTTTATGTTTGAATTTCCACCATTATGCTTATATACTTAAATAAGTCCATAATCATTATCATTACATCTTTTCAAATGAAG
This sequence comes from Thymelicus lineola, assembly GCA_963932265.1. Classification (NCBI taxonomy): domain Eukaryota; kingdom Metazoa; phylum Arthropoda; class Insecta; order Lepidoptera; family Hesperiidae; genus Thymelicus; species Thymelicus lineola. Next base: position 4,359,689 of record OZ010703.1, on the reverse strand, counting down.
GTGAATGTAAAGCACGAACCAAATTAAATATGTTAACAATTAAGAGCACGAATTAAAATTCTTTTCGTGTTAATCGTCAACGCGTATCATGAAAGTATACCTTTTACGTAACAGTCCGTATGGAATTGAAAACACTCGCTGGCGAGAGAGCTGTTAGAATATTACTTTTGTACGTTATTATATTTTAGCTTTAAAAAAACAACAACTACGGCCTTAACCCAGCCATTCCGAAATGAGACTCGAGGGCGGCATAGGGTAGGATAAAGTAATAAAAAAGTTTCTGCATCGCTAGTTGTTTAGTGACCTTACATGCTCTAGGAAAAATCCATGTTTGATCCTATAGCGGATATTTATTTGACGGATAATGTCTTGGAAATAGAAGAGCCTTAGTCAGGCTTGGTCAGAAGTGAAATAGAAATGTAACATTGTTGTATGTCGAACTATACCATGGCCGAATTGAAAGTTCAAGTTCTTAAACATATAAAAAAATAAAAATTACAATGATAACATGTAAATATATACCTACTGTAAATTTTAAAATTCAAAAATCCCCTGAAAGTTTTATTTTCACCTAACGTAGCTAACAAAACAACCATATCAATAACGTTACATTTCAAACATAAAACCACATCAAAATAGGTTCGTTTAGAACCTTAGTTCCCAAAGTGGTCTAGGTGGACCACCAGGGACTTGGTAGACGACGGGGGTCTACGTTGGTTAAAAAATCAATTAATTAATTTTATTAACCAATGTCACTTTTTTTTTGGAAAAACTATTAAACTCTATAAAATCTAAACTCAGCCGCAACGCAAATTTCCATAGTTAGATCTAATCTTCACATTTGTCGAGTTTTGGGAATATGGTAAAAATGTAGCTGCAGGGGGTCCACCGGAACCTAAATTTTGAAAGTGGTACATGAGAAAAAAGTCTGGGAACCTCTAAATTAAAAGCTATGACACATACACACACACACAGACACGTCGCGATTTAAAAATGGTAATAAAGGAAGTACCTGAACAAAAGACGCTCGATGAATGCTGTCCGAACATATGATGGAGACAATCTGCTCGGTCTCCACGTAGTTGGCCACCTTCCCGCCCGGCTCGATGCCGCGTCGGTTGTACCTTTTAACAAATTACACTTTCTAGAGGACACGTAGGTACCTACATCTTTTCGAATAGACAGTTTCTGTTGGTCCTAGGCTCCAGGATTTTTGCTCGGACGGCTTAGAACCAATTTTTGTTTGAGCGGGGCTTGTGCCCTCTAGCTAACTCCCTGGATCCACCGGTGACTATATCGCACCCTTAGTGGAAAAAAAGCATAATTCGTATTACGTTGAATTTTAGTTATTAATATGATTGGAAAGAGGGACAAAAGCTGCATATGATAAAATTTTTTAAAATTTTTATCATTAATCTTGACGGTCTTGTGCAAGAAATCGTAATGTAAATTCCTTTGACTTCCTACTGATATTTTAACAGTTTTTTTGCTCTCCTGTAAAATTACAATTTTCATCTTATGCCTTTTTTCCACTGATGGTACAATAATATCTAAGGCCATCCATATCCACCTTTCGATGGACAGCAGTATTTTCAGACCCATTTCCGGTCCACCAAGTCAGTGATTTTCAAAGGATGGAAAGCAAAAAGTAGCCATCTCACTCTCTGTATTTCTCTCTTACGAACCGTTCAGCATCAGATGTTGAATAATATGTACCGAGCATTGGTCCAATTAGACCAATTAAAGTACCACGTTATTAGAGCGCGTTGGCCTTGTCAATTGTCATTAATATAATATAAGTCGATGACCAAAGTACTAGAATTCATTTTCACTTCATCTAAACACGCGTTCAGTGCTTGAGTCAAGTCAAGGCTATAATAGAAAACAGTCGCAGGCTATACTAGACATACCTACGTCTGACGTTTTATACCTACCTACTTTATATCAGTGTTGCCAATTTAGCCCTTTCGGGGCTAGATCTAGCCCTTTTTACGGGTTTTCAGCCCCTCAAATAATTTTTTAGCACCTAGCCCAATTTCTAGCCCCAAAATCATTTTCCGCTATCTTGAAAAAAAAAGGGATAAATTCAGGTTTTCCACGAAGTTTTTGATGCAATCGATCGAAAAAACGATAAAATGTAGTGACAGATGTCGACAAAAATTACCATTATCATACTTGTAGAGCGTCTGACGACCTTTTTTTTTTTTCGCCGTCACCTCTGATAATTAAGCAATAGCCCCTATTTTCAATGTATTGGACGAATCTAGCCCTTTTTAAAACTGTGTTTAGCCCCAAAACCTGATACCCAGTTGGCAACACTGCTTTATATTAGATTGAGTTTTTTTACCAAATCGTTAATTAACCCACAATACAGGGAATCTTACTGTGGAGCTATGACTGTGTAGCGTTTTATAAAAAATAATATAGCGTAAATACACATCTTAGTAATAATATGTTCAGCTAAAATTCCACAGATTTTTTGTGAATATTAATTATTTACTTTACACTGTTTAATGGCTCGTGTGTTTACATTTCGACCTAGCTACTAAAATGCAGGTCAGCAATGAAATCTCGTAGGTATACGAAGTCACATTCAAGTATCTAAGGGATTTTCAGCCGCATATTTGATTCAATGCATAAACATTTTCTTATTCAATGTTGCTTTTATGCTTCGCCGAGTCCGTCTACCTATACAACATTGGCAATTAATACATAATTCCAACAATTGCTTTCCACAATTTTAACTGTAAATCATTCATCATCATCATCATCAAACATAATATAGACGTCATTTAAAACAAGCTTTGATGTGATGCGATATGTGATGTTATCAGATGTAGCACAACAGTCATTATAACAATATCGTCCATTAACAGAAACGAATGAAACTCGTATTGTTCTATGCGACTGTTAGAATCGAGGCCGCGGAAATGTACTACAAATACCACAATCCCAGCGGGGAGGAATCTATGTAACAGTAAATAAGTACAATAGAAATGAATATCAATAGAAATGCATTGTTAGCACAGACATGTATGTTAGGTTGTTTTTGTTTCCTCCTACACTTTTGCGTGAGGTGAAAAAATGTTTTTAAAGAGATTTTTCCTTGTAATTTTTTATAGATATAGTCGACAAATGAGATGATCCACCTGATTGTAAGTGGCCATCGTCGCCCATAGACACCAGTAACACCAAAGGTAGCACCGATGTACTGCAAGCCAAGAAAGAGAAGAAAGAGAAAGAGAGGCTTTCAAGTCTCAAAAAAGGCAAGTCAAAAAATCTCTATTAGTAAATTGAGATAATTAGAATGAATTTATCATTTTGTAATCAGTGCTGTGCCACAAATGTAAGTGTGTTAGCATGAGAGAGATAAGTTGTCTAGTCCATTTTTACAGTTCAGTGGGTACTGTAATCTGTAAAACCTACAAGCATTCAGTTATTCTTACGATTTAAGAGCTTCCATCCCACTTATGTAAGTGTGAAGTTTTAGCACAATAGCGACGAGCTACAATAAAAGTTGCTGCTCGCAACGTTCATTTGTTTCAGAAAACTCGAGAGTGAAGTGACGTCATGTTTTGTAAAAAATAGGCCAAGTCTGTCAACTAGTACAGTGTAATATGGGTTCCGTTCTGTAATATACAGGATTATCATCAAACAAATAGCAAGTAAACATGCGGACGAGTCATCTGATGGTAATTGGTTATTGAGGTCAACGTCGATGGACATCAGTAACTCTAAGAGCACTTCCGATACATTGCTGGAAAAAAGAGAAAAAAGAAAGAAACCTATCACGAGGACCATTGGGAATTAATCTGGGCAATGCCTAGTGACCTCCCAAATAGAGAACCTAATGCTATTAAACCGTCCATGGTTTGGGAAGTTAAGAACGGGAAAGGATAGCTTTGATTCCAGCATTGGATTCCTCATTACATCCAAATATCTTAGATAGTCCATTGAAAAGTTACATTTGGGGTTGCGTTTTTTAGAGGACGCAATTTTATTTTTTTGATGTGTAGGGGGGGTCAGTGTAAAGCTAAAACTAAGTTTGTGGGGTCGCCACCCTTGTCCCACGGCCGCCATCTTGAAAATAGGGGTTGGAATGGTTTTTACGGTATATCTCTTAAACTATTTATTTGAGAAAAAAAATTTGTTAACATTTTTTGTTGCAAATTAAATTCTCTACAACTTTGGCCCAGTAACTTTTTATCGTAGAACTATAAATAAAAAAGTTATAAGCGAAAATCTTCAGAAATTCGAGAAAAAAATTTATATTTTTCGATGTAACTTTTTTTTTATCATTTTACGAAAAAATGATATCTGACCACTTTTGTAGATCGTTTTTTGAGGAACAACTTTTATTTGCATCATTTTTTCATTAAGTCAATAGCTAAGGTTTTACAGCGCTCCGAAGCGAGTACTATTTTTTAGTACTCTTAACTATACCTATATTATACGTGTGTACTAATAATATGTCATCAGTTATTGAAGTGAAACTTCTTTAGAACCGTTAGTGATTTGAAACCGGATGCAACGGAAAAACGACAGGTAAGATAATATAACCGCTAATTTCGTATTTCAATTTAAGTTGTCCGTAGCCCAATGGTCAGGACGTAGACACACAATGCTGATGCCATGATGATGCGCAGGTTCGCGTCTCAGAATATTTCTTTTTTTTTAGTTTTATTTTTTTTTAGTTTTATTTTTTTTAGTTTTATTTTTTACTGTTTTTAAATACTTTCAAATGCTCTTTTAAATATTTTCAAAGAATTTATCAACAAAAAATAAGAATTTCATTCTTTCATTCTGTAGATCGACCAGCCGATTATACAGACAGTAAAAATGCTAAGTTGTATTCATAGATGGCGTGAGGAGTAAGATAGAACATTCGTTTTATTGCTAGATAGATTTTAAAAAGTGCTAAGTTGTATTCATAGATGGCGCTTCGATTTATTGCTTTAAGATTCGATTAGAAATAGAATTATTTATAAAATACTGTAATATACATGTTTTATGTATAACGGAACATTGGTTACCAAGCACTCAAAATCTTGTCAGTATAGGTAATTATAAATTGTCAAGTGCATTCTGTAGAGAGACTGCAATTCATGGTGGATCACTAATATTAGTGCACAACAATATGTCTTGTAAAGATCGTAAAGACATTGTTAGTCTTTCTATTGAGCGCACTATTGAACTGGCCTGTGTGGAACTGGAGCGGTTTGTTATAGTTTGCGCGTATCGACCCCCCTCTGGTGATTTTACTATTTTTGAATATACATTGGAGGATGTACTTAAACGGTTATGTGTTTCTAGAAAAGGATTAGTGATATGTGGCGACTTCAACGTAGACATTTTATCAGATAGTACTATGGCTACTAGGCTACTAAGTTTGTTTAAATGCTTTAATTTAAATCCATTATTCAATGAGCCAACCAGAATAACTGAAACTACAGCTACTTGTTTAGATAATATCTTTTGCAATTGTGAGATTTTAAATAAAGAGATATTCAGTAAGTTGAAGTCAGACCACTGCGGACAAAAAATTTCGTTGTATAATTCAATCACTAAGAAAAAACAAATAATAAAATGTAGACCAATAACTAAAAATAAGATTTCAACTTTTAAAGAAAAAATCCACTCGGAAATGCAAACGCAGTTAACATTACAACAAAGAGATCCAATAAAACTATATAACACATTGTCTAATAACATAAATAACGAATTTAATAAAATATTCAAGTTTAAGTATGTAGATCTAGCTAAAAATAGTAAATTTAGTGATTGGGCTACTGTAGGTATTTATAAAAGTAGGAACAGGATGTATGACCTTTACGCCGAGAAACAATACAATTTTTCTCCAACTTTCCAGGAGCACGTGAGAAATTATTCTAAAATATTTAAAATTGTTTGTATTCAGGCGAAATCAATGTACATAAAGAACAAAATTATTAATTCGGATAACAAGATAAAAACCACTTGGAATATAATCAACAGTGAGAACGGTAACGCAAAGTCCTGTGATTTCAATTACGAATTATTGATTAATAATAATATAATCAGTGCTGATAAAGACGTGGCAAGCGAATTTGAAAATCACTTCCGTAATATTCCTATAACATTAACCAGTTCACTAGCTTCTTCACCGACGGAAGCACTTTCTATATTAAAAAATCATATTAATGAATGTAATATTTTATTTGAATTTCAACATATAACCGCTAGAGACTTAATTAAGGCCTTTCAGTCTCTGAAGGTAAAGAATACGGGTGATTTGTGGGGCATCTCGGTGAAAATAATACAGCATATTATAGGTATTATAGCTCCATATTTGGTCGTAGTTTTTAATAAATGTATAGATCTAGGTATCTTTCCAGGCCCCCAATTCCCATTTTGTAGAGATAATCTCGAAGTTAGACATATCACTAATCTTTAAATCTCGACGAGACATGTCGGCAAAATCTCGAATGTATCCAAAAAAGTTATTCTGGAGCACATTCGAGATTTTATCTTTCGACATTACCATTAGACATATAAAATAAACGCTTTACAACGCCGTGATTGGTCAAAACGCGTGACATTTCAATCCCGAACGCTTTACAACGCCGTGATTGGTCAAAACGCGTGACATTTCAATCTCGAACGCTCCGGACCATACGTTGCATGTCGCACGAAAAGGCTCAGAGATATCTTTAAAGGACGCTTTACGACGCTGTGATTGGTCAAACATTTCAATCCCGAACGCTTTACAACGCCGTGATTGGTCAAAACGCGTGACATTTCAATCTCGAACGCTCCGGACCATACGTTGCATGTCGCACGAAAAGGCTCAGAGATATCTCTAATGTGACATCCCGAGAATAAGGAAATTAGGTTTAATTAGAGATCCGCCATGTTTTTTAGAGATATCTCTGTTAGAGATGTATCTCTACGAAATGAGAATTGGCAGCCAGATCTTATGAAATGCAGCAAAATCATTCCACTTTTTAAAACAGGTGAAAAAACTGATCTTAATAACTATAGACCAGTTTCTGTTTTACCAACCCTTAGTAAAATTTTCGAAAAGATAATATTGAATCAAATGCTAACCCATTTCAACAATAATAAATTATTACATCCTGAGCAATACGGTTTCACTAAAGGCCGTAGTACAACCGATGCCGGGGCTAGGCTATTAAAGCATATATTTGAAGCATGGGAGGCGTCACATAATGCCATAGGAGTATTTTGTGACTTATCTAAGGCATTTGATTGTGTTGAGCACGAAACATTGCTGTTTAAACTTGGCCACTATGGTATAAAAAACAAGGCCCTTAGCTTGATCGCGTCTTATTTGAGTAATAGAATACAAAAAGTCAGCATAAACGATATTAAGTCATCGGGGTCACCGGCTGTGATGGGTGTACCGCAGGGCTCGATCTTGGGTCCGTTTCTTTTTCTGGTATACATTAACGATTTACCACATTATGTAAAGAACCAAGCGGATATTGTACTATTTGCTGATGATACATCACTAATATTTAAGTGTGAAAGGAATAAAGTAAATTTCGACGACGTAAATAGTGCTCTTTCGCATGTATCGCGTTGGTTCACTATCAATAATTTACTATTAAATGCAAAAAAAACGAAATGTATAGAGTTTGTGCTACCTAATGTTAAAAAAGTCAGCAAATCTCTTAAACTAAATAACGAAACATTGCATATGGAGGAATCGACGGTCTTTTTAGGGGTGACCTTAGATAGTAAACTTCAATGGGGCCCACATATAACAAATCTCGCGACAAAACTCGGTACGGCTGCTTTTGCTGTTAGGAAAATAAGGCAGTATACAGACGTCGAAACTGCTAGGATGACTTATGTCTTATGCCATCTTGCTGTGGGGCAAAGCAGCCAATATAAAACAAATTTTCATACTCCAGAAACGGGCAGTTAGGGCTATTTATAAACTTAGGTCTCGGGAATCTTTGCGTGAAAAGTTCAAGGAAATAGGTATACTTACAGTAGCTTCCCAGTATATCTTTAACAATGTAGTTTTTATACGGAAGAATATAAACGCGTATAAACAAAATTTTGATATTAATAATCGCCATACGAAAAGAATGCATCAATTAGTTACGCCTTCGTTCCGCCTAAGTAAAGTGCAGCGATCTTTCATAGGGCTTGGTATACATTTTTATAATAAAATCCCAAAATTAATACGTGACTTGCCAATAGAAACTTTCAAAAAACGTGTAAAGACACAATTGTTAGGCAAGGGATATTATAGTGTAGACGAGTATTTAAATGACAAAGACGCATGGAAATGACCAGCTCTGCAACCAGTTCCGCTCAGAATAGTAAATACTTTTGTATTATTATCTTTTTTTTGTAATATTTTTTAAAAGATGTGCTGAGGAGTTTCTTTAGGCTTTTCTTCTCCTCCACGATAAAGCACCTTCCGAAAAGCCAAAAAATGACGTGCATAAGTGTATCAGTGATACCTATATGAATAAAATATTTTGACTTTGACTTTGATTTATTGCTTTTTCATATCATTATCTTGAAACCAAAATTTTGGAAAGTTTCACTTCTACCACGTGTGAATTGCACACATTTTCTTTTTTTTTTTTATTTTGTTATTATAACTTTTTTAATTACAAATTTTGCAATATTATTAATAATTAATTATTGACTCTTTTTCACTCCATAACAGAATTTAACAATTATTGATTTTTAAAATAATTTTAAATCTGATAGCCGTTACCGAGAATACTGTTCAGGTAGAAAATACCCAAGTGAGCATGAGGGAATAAAAGAACAGCTGCCTGCTATTGTTATTATTATTCCTAACCTCTGTTATTGTAAGAATAGCTCTCAAAACATTGTGTTGAAGTTGTCGCTTAACCTATATCTTTTAGTTTTTAGTTTCTGAAGATTTTCGCTTATAACTTTTTTATTTATAGTTCTACGATAAAAAGTTACTGGACCAAAGTTGTAGAGAATTTAATTTGCAACAAAAAATGTTAACAAATTTTTTTTCTCAAATAAATAGTTTACGAGATATACCGTAAAAACCATTCCAACCCCTATTTTCAAGATGGCAGCCGTGGGACAAGGGTGGCGACCCCACAAACTTGGTTTTAGCTTTACACTGACCCCCCCTACACATCAAAAAAATAAAATTGCGTCCTCTAAAAAACGCAAGGTAAGGCCTAAAAAATGTAACATTTCAATGGACTAAGAATATTTCTACTGATCCTTGGACGCTATGTGCAAGTGCTATTGGCCGAACTAATAAGGAATTTTTCTGTGATACGGTTATGTAAGTACTTATAACATTCATTGAACTAAACTGACTTGTTCAGCCGTGACCACAATCAATGCCACTGCAACTGGTTCGAAATATCCGTCCGTATCATAGCAAAATGTGTACAGTTCACGATCAGTTAAGTTTAATTGTACCTACTTAAGTAATAAATAATTTTTCTTAAAAAAAGGTGTGAAAAGAGTTCTCCTTCAAGGCTGGCGCTGCATTGGCGATTCCTCTGGTATTGCTCATGTTCATAGGCGACGGTAACCACTTACCATCAGGTGGCCCGTATGCTTTTTCGTCTGCCCTTCAGGCTATAAAATTTTTTTTTCCTTACAAAATAGTCCTATAACCTTTTAATACCAACCATCTGTTCCCACTTCCCTATAGTTATGCACACAGCTCAAAAGCTTTCAGCCCACTTTACGCGACGCGATGTTTTGGCACAAAGCAAAACGCGCTGCATTCATTTACCCGAGAGAGACGTGTCGATTTGCGAAGTAACGTGTCCAGATGGAAACTAGATACTTTAGTTACCTACTAACTCCTCATCAGCTGAACCAAAAACCTGAAGAAAGATCACGTGACAATGAATATCTGCGCCCTATCATTGGTAGAAGTAACATATCGACACCGTACAAATGGCTACGAGTCTTAAATCTTAAACTTTGTGTCGCCTATCAATCTCTCCCTGAAAAACGATCAAACGACCTGTCACACGACTGAATATTTCTAAAAAGACAAAAGACATCAAATGTTTCACAGCTAGGAACATTTTGTATTGGAAATTAAATTGTCATTTTTTTATTTTCCGTTGCTTTATACTATTTATGTTTCTCACCGTTTAAACCTTCCCTGAAGTTCCACAATTATTTCAAGATCAAAATTAGCCAAATCAGTCCAGCCATTCTCGAGTTTTAGCAAGACAAATGAACAGCAATTGATTTTTATATACATGGACCGAACTATAATATCATCTATTTTATTTAACCGAAAGAAACGGCTTTTTATGTGAATGACAAAGGAGCAGACAAGCCATCTTCTGGTAAGCGGTTAAGCTGGCGATGCGTTACCAGCTAAAGAAGAGATAAGAAAGAAAGAACTAGATCTCACGCCTCCACCGGATCTCCACAATTCCACAATAGATAGACAGCGCTCATATACACATTCTTATGTACGTATGACATACCCTTACTGAACAAGTTTCGTACAAAATAACGTAGTTTAAATATCTAATACCATGTAGATACTTACATGAGATTTATCGATAAATGATAACGAATAATAAAGCCTTATCTTCGTTATTACGAGTGCTTATTAGAATAATGATACAATCCTCTTTGTATAGGCACCAATGCTTTTTATGAAAACCTAAAGTTGACAAGTGCGAGGTTAAACTCGCTTGGAGAGGGTTCCGTACGTTGATTATGTATTTACCGTTATTTTACTACATATTTTTAAAGGTTCCGTTTTTCGTTTTTTCGTACGGAACCCTAAAAAAAGCGAAATAAGTTGTATTAGAGTTAAACCAAACTATTGTTGATAGTTTGTTGCTTTAGTCAACTTTAGTTGCAGTCAGTCAAATAATAAAAGGTGATTTCAATAAATTATTTGATCAAACTAAGCATAACAAATAAACGCTATGCATGTAATACGATCCGTTCTCGAAATTCATCCTTGACCGAGATCCACTGAGTTGATTGGAGCACCGGACATCCATCCATACCGAATCTCCTAACATATTCACGTCTCACGTACAAATATCTTTATTAAAGGCTGCTTACATAATGATAACCCATTGGAAGTTGTTTGAACTCAGCCACACAAGAGGGTTAGATTAGATTGATATACCTACGTGTATAATTTTTACAGTTATGTCTGTATGGCTTCTACCCATTAATCACGCACTGAGTACGGTTCGCCCCTAACCCCACCACCAATCCGCACTGGAGCAGCGTAGTGGAGGCTTCCTCAAGAGGAGAGAACCGTGCTCTTATGTTAGTTACATATATCATTATCTTAGCAATATTATCACAACAATTTACGAAATGTAACATGTTTATAAGTTGCGGAAAGTGCCAATAAGGCGTTTCGATACGATAAAAGTACTTCCTCGGCTAAAGTTCAAACTTTTGGCACCGATCTTACATAAAGTTCCAAGTCATTAATATAAGTATTCTGAGAAAATGCGCGTGGGAAGAACGAAATTTCGTGTAAACCATAACAAATAACCTCAGTACTTTTATGTTAATTAATGTTTAACCTTTTTGCATTGTCGGCGGGTCTTTCATTGTAATTTATAAAGTACGTACTCCACTACCTTGTAGAGGGGTCCGAGGGGTGAAGATGTCAACACAAACATCATCCCAGAATTTCACCAAAAGATACGTAGCCCTCTAATATCGAAATGAGGGGTTTCGATTGAACAAATTCACAGAACTTTAACAGATAAAAATTCTAAAATCATCATTGAATGTCTGTGAAAAAATTCCCACACTATTATTCGTTTTTCAGAAATATCTTCAGTATATAATTAACAGGTACATAATGTATGGGACCCATAGATTGTTATTATAACATGAATCTATCTCCAGACCATCAAAGTTGACCAGCAACATACTACGTAAATTACCATACAACTATAAACATAGTGTTTGTATCTAAAGAAAATACTCACCTAGTCCCAGCCTGGTGTCTAGATCTTCTAGATATGATGCCCAGTGTGAAGGTTTCATCGCAAGTGCCCGTGTTGGTGAGAGACTCCGTGTTCAGTGGGTTGACGTCAGCTGGCTCCACTGCTATTTGGGAGAGGTGAACGTAGCCCTGGATTATTGGGAGCACCCACTGGTCACAGTCTGGACTCTGTGAAACGGCGTATCATTAATGGAACCAGTTATAACTATATATATATATAGTTATATTCTTAACAGCCAGTACTAATAGAACCTATAAACCATAGTCCCTTCTACAGTGCTATTTGAGGATTGTCACAGATGGCCATGGATGGCAGGGTGTTCCTTAACAACTACCTACAATAGCAGTAATCAGCATCAAAATTACATTGTTACTTCAAATAACCATGCTGATAGCAAGAAATTAAATGTTGCTATGCTATAAATAAAGTGACAATTCAAATTATACCATGATGCAGTTCCATTGTATGAAATCATCATCAAGTTGCACTTGTAGTTACATTGTTTTTATTTAATTAAACCCATAATAAAATGGCAATATATTAACCAAAATTATTGTTATGTAAAGTATGTAAAAAGCATGTACAAGATACTTCACACTTCTCTTAATGTCTAAAAATATAATCATACAAAGTTATTAATTGTTGGATAGATGAGGATTATTTCCTTATTATACTATCACCATTACAATGAGGATCTTACACATGACTGTGCTAAGATACATACAGCTAAATAAGAAATTAAGCTTTAAAATTTAATCTTACCTCCAAAGCAATAATATCTTTCAGCATATGCTTATTCCAAAAAAACCGGTCATCAACATGTTTCCACCATCTTGTTATATCAGTCACAGGTTTCCCAGTACCCTCTTCAGTTTCTAGAACCTTCTCGATTTCATACTGCCGCTGTAAGCTATTCGTCAGGTCTAACGTTCGAGAGTAATAGAAGCTGTCTGAATCCTCAAATATCTTTATAAGTTCGTCAGTAAGACGCTTTTCAAAACGCTCTGCTACTTTTGGGTCTCTTTGCTTTTTAACTGTCTGTTTTACCTAAAAAATAACGTTTTAATTTGTTATTTTGTAACTATCTTTACTGTGTATTCTTAATGGTAAAACTTTAATCCTGTTATGTTTTTAAGAAACATTTCATAGTATCACTTTATTAACCTCCGACGAAAACAGAGGGGTGTTATAAGTTTGACAAGTCTGTGTAAAGTGTGTATCTATGGATCTGTATGTCCATCTGATCAATGTCCATCTGAGGCATTGGAACTCCCAAACGGATGAACCAATTTTTTTTTGTTTAAAGGTGACTTTATCAAATGTCCTTAGGTATGTTTAGTGTTAATATAACTGTCACGGGTTTTTTAAATTTTAATTTAAGATTATTTGCCACAAATGGGGCTATACTAAAGTTTCATGCAAAGATTCCTAGGAAATGTACTATAGTAAAAATAATGATTACTACAGATGTATAGAATCAGATGAAACTTAGTCAATATAAATATAATAAGTGTAGCAGTGAGCAAATGAGTTTCAGGTTCTGTAATAAATTGATTTAAATTCTAACTTGCTCATCTGACTTTCTTGATCTAAGCTCGTACACTGTACGAGTATAATATAGAAATGACAAAGATTTTTAAGACAATGAATAGGATTTATATATTTATTCAAAATATATTTTTATATATATTATAGCTTTACCTGTGTGGCTGCTTGTTGTGTTGTAGTTTTGATAGTGTTGCTGACATTTTTAACAGCACCTACAGTTTTGTTTAAGAACGCTGAATTTTCAAACAGGCGAGCCCCCATTTTCTTGTTGATCAACTTATTTGCTGATGCCATTGCCGTTGAGGAACCATGCTTCGTACATGGACAAAGATCTATATCTTGATTTGTTGCTCCCATGTTCAAAAAACATATTGATTTGATTTTATAAATTGTGTGATGGAAATATATCTGACCAACGGCTGCAGTCTCTTTTATTATCATCAATCTTGGCTCAAAAATGTTAGAATGTTCTACTTTGCCAATAATACCCTCTGTTATTCCTAGACACTCGATGTCTTCGATATCCGATAGGTCCCATGCTAAAAAATAAAATAAACTTTCGTTTTTTTTTGTCCAAGAGTAAACAATTTATTTACGAAATTATTTAACATTTTCTACATTTATGTTACAAAAAAAGAACGGGAAAATAAATACCTGATCGCACTGAAAAAGCTCCTGTGAATCTATTCCACCACAAACTTGATTCATTTCTAACAAATATATAATACTGTTCTGATCTAAATAATTCCATTTTTTAAAGCTATTTATTTCACGTTCACAGAATTTGCAATATATTTCATGATGTTTATTGTTGTTGTAATTTCTAGGCAATTTGACGTTTTCTACTGAATTGATTGAGGTTGAGGGGAGGAGCGGTGACGGAACGGAAACATTTCACTCGTGTGTTTGTTGTATTGGCTCTACTGTAAAGTGAGAAATGAGAATACATTTAGTTTTACGTGGTAGATTATAGTTATTACGCTTCTTAAAATATTTATTATTTGTTACGGCGTAAAGTAAAACATAATAAATGTTTATTGATATTAAGTTATGTAAATATTTGTTAAAATTCACAACAAATCGCAGCAACAAACAAATATGGCAAATAATAGAAATATATTTTAAGCAATATCGACAAATATTAAGTTAATTTAAGTTCGTTTGCAACAACTAAAATAAAATCAATTCATTTTTAACATTCGTCAAATGTAAAATATGAAAACAAAACTACACAAACGTAAAAAGGAACGTGATTGACGCCAAAATTGGCTGCCATGTTGGTAAAAGCCGCCATTTCCGGTTCATTAAATGTCCAGTTTTAATGAGATTTAATGTTATTTACCCCTTTGAACCCCGCATTTTTAAGGATAAATGGATTGGCAATTAACTTGCCGAGTATGTCTGGAGAGTGGAGATATGGTTTCCCTGTTCGATTGGGATGAAAATAATGAACAACTCGCCGACAAGTATACATACTGCTGCGGCGTGCAGGTATGGAAAAATTAACACAAAATGGTTGCGATGGCCACCCTATATATTTTTTCATACAATAATGTTGCTATATTGTTGTAATTGTAGTGATTTTGTGATTTTTTGCTGACATCCCAGAATTTTGTTGTTTTTGGGAGGAGTAAAATTTAATTTGGCAATTCTTAAAATTGTTTTCAGGTTACGAAAAATGATTCGTTACCGACGCTAATATGCTTGAATTGTGTGGATCGTTTAACGTACGCTTATCAATTCAAGCAACAATGTCTTTCATCGAACGAAACTCTAAAAGAATGTTTACAAGAGTTTTTGAAAACATCTGCGGCAGTTTCTGCAAATCGAAAAGAAGCCGGTATTTATTTTGCACTTATTGATTTTTCTGCCTAATTTATTACCATACTGTAGAATTTTTCCGATTGGCACACCTAAAACGTCTCATATATTTATCTACATATCTCCTATTTATTTATTCTTATACGCTATTTGGCAAGATGACTGCTTAAATTTTACGCACAAAATTTACAATGTTCACTAATACTAAATTTGATCAAACAAAACTGAAATGTTATTTCAGCACCAGAAACAGAAACAATAACTATAAAGCAAGAAAATGGCCTTCTGCTTCAATACGAGTTGCCTGTTGAGCATGACCCGCAGGCACAATGGACTCGGACACTCATGAAGACCCCCAACAGCTCAGTTGTGGCCAAGGCACCTGGCCCACGGAAACGTGGACGACCAAGGAAGTATCCTAACGAGCAGGGTACAATAGGTAACCTTTGTACTATTTTTAAACATTCTACCCACTACCTGGATACATGTCATTCGTCCACAGTTCGGTTCTCACGTCATTTTCTGCCTCGCACGTGTAAACTGTGGAACAAGCTACCTGCATCGGTGTTCCCTCTTAGCTATGACATTTCAAGAAGCGGGTCTATCGTCATCTTCTTGGTTGCTAATGTCCATGGGCGGCGGTGATCACTTACCATCAGGTGACCCGTCTGCTCGTTTGCCTGCTCTAGCCATTAAAAAAAAATTCTTTATCTCCTTGCATGGTGTGAGGGTACAGGTCATTGTGTACCATTCACTTCTACCAAAACATCTTGAGGTGCAGGTTTTCTCATGATATTTTCCTTCACTGTAGTAAATGTAAAAAAAATTACATATGTAATCTATACTAATATTATAAAGCTGAAGAGTTGTTTGGTTGAACGCGCTTATCTCAGGAACTACTGGTTCGAATTGAAAAATTCTTTTTGTGTTTGATAGTCTATTTATTGAGGAAGGCTATAGACTATATAACATCATATATTTTTGTAATTAGTTTTTTCCACAAATTAACAAAGGTGAAACCGTGAGGCATAGCTAGTTTCTAAAATGCATTAAAACTGGCATATGCATGCAGTCTTCAGATCCTGATTGGAAAGGTTAACATCAAAACAAAGAAGTTGACTTAGTGCTTCTTTGTTAACTGGAAATGTGTATAGTTAGTTTTTTAGACAAGTCCTATTTGGTAAACTATCTTGGCACAATTTTTCATTGAAATATTAGTAGAAAATATTTAATAGTTAACAGAAATTAGTTTTTGCGCTAAATGATAATTTGTCTTGAAATTATTTTCATTTTATGCCTGCCTTATTTTTAAATCACAAATTATTACAAAAAGACCTAAAAAAATGGACTAGGTGACTGCTCTTGGTGCTATGGAGTTTCAAGAATATTGGTGCAAAATTTCAATCATGTGGCCTTAAAATAAATCCAATAATTAAGAATGAGCTTTGTTACAGCCTATACACAAGCTTCAATTTAGTAAAGTTACAAAAACAGGTATAATTAATCAGACTTATTTTTATCCTAGATGTATCGCCATACCAGAGAAAGAAACCAAAGCCTCCGCAGAATGAGCCAAAAGCTCTCACCACTCTGTTGGCATCGGGATCCGTGGACCTGAAGGAGGAACCTCTTGATGAGGAGGCCCTTGAACCTGAGAGTAAGTAGGCTCAAATGTTTATAGCATTAATTAATTTACCAGGCACAATCCTGTGAATTATGGTGACTTAATATATTAACATTCAAATCAAATTAAAATTGTGAATGTAATTTTTTTCTCAAAATTGTTTTACTTGTAGAATTTACATAATTAAAATTATTTAATTTTATAAATCTATGGCATAAAATAATGATTTAGGTTTAATTTTATAGTTTAAATATTTGTTTGCATAATATGATTTCACATTTTAGGCTTTAAATATACTTTTATTGACCAAGATTAATGCATTTTTTCTAGCATTTGATGACCCTGACTTTGAACCAACTGAAGATGGTGATTCTGAAACAGAGGTGAAGAAGGAGGTAAATCTATATAATATAAAACAAATTTGTGTTATTAACACAACTTAAAAGTCTTATTTAAGAATGACTGAACCAATTTTAATGATCTTTGATTTGTTGGATTCATCTCGGCCAGGAATAGCAAAAATACAAAAAAAAACATGAAGAACATAAAAAAATAACATAAACTAAATTTGAGAACAAAATATTTATTTATTTATTTAAATATAACAGCTGTCATATCAAATTAAGCTATTTTATTTTTTAAACTACATTTATCTTCCACATTATTTTTGTGGCAAATATACAGCCGTGGTGGTAAAATGTGACTCTCTACAAAGCATATTCAAATGAAATCTCTGGAGTTTACTCAGCTCTCATAATATTTTAGCCGGTGACACCAAAAAAGCGCGGACGTCCAAGGAAAAATGTACTGCAGCAACTGGAACCGAAGAAGACTGAACCCGCTGAGGATGTGCTCTTGAAGGAAACCATCATGGCGTTCTCTGAGCCAATACCGGAACACATACTCAACCCCAAGCCAAAGAAAAAGCAAAAGTCTCAACAACGGAAGAAATATATCTATGAGAAAACGTAAGTAGGCTGTTACTAATGTGCTTCTCGTAAAAATTCCCTTCATTCTTATACTAAGAGAATGGTAGGGCACAGGGATTAGACGTGATGTCCTGAATTGTATGCGAATATTACGAGAAAGATTTGGAGTTGTTTGTTATAGAATCAGAGGTTCCTAGACTTCTTTCTCATAGACCACTTTCAAAATTTAGTTGGTTGCGGTGGATCCCATGCAGCTATATTTCTACCTCCCAAAACTCGACGAAAGAGTTGATCTAACTATGGAAGTTTGCATTGCGGCTGAGTTTAGATTATATTACAGAGATTAACAGTTTCGAAAAAAATTAGAATTTATTGGTTAATTAAATAATTGATATTTCTGTCATGTGAACGTAGACCCCCTTCAAGATCGTTCCCCATGGAGTAGATGGTAGTGGCATTTTTAATGTATTTGTGAAGCGAATCTATGGGTTATTATGTATTAAGGAAGAGGTTTAATCCCTGTGCAAAGTTTTATGAACATAAACATAAAAAAAAAATATATTTGTCTTTTTCCACAGACATATTTGTGAAACATGTGGGGCCTCGTTTACTTCCAATGCGTCTTTGCAAGCGCATATCAGGAGGCATCTTGGTATTAAGCCATTTGTATGCAGGTATGTTGAATGTTATTCACCGTTTAATTTTTCTCTTATGCCATTGTTTTTCTGTTACCTTTGAAACAAATCGATTTATTATTCATTTGTTTTGGTGATCATTGTGGGAATATCTAAGAGTTCTCCACTGTACCGGTTTTAGCACTACCAGAGCCCTGGGCGAGATTTCTACGGCGCCCCTATCTGCCATTGAAACCAATACAAAAATAATAAATATGTAAATCCATTCCAAGTTACTGCGGACGGACAGACGGACAGACATGACGAAACTATAAGGGCCTGCAGCGCCCCTTGAGACTTGGCGCCCTGGGCGGTCGCCCAACCGCGCCCTGCCCTAATCCCGCTACTTGTTCTCCATAATGTTCTCAAAGGTGTGTGGACTGCCAATCCATGTCCAAAGAAAATGGACTTTATGCTGTTTGTATGTCCTTTGTGATTATTGGGACATTTATAATATGTTTGTGATATCCTTTGAAACCACTCTTTGAGAATTTTGTTTTGTTACAATTTTAAATCTGTTTTTAAATTCCTCTTTTAAATTGTAGTAAAATATTGCCTAATGTTTTGTCTGTTATATGAGTTGATAATAAGATATTTACTTGTGTCGGGATTTAAAAACAGGTTATATTGTCATTTTATATTATTGTATCACCTCTATGTTTGAATATGTCATGAGTGCGGGTGTTTTAAACGTGATCTTATTTATTATTACTCTTCTCACTAGAATTTGTATTTGGATAAAATCTCAATTGGTACGCAATAACCAATAGCAAAATAGGACGTTTTAATAATTTACATAGTGAAAAAACTTTTTATATGCAATCATTGCGCCATTAACGTGAATTATGTATGTATTTAAGAAGCAACAAAAATGATATGGTTATTATTTTTGTGGTTGAATGTTGAGAACGCACCCGCACCCGTTATATTGGATTAATTAAATGATGTTTTTTCAAACCAAATACCACATACAAAAAAAATGCCACCGAAAAGTTGTGAGGTGCCTAAAGTAATTTACTATAGCCCGTTTTATTAGAAGACTCCTTTATTTAGTAAACGATCTTGGCACTACTTTTCATTGAAATAATTGAAGAATCTAGCTCTAGCATAACTTGCAAAATTTAACCAATTCTTTTAATTTCTGTCTGCCTTATTTTTAACCGACTTTTAAAAAGGCGGAGGTTATCAATTCATTCATTTACAAACTACGATAAAAAACACTACGATTGTTTACTAAATAAGATTTGTCATTCATCATTGTCAACAATTATACATCTATGCTAATATTATAAAGAAGAAAGATTCGATTGTTTGTTTGCATTGAATAGGCTCCGAAACTACCGAACCGATTTGAAAAATTCTTTCACTGTTGGAAAGCTACACTATCCCCGTGTGACATAGGCTATATTTTTGTTTTACTATTTTTCCCCAAGCAAAGCGAGGGCGATTTCCTAGTACACAAATAAATACACAGCTTCACTGAAATCGCGTAATTACACAAAAAAACATGTGATCTAACACGCATTCTCCGTCTACAGCGTGTGTGGGTACGCGTGCGTCCTCAACATGGAGCTCCGGCGGCACATGATGCGCCACACGGGCGTCCGCCCCTACAAGTGTCGCGTGTGCGACAGACGCTTCGGCGACTTCGGCAGCCGGCAGAAACACGAAAGGTGTGTTACTGGGCTACACTATACTATACTAAACGCAAGGACTCGTGGCAGGCGGACTAATAAAACGTGCAAAAGAGACGGCGCAAATCATTTTCTCTCTCGCACTTGCACTGTTTATGGAAATTAGGTGTTTCGCATATCTGTGCCTGTGTGACGTCATCCATAAACAGTGCAAAAAGTGCGAGAGAGAAAATGATGTGCGCCGTCTCTTTTGCACGTTTTATTAGTCCGCCTGCCACGAGTCTTTGCGTTTAGTATAGTGTGCGTGCTTGCGTGCGTGCGTGCGTGCGTGCGTGCGTGCGTGCGTGCGTGCGTGCGTCATTGACTTAGGAATTATAAGGACTTGTTATAATGTCATATAGATACTTAGTTATGGAATAGTTTAAAAGACGAAATAATAAACATAGTGGCGTCCTTGTCTAACGTATGAAATAAAAACAATCCAACTATCATCTACTAACATCTATACGCAACAGTTTCGCTATACTGTCAAATTTTTTATGACGTCAGACGTGTGCCGTGTTCGCCATTTTGTTTTATCTCTTTACTACAGTGTAAAAATTACCAAGGTACTAACTACTAAAACCCACTTTGACAAAGGAATGTCAAAGTCACGTCAAATAGGACATTAGTAGGAACAAAACCGCCATGTTTTGTTGCGTAGGTATGCACGTTTTTTTCATAGTTAGGGCAGCTCCTGTATCTCATTGGCGTGCGTGCGTACGGGAGTGTGTTCGTGCGGGAATGACGTGTACTAGCGCGCGTGTTTTTTTTAGAAGTCTTTTTAGGTACCGTCATTCGACACCATCACGAAGTGTGATCACTCACCTAGTCTGCAGATACACGGACTATGTCAAACCTGAGAGGTGATACAATGGGACTGGTTTGATTAGAGGAAGGTTATTTAATGATTTCTTTATCTATCTTGTTCTCAGGTTCTCAATTTTCTAAAGAACCTCCAAATAAAAAAAATGTTTTTAATAATATCCGAATGTTGCATTGCGTGTTTTTATTAAATCACCATAGAGCCCTCAAATATTTTAATGACATCGTCTTGTATCCTTCAAAACGCGTTAGATATCTCGCGATCTATCAAATCACCTTCCTCTAAGACCAGCTAGTGATGGTACTCTTAAGATCAAGTATACAGTATCTATATTTAATACCAGTGTGTGTGGATATTCGTGCGTTCTGAAAGAGGCCCTCAAACGTCACATGCTGAAACATACCGGAGAACGACCGTACAAGTGTCGGGTATGTGAACGCCGGTTCGGGGACTACGGGACCCGACAGAAACATGAAAGGTAAATTAATATGGCTCTCGAGTGGTTTTTGTGGCTACGGGACCCTACAGAAATACGATAAGTAGCGAAATGTGTTTTTCGAGTGGCCCTTGGGGTACTATGGTACCCAACAGAAACAGAAGTAATGTAATTATTCCTGTCAGTGTCTCTTGCGAACCACGGATTCCAACTTTAATGTGACAGACAACGTAATATATTTTGTAGTACCGATTTAGTATGAGTTGCAACACTCTTAGATAAGAGATAATTAAAGTTCCAGTATACACCAATTTATCATGATAATTACGTTGTTACTCTCACATTGAATATCAACTGTGATAACAATTCTCATTTACCTCGCAGTAGCATGATATAATATGCTTTATAGTCCGTTTCTTTAGACAAGTTTTATTATAATATAAAAAAATGTTCATTTATATTAATTTAAATAATATTTAGTAGCTGAATGGAAATTATAATAGTATTAGCAATAAATGATAATTAAAATGTATTCTTAAATAGGGATGTTGACAGTAACTGTAAATTAATATAATTTTATGTGTAAAGTTTTAATGGTAACATTTAATCACCTAAAATATTATAATTATTATTTATTATTATTAATCGAGCTCATGACGTCATTACTCGTATTTTTTATGGAAGTTCAACAAACTTCAATAGACCACTATAATAGTATTGAATATTGGTTAGCGACGTCACGTGACGTTTTTGGTGGGAAATTTTATATTGATTTTTGTTTATCAATTTTTGATTTTAAATTGAACATTACTTTTGTAATATTTTTTTTCGTGAACATTAAGGTTCTATCTGTAAAATAAAAGTGAATCCTATTTGTCAACATCCTTATTGATTTAGATTTCGAGTCTGCCTTACCATATAAAGACCCACAGTTATGAGACCCATGCCCTCTAGCGGGTCAGTAAAGCCAATCCATGTTTACTGACTCTGTTGTGTACTAATTATTTAGTGTACTAATTATGTTGTGTATAATTTTGCAGGCTTCACATGGGCCTCCGACCGTACCAATGTTCGCTGTGCGGTAAAGCGTTCACGTATTCGTACGTACTGGCCAACCATATGCTCACTCACACTGGAGAGAAGAAGTATTCGTAAGTAATCTTGTATTTTTTGTACAAATTATAGGTTAATTTTCAAACACATTTTCATAAAGTCAAAGTCAAATTGTTTAAGATTCGTCATGCTCCAGCTGAAGGCTTGGAGGCAGAACCTTCTTATTTTTTCTTCTCCTTCTTGGCCAGCAACGCATTAGGCCATTTACCATCAGATGGAATGATGATGTCACCACGTTTGTCAGTTATTTCTGTAGAAAAAAATTACTACAATCCTACCTAACAGTAGTAAATGCGAATGAAATGATGTATTTGGGTGGTAAAACGCACTAAGTTAAAGCCTATTCAGACTTGCATTGAAATTGCTAACAATAAAAATAATATTAATGATTTGATCGTACATATTGTAGTGTCTTTACACCAGCTATCAGTCTGTGGCTAGCTGCAGGCGTGTGCTTTGCGTATACCTCACCTATTACAGAGTTAAATATGTGTATCAATGACCCCTTGAACACCACACATGTTACAATAATAATAATAAATAAGCCTTTTTATTGATCTCATATTATAACAGTAGTTTACAATAAAATATAACTTAGCAAAACAACAAAAACTGTAGATAAGTTTTAGTGTTACTAAAGACTGACTATATTTAGTTAATTAGTATTTAATATTTATTATATTATTTGATATCGGTCCCATCTTGGGTATAGGCCTCCTCCATTCTTTTCCTGATTATCCCGTTTTTCCCTGCTTCCATCCATTTTTTCCCCGCTATTTTGGTGATATCATCAGTCCACACATGTTATAGAGTTTATATTGCATTTTCAAACTCATAATACTTTACGATGATTTAACAACATTGCCAACTCCACCCCCCAGATGCGCCCCCTGCAACAAGAAGTTCACTAAAGCGCACCATCTCAAATACCACAACAAGGTGCACCACAAGGACCTGTACCACCAGCAGCAGTTGGAACAGGAAGCCAAGAAGATCCGGCAGCAGCTCAACGTCAACAATCTCTCCGGAGTCATATCGGGGCAGATCGTTGATGGGACGCTGCAACTGATACATAATCCGTCTGAAGGTAAGGGTAATGTTTGTGAATAATCTTAAATTGAAATTTAAAAAAATCCCCGATGGTTTTATTTACACTAAACATAGCTAAGATCACTCGATTAAGCATCAATACGGAGTCATTTGTTACCTCTGAAATGTTATTTTCTTCTCCAATGTTATTCTCAGTAATGTCGGTATACGAAATAACTGATTAAATGAATGCTTAGTAGTGCACACTAATGACTAGTTATTTATTATTTATTAAGAGTCGTTCGTTCCCTCTGAATCTCGTTATTGAAGTATTGTTGGAGGTACTTAGCTGTGCAGGTGATTGACCGGATAGTAAATC
Source organism: Thymelicus lineola (assembly GCA_963932265.1). Classification (NCBI taxonomy): domain Eukaryota; kingdom Metazoa; phylum Arthropoda; class Insecta; order Lepidoptera; family Hesperiidae; genus Thymelicus; species Thymelicus lineola. Next base: position 4,335,656 of record OZ010703.1, on the reverse strand, counting down.
GGACACGTTAGATGTAGGCGGAATAGCGGATACCGTTTTTTTAGGTGTGATCAACTTAAACGCAATAGACTTTGGGATAGACAACTCTACATCATTCGTAAAATTGTTAACTTCATCCTGGTTTATTAATTGTTTCAGGGTTTGTAATGATGGCAATTTGGTGGACGTTGGCAATTTCATAGGTAGCTTTGAAGTTAGTCCTATTATTTTTGAGCCACTAGGTGCAATATTATTTACTTTCCACCCTAATAAGGGATCTTCATTAATAGGAATATGTTTTTCTCTGCTGTACTCGTTAAGTAAGCCTTTCCATATAATGTATTTGTCCAAAACTGCATTTTCATCAGATGTATTATTATCATCATCATCATCTCTGCTCAATATATTTGATAAAATAGTTTGGACATTGTTCTTGATATCACCACAGAAGAAATAATAGTACATATGATATCACTAGATGCACCAGGTACTGGCGAAGCCAACCTTGCCCGCTTTTCTGTAGGAACATCGATATTTTCATCCACATTTGGCGATTTATTTCCATCATCAAGTAAACGTATTAAAGTTGGTTCGAGCTCTTCATGAATCACTTCATTGAAAAATTTAATTTTGACGTGATAACGTCTATTAAAACGATGCCGGGTGCACGCACGAAAAAGCATGACTGACAGATAAGTCATTCGTTCGTTCGTGAGCGTTCCGCGAGCGAGCGAACAATGGAGAAAGCGCCACCTATGAACAAAACTATATACACAATTAAGTCAGAAAGGAACTTGCTGAAAAAATAGTTTAGTTCAGGAGTTCTAGATAGCGTTGTAGTATAAAGATAAAAGTATCTTATCTATAAAAGTATGCAATTATTTCATCAATGTTTTGTCATGACGTTGTCCGTAAACCGACTCTACAGACAACCATTTTTTTTATAACGAGGATCTAATTATGTAGCTATTGCAAAGAAGTTATTAGAATATAGTTATATATCCAAATCTTGAATTCAGTTGGTCGATGGTACATTTTATTATAGTTTTGAATCTTTCATTTGGGTCTGATTTATTGTCTTCTATTTGTAATATATGCCTCGGTGTATTTATTAATGGAATTACTGATGAGATGCTAGTAATACTGTCACTAATATTTCGGGTGACCTCTTCAAAAGGATGTAATATGGTCACTAGTTTTTTTGAGCTGCAGCGATTCTTCAGGAAGTGTTTGTGGGATATTGTGTTTACTTGCATACAGGCAAAGTGAATCTTGTATATTAATCATTCGTTGGAACATAAAAAAATTACTATTCCACCTATAAAAATATAAGAATATTTATATAAAGCCATAAAAGCTACAAAATTCACAAAACTATTATAATAACGGTAATAATATCTGAGATGTACTTTATTATTTATTAGGTACAACTACACAAGTTTAGTTAACTTTTTACCTCCGATTTAAAAGTTTCGGAACCGAAATCGAAACCGGAGGTTTAAAAACAATCGGAACCGAACCTCCGTAACATTCCTACTATGAACAACAACAATAATTTCTATTCAAACAGACTAAATCAGCATTTTATATATACCTATTGATGAAGTAATGAACTCCACGCGGATATAGGGAATTATGTACGAGTATATTCCCACTTGGTTGTTTCCTATATGGATAGAGGGAATATACTTCCCACCAAGTTTAAACTCGAAAAACTATCACAATTTTTACTTTTATATACCTCTTTTTTTTCTACGTAATTATACTGAGAATATAGTCTAGTAATAACAAAAAGAACAATCATATATTATTTACCAGAATTTTTCTGGCCGTCCGATGAAAAACACTGCACAACAGCTTGAATTTGGCGCCAAAATCCGACAAAAAAGTGGAACTGTCACTTTGAACGGACTTTGATGTCAGATGAATGACATTTGGGAAACAGTGTTGCCATCAAATTAAAGTGTATACTATAACGCTTAGGATTCGTTCAATAATTTCAAGATTTCGACAATCGTTCAGAAATAGAAAGCACATTAGTATAACATAGTCGGGTGGGAAATAATTTCCCTATATTTCAACAAGGGTTAACTTACAGCTTGTCTCATGTTTGTATTTTAAGTGGTACTAGTTTCAATAATTTTAGGTAAGTGGGTTCCATTATTCTCATATAGTTGTGCCAATCTTCTGGATGGAACCTTAATTCCTTTAAAATACTTTCATGCGAATACTGATTTCGCTTTAATAGCCATTTCTTAACCTACTTTTTTCTTGGTTTTCTTTTTTCTTTTGTAGGCGAATAAAGTCGTTTTTCATTTTATAGGGCATGTATTGAATTATTTGAGCACGTCTTTCTTTATCCTTCCGTTTCAAATAAGTAAATGATCGATCGTTACGACCAATCGTTTCGTGTATGAGTGGCATTTTTGAAACGATCGATCGTTACGATTTCCGTCAGTTTGATCGAAACAACGAATCGTACCGTCAATGGCCCCCTTTAGGCATGATGCTTTATTACTAATCAACACATTCATTTTATGTGATTGATTGTAGATTGATTTTTTCCCCCTCCACGGGAGGGAGGCTGTGAATGCATTATACATACCAATTCCGGATTTATATTTTTTATGAGTGTCGGCCAATTTATTTCCGCCGCCCCATATACCATTTTAAAATATGTAATAATTTTCCATTTATAGTAAGGAAGGCACTAAAGTTAAATAAACGAATTAATTAGTCACTAAGAAAGTGCGTAAAAAAGAAACAAGAATTACTTATTTATTTTTTAATACCAAAATCATTTATAATATCATCATAGTTTTTGGTGTTCATTATCTCTGCTTCTATGTAGAGAAGAAGCTCTTCTGAAGAGCTAAAGAATAATTTTTTTCTTGAGACAATGAACACCTTCGATAATTTTTCACGTGTTTTAAACAGAAAAATCTCCTTTCCCCAGAATATACGTATTTGTAGCTGGAGTGCTAAGCGGATGCGGATATCCAAGTTAAGGTAAACATTAGACAGATATTGATTCCTCAAAAATGTTGAGAGACTGAGTAGTGACTAGTGAGTTTGATCCAGGCTTTACTGCACACTCTGCAGTTTTATTAGAGGAAATGTGACTGTGAAAATACACACATTCTTGGAACAAATCGTCTACTAAATCATTGGTATAATATTTTACGAGAGACCTGGGCTTTATTTTAACGTATTAGTATAAAAATCCATGAAAAAACCGGTGACCTTGTTTGACTTTTATTCTCTGAAATCGAGTGAGCGTCCTCTGAAATCTGCCGCCGTTAGGACGCTGCCGCCCCAAGGCCGCGGCCTATACGGCCTATTGACAAATCCAGGACTGGCATACCAGCACAGCCGTCTGTACTGGTTATGAGGGACTCCCTCTAAACACAGCCTGAAGAAATTGGCGTTGATCTTACGACCTCCAAGCCTTCATCTGATGCGACCCCGCTTGGAGTGGCGGGGCGATCATTGTAGATTGATTACATACTACAGTGAGGTGATAACTGGATATTTAAAATAATCAATTAATTTTGTGACAGATCTGAGAATTAAGGCATTCAGTGTCCATTAGTCGAAGTCCACGTATAATTAATTATTCATTAGTGCGGTATTGCAACCAACACTGGCGGCATATGACGTTGCTCATTGTGCGTACATTTCGCTGTGCATTGTACACATTGACCTCTCTGATAGCGCATTTGGGCCTTTGAATGGCAGTCCCCCTCAGCAACTATCCGGTGATCGGGAAAATGGCATAAAGCGATATTTAATCGATCACATGGGTCGCTGCTGTGTCTTAGATGGCTGTTGACTCCATACCTGTCGTTAGTTGGGACGCCGGTGTTGACGGCGAGTCATTTTCCTTGTGTTTTGGCCAATATTGACGCAATATATTATATTATATGCATTTAAAAGGCGTTGGAATACTTTAATATACCATTTGATACCTCTTTTGCGTTCTAAAAGTACATGGACAGCTTCTGATCTTTACGATCGACGCCGCTCATTTACTTGTTATAGTCTATTACCACAACAGGATTTTGGCAGGCTGCATCTGCTCTTCATCCCAGTACCATATCAGCGTTATGGTGTGTTGACACTGTGGTAACCAATCTGACGTCTTTCCACGCCACGACGGATACGTCACCACAATGTTGACTTGTCATCTGGCCTCTGAACGCCTTTTTCATTTAGGCTCTTGATATCAAGTGGTGTGCCTGTTCAGCGCCTATTTAAAGTCCCCACAATATCTGTCTTTTCCTGATTTAAAAACCTAGCTAAAAGAAAAAAAATATATAATAGTTATAAAAATTATCCGTTCAATATAAATTGACGACCCGTCTGGTGCAATGGTTACCATGCCGGATCGCCGCGCCAAGGGTCCTGGGTTTGATTCCCAGCGAAGCGGAAATTTGAATGATGAGTTTGAATTTCTGTTCTCGGTCTGGGTGTGAGTGTCCTTGTCTTGTGTGTTGTCCATGGCACTCACGACACAGGGAATCCTAGTGTGGGACTATGAGTGTGAAGCGTTATCCATAAATAATGTGTAACCCTTTCCAAGGAACTCCTGCAACAGCTTTAAGACAGTTGTTGCTGTAACACTAGTAAATTCATGCAGGGCTTCCGTGGAAGGGCTACATTTACCGGCATTATATCTTATATGAAATCTCGCACAGTATCCAGTTATTGCCTCGGAAAATTCGTAACTTTTAATTCCAAAACTTTGCTTTGGTTCTTTTGCACTGTATCCAGCTGAGGTGGCCATTCCATAACAAAAACACATCTATCGATATTTCATGGGCCGGAGTATAAACTTCCATAATTTTTTCGTTTTAGTAATCTACTGACGGCTTAATTTTTGATATTCTTTTCTGGTAACCACGGCAAGCAGGTGAAATATTTTGATTGTCTACAAAATATAAATGGGTCATTCTAAGTTAAGAGGTAGGTATGTTGTATGAAGTGACGGCATGGCATTTTTTTCATATTTTTACTTCAGTATACATTTTTTTTAATGGAAATTTAAGTTGAAAATGTTTATAAAGTGGCCAGTCAATTTGTTGGTTTTATCTTGTTTTATAAGTGACCAGGGTAAATACTCAGTACAGGGTAGAGACAAGATGCACGGGAGTATACTATGTTGCATCTATGTTGCTGTGTATAACACACATGCAAGTGTTACGGCCGTCATAGCGTGGTTGGACGACCCAAAATGGTCGGAATTTGTAGAACATTGAGTAAGATATTGGAACGAAGTTCCTTATCGCGCGTTGTGAAAGGGGGCTAGACGGAAAAAATTCTTACGAAAAGTTGTCACGACACTTTTTGCTATTTTACTTATGTTAGGGCCAAAGAATCTCAACAGCGTGATTCAGAAAGTTGTACAGCGCCATCTAGTTTTATATTGCTGAATCACACTGCTGAGCGCGTAAAACAATACTTAAATCGAAAGGAACTTCGTTCCATCCGGGTGTCCCTTGACACCTTTTAATTTTTTGAATGTAAATCTTTTCCACAAAACATTTGTGCAAGTTGAGTAAAGTTTCTAGCATAACTCGCTTTTGCTTACGCCCTTCTTCGTTATAGTCTTTTTTCCTGCACAAAGTCTACTGCTTGAATCATCTTACATAAATTTGACTATGCACGTTTTCAAATTTCCACAGTTTTTTCTTGAGCTGCGCTTTGGGTCCATCAGTCTTAATTTCTTGCCTATTTTACTCAAGGGTTTTATTTTCATTTCTTTCAGTAAAACATTTTTTTACTATTTTCCCGCTTAATACTCTCCTGAAGACTCTTTGTTCTTGGACAGTGTTGAGATTTGAAAATTAACTTCACTGAAAAGCAGTTTCTTCTTTATAGTTTCTTTATCGCCTGCACTCACTGCCATTGGCGGCTGGTGGATCCTAGAAGTGGTGGTGCACTGTATAAGCGTATTTTTAACGACTGCCAAGAAAGAAAAAAAATATTTTTCGATTTACACTCTTGTTACAAATTAAGAAATGGCCTGGGCGGTCCTGCCGATTTTATTTCTAATTTTTGTTCAAATGTTTTGTTTTTACTCTTAATAAAGTCAATTTTAAAGTTAGTACTCATTTTTACATCTATTTACTCACGCACAATGTCCCACAGCTCAGTAACTATATAATATAATATTAAAAATCCTTGCAGAATGTAAACAATTAACAATAAAGAAGATCATTGATTAGCAAACACAAAAACTCCTTCGAGCTTGCCGGCGATGCGCGCGCGAATTTCGTCAAAACTTCGTCCCGCTCTCGGTAATCTTCGGTGAGCTCGTGCGGCGCTCGAAAGCGGTCATATTTCGCCATACATTTACTATAGAACTAGCTCTGTCTCACGCGCCAGGCGTTTTCGGTTGCATTTCATAGAAGTTGTATGAACACTCGCCGTGCGCTTGGAGCTAGCGCACCGGGAATATTGAGTCTCGCGAAATTGAGTCTAAATGCTTTAGCAAAGAGCTTAAATTGTTTTATCATAATTTCGTTGATATTGGATAGATCGTTAATCAAATAATTTACTAAACATTTTTTGTTTTATTTTTCTAAACGTTCATAAACGTTTGTATGTATTAAAATCTGGCAGTTCGGCGCACGAGTGCACTTAAAGTACAGCCGCCCCTGCTCACTGCTCTTGTAAATGAATTTACTTTGTTGTTGAGTGTGCTGATTAGTGGTTTTTTGATCCGTTGTATTTTTTTCTTGTAGCGTTGGACTGCAAACTTCAGTTGAGCTATTTCAGCCTCTTGTTTTCTTATTATCAGGCTTCTTACTTTTCTTGCTTGAATTGACTTTTGCTGTACGGCCTGCGCTCGCCTGTTTATATTTTGAGGGGACGGTGGGTCTTCATTATCCGAACATGGTGGTGTTTCAGGAGCTTTGCTTATATCTTGGAGTGCTAAACGACGTCTACGAATTTTTGCTTTTTCTCTCCATACTTTTCTGGTCTTCCGCTGCTCTCTGGGAGTAATTTGCTTGACTGTCTTAATAACTCCTTTTTCTTTCTTCTTTTAATATTTTTCTCTTTCCTTGACTGTTTGTTGAGCGTACTTTTTTTTGTCATTTTTTATTACTACTAAACTATGTACATTTCTGTTATAAATTTAAGTGAGCATGAAGAAAACATTTAGTTTACGTAATAAATAAGTTAATTAGTAAGCTATAATAGTGAAAAATATTTTTTTGTCCTGGCCATCGAGAGTACCTCGTAACTTAGAATGACCCAAATATCCCATCAGAAGCCAAAATTTATCCATTGTCATAATTTTGCGAATGTCATGCATTCCCATAACATCGGTTGTACTCGTTTATGTGTGCTCGTACATATATTCCCATTAATATAATAACAGATATTAGGCGATAAATTTCAGCTGTACAGGTCTCAGACCATTTATGCACGCGTGATATGTCTGATATTCGTGTCTCCGATACAGCTGAATTTTTTTACCAAGCGTATTTGTTAGTTTCTCGCACAATCATTTCCGAAAGAGGCTGATTCCAAAATGTTGTAAATATGTCAATAGGCTCTCTTTCTTTGTTTTTGGGACCAGCGTTCTCTTGGAAAGTTTCTTGCTCCCCCCGAAAAGTGGCAAAGTCATTGCTCCACGTGAATTCTTCACCCAAGTCTTGGCAATCCTCATTTGCCTCATTGTCACTGGGAATGTCTTGCAGCTCCTTCAGCGTTATCTCTTCATCATTCGGCTCCGATACACTGCATGAGCCGTTTCGAAGAGCTTCCGTAAGAGGACCGGTATCCGTAATTTTTTTTACGCGTTTTCTGTTTATACTTAATTTCTCTCTTGTGCCTTGATTTGACTTGGATCTAAATTTATAAGATGTACTCCATCTAAAGTTTTAACTCTGGAGAGTCCAACGTAAGCCTGCCCTTTACTAAATATAGAGGAGCCCATGTCGCGAAGAGCGCTGTCAAGTCTAAGGCCTTGTGATTTGTGGATAGTAATAGCATATGCTGAGCAAATAGAGAATTGTTCTCTGTGAATATACTATACATTACTTAATATCTGAAACTTGATCTTGACTCGTTCTAGTTCGTAAATTAAATTATGCTTAAATTTTATTGTAATTTAACTGCGCTATTGCTGTTGTCGACGTCCGTACGTCGTAAGGCACATTGGTACTATATTTTAATCTGTAAGGTACTCTATTTTTCCAATGGATCCGCTTACCAGTCCTTTACTGACATTTATGTTTCTTCGCAAAATTACACGTGCACCTATTTTTATCGTGATGACATTTTCTAAGCCAGCAGCTAGCGACGAATCATCCACGTTCCTTTTGAATACTTCATTTGCTCGTTTTTTTAAATACCGTGGACAGTCTATTTCGTCTATCGAATTTAATTTAATTTCTGGTTGCTCCATACTTGTCAACATTGCATTATTAAACTGGTTACACATAGTTTTAGTGGGAAATAAACATACTGTATCGTCGGATAGCAGTCTAATATAAGATAGGATTTCTTTAAGCTGGTCGTATTGATTTTTAGCGGTTGATTTGAGGGAGGAGTAAATGTAAATAACCGTTTGAGATGTGTTCATGAGGAGCACATACGTATTTCGCAAGTCTCAATAAATGAGCCAAATTTGACAGGTTTATGTGGAATAGTTTTTGAGTTATGAGGGGGTGAAAAGTGGCTCCAAATGGTTTGTGTAATATTACACACGGTGCTGCTCGCCAGTTCTGTTAGCTTGAACTTGGCTTGACACGCTACCGCGTGTCTAGATATTAGTACGAACTTATTTTAGGCTGCGCTGAAATATTTATGTGTGGAATCCGGTCATTTTAAATAGGTGCATCGAGCGGCGCTAACTTCACTGTAACATCCGGTCATTTTAAGTCACCTTTCAGAAAAAAAAACTAAATCAAAATCGGTTCATCTAGCTAGAAACTACAATGCCACAGACAGACATACAGATCTACAGATACACAGATACGTCAAACTTATAACATCCTCTTTTTTCGTCGGTGATTAATTACTAGCTGACCCGGCGAACTTCTTACCGTCTAACAACTTCCTCTCCATCTCCTTCTCCCTATGTGATACATATAAACCTTCCTCGTGAATCACTCTTGTCTATTGATGAAAACTGCGTTAAAATCCGTTGCTTAGTTTAAATGCATTGAAAGATACAGGCTTGAAACAACCGGTTTGAAAGGTGCATTTCTTTTTCTTCTTTCTTTATTTTATACTATGAAAAGAAGAGGCCCCCTATTTTGTGTTACATGTATTTTGGAGATGAGTTCAAACAGTGCTCACTTAGAAGCCTTAAGTTAGGGCTGTATTAATAAACCGATCTTGGCTCAAGAGCAGGAACTCAGATAATTTCATTTTTACCTACGATCTGACATTTGTTAGCATCTCAGAATATTGAGATCGCAGATATCTTATGATAGGTTTATTAATAAGGGACTTGAACACTTGACTTATTCATGGACACGAAAAATAAGTGAATAAAAGTAGAACTAAGCGGTCAACTGCTACTAGGCAGTGAATTGGCTTCAATCCATTAATGGCCCACTACTGGGCACGGGTCTCTCCTTTTGAGGAGGCCTAGAGTATACTCCACCACGTTGCTCCAATGAGGATTGGTGGAGGGGTTAGTGGCCAACCCGAATGTCGGAAGTTTTCAAACCGCCCGAGGGCCTCCGACATGGCTTAACGACGATCTTATGATAGCAACCGGGACCGACGACTTTACGTGCCCTCCGAAGCACGGAAACGCTCAAGAATTTTTGCCACTAGCGGTCACCCATCCAACTACCGACCGCGCCCGCTGTTGCTTAACTTTGTCGATCACTTAAGATCAACACAAGCCGCAGGGCTATGAGCGCTTCGAGGCAGTGAATTAATAATGTTATTTTTAACCCCCGACGAAAAAAGAGGGGCGTTATAGGTTCTACGTGTCTGTGTGTAGATGAACCGATATTGATTTAGTTTTTTGTATGAAAGTTGACTTAATCGAGAGTGTTCTTAGCTATGTTTAGAGTAAATCGAACTGTCGGGTGTTTTTTAAATTTTAATTTAAGATTATTTATGCAAATAGATGGAGAACAAGAACAGGACGCAGATCAGATGCAAGTGGTGGAGGAAGAGAACGACAGCGACAGCAAGGAGACAGACCGGGCCATCGCGGGGATGGAGGGGGTGAGTGTTGTCTTCTTAAGTCCGGTTTATACGTATTAAGTAGTTAAGCAGATAACTAAATTTTGACTAAATTTTAAGTGAATAATTTTAAGTGCGTGTCCTAACGTAATAATTTAGTAAAACTCTTTAGTTCATACAATTCTTCACAACCTACTTAATTACTTAAGCATTTTACTAAATTTTAACTAAAGAGTGCGAGTAAAATACGCACAGCGAAACTTGCCTTTTTCAATTGAATAAAACATGCATATTACCTGTATAATATTGTTTGAATTTGATGTAATTAGGTTATTTATTTACATACAAAAATAGACACAACTTATATTTCAATATTTTCATTGCAGGTGGTCCTAGACGAGGAATTCTCCATGGATGACGATGAGAAATCACAATGAACATGAAATAGGAAATTACAAATGTATAAATCATAATCCCTTCAGTAAACCTCAATACTTATACATTTATGATAGATTTTATTAATATATGACTTAATAACCTGTACACAAAATAATATAATTTTAAATTAATCAACAATATTAAATTAAGTGCGCACTGTAAAATTATGTAAGTTACTTTATATATACATGTCCAGCAACTAGCGATAATTTAAGGGCATGAGATATACCCAATTTTATCGACAAAGATACCCATTTGTGGGGGTCCTAGCCCTCTTCCTTTTGGAATGGCCGACATTTTATTTTTATATTTTAATATGTTAGATGACTATGCCGAAAGACTTCGATTTCCTTGGACTTAAAGGTCCCAAAGATGTGAAAAATCTATTATTTGAAAGATAATAAAACCATCTGTTCATTACAAAAAAGATTGGATAGAGTAAAAAAGGCCATTAAAAATTATTTATGATACTCAATGTAGTCAAAAATTTCACTAGTTTTTGCACAAACGACATCAAAATCATTGCTCTAAGTTGCAAAACAGGTGAGTTATTGTTTTTTTGAATATGAGCTTTATGCGAGTGTCCCATACTCCTTGCGTCGGCTATGTTTCATGAAATTATCGCTAGTTGCTGGACACACTATACAACGTGCATTTTGTTTCAAGTCAATAGTATAATAAGAGGTAATTTGATATGCCATTGTGTTGTCTTGTCGTTGTGGTATATATGAATCGATGAGTTAAACACGGCTTTGTTATGGCAAAACGTTTTAATATTGCTGTACAACTTACAGAGCGTGTTCTGGACAAAATCTTAGTCTCTCTTCTTTTTAACTTAGGGACTTCACCAACATAGACAATGTTTTCATAGAGAGTGGCTTACATATACACTTTGCAGTACAGATAACATAGACACAGATGAGAATCAATACAGACAAGAATATGTTCGCCACATCGTTACGTGTTGAATTCATGTTTGATGTGTTAAGTTTTAATATAATTGTAAGTTAGATAATAGCATCTAAATGTATAAATTACTGTCTTATTCTCCACAAAGAATCGTGGTTAAAATGAGTAATTTTTATCAAGTCTAATCTCATGAGTAATCAATTACTGTGAGACAAGCACCTATAAATAATTGAAGCTATCTCGAGCTATAACTCTTTGAGTAGCTATACTCATAATGATTTATAGAGATCATTATAAAAAAATATTGATAAATAAATTTTGATAAATATTTTTTTGTTGTCTTAAGAACGTATGTTTATTGAACAGTATACTTTTGTAAAATTGTCAAAGTAGCAATCCATCCTAACTGTAATATATTAATCGAGTATATTTAAATGATCTTATTGTTATCACTTATGTTACACAAGAATGCGTGCGCACACGCAATTACGGAAACATGTGCGTGCAAACGTATAAAACAATCGCAAAGAAACAGGCACGATATCAGATATCATTATTGCCTCATAGAAGAAATATCGTGCCTCGTTTATGTCATAGTACGCACTATAATCTTTTTTTATAATATTGTTTAAGGCGGATTCGATCAAACTTATATAAGTGTTCGTCATGGTAAAGATAGTTGACATCCTTTTATTCGGACAAAATAACTTTAATTGCGTTTTGTAAACGTTGTATTTTATTAGTGTTGTTTGGTCGAATTCGCTGTATTCAGATTATACAGTATTGATATACTCGACATATCCATTAGAATGAAATAGGACATAATAGATTGATGTATATTGTGATTTTATACTTAAATACTTACATACATTAATGTTAATGAAAAGTAAATAAAGACATCATGAAATACTCTTTTTTTTTCCTTCTGTATTTTAAATCCCTTTTGTAATTTATGATAATATATCATAAATCATTATACAAAATAAGTTTACACAGAAGGATATAACTCCATATAAGTATGGAGAAGAATATGAAAAATAGGTTCTAATATCCACGGCGCGGCGCTTCTCATTTGACTACTGCATGCAAGCTGCGTACTTTTACAATTGATTGAGTTAGGCTCGAGAAAGGGTGGAGAATTAGGTACCTACCTCGCTAAAAGCAACAACCCATTATTGTCCCACTGCTGGGCTCGGGGTCTCCTCTCAATGTGAGGGGTACAGGCCATAGTCCACCACGCTGGCCAATTACAGATTGGTAGACTTCACACACCTTTGAGAACTTTATGGAGAACTCTCCGGAGTGCAGGTTTCCTCGCGATGTTTTCCTTCACCGAAGCAAGTGATAATTAACTTGTAATACGCACATAATGTTTGAAAATTAGACCTACCTCGCTAATGAGAAACACCTAACCTGGTAGGTACCTAATTCTGGTTTTATTGCTGAGAGATCCAGTGTTTAAGTAGGGTTGTTCATGTAAGTCACAAAATAGCGATCGATTGAAATACAATCAATTCTACGATAGGATTAACGAGTAGAACTAGTGGGAAAGAACCATTCAAATGACTATAGTTAGTCATAATGATCATGGAAACAATTTAACAATAACTTTGCTTTTAACCTCCCCTGCAATTCATAAGCCGTTCGCGTTGCTCCAATTATAGTACTAGGTAACATTACCAAATAAAAAAATATGTATTTGATGTTGAAAATACCACATACAATACACTTCAATACACACCTTAAGCTTATTTACAACCTTAAGCTTTATTAGTAGTGACATAAGGTTTTATTTTCCCAGTACTTCATGTATAGACATTGACTCCTATATAAAGCAACACAACAGTTTCAGAGCAAAACACTCCCTGGCGACTTAGCCCCCATCAGTTTTAAATTCGCTAAGCACTCCACATATACATCGTGTTTATATTATAAGCGAACAAACTTTTTTTCTCGATACAATCGCCACAGCAATTCAAACCTTATTGTATACAAATACATTAGGAATAAAACGTATTTTGCTATTCGCGGAGTCTCCGCAGATATTAAAAGTTGCGCCACCCTTCTAAGTAGGCGCTTCTTTTTTCTTTTTGTCCTTAATGTAAAAAGAAAACGCGAAAAGTTTTGGGACTGTTCGAGTTTAAATTTTTCCACCCTTAATGCGCTTATTACGAGTGGGAAAATTCTGTGAGGTTCTCAAAGTTTCACGTTTTTTGTGTCTTATTTTGTGACTAGGTATTTTATCGAGACATCAAGTACATAATATATTATGCAAAGTTATTATATATTCAATGTATTTATTCAATGTTTAAATATTGCAGAGATGTTCTTTTTAAGTGTTTATTATTTAGGATAATATTTAGGATCAAATCGCCTTCATTATTATCATCATTCATCGTCGTCACGGTGACGGTAGTTTCGGTCGATGTGCTCTTGTAAATGAGATGTCAGTGGAAATAGATCAAAATAAAATATTTTATTTTTTATTTTATGGAAATAGCCAGCAAATGAGCTGACGATCCAATTGATGGTAAGTGGTTATCGTCGCCCATGGACATCAGCAACACCAAAGGCATCACTGATGCTTTGCCGGCCAAGAAAGAGAGAAAAAGAAAGAACGGTTCTCAAGCTCCGTTTTCTCTAGATATTTGGTGTTCTTTATATTAACAGAAAATGAAGTATAATTATTTGAGTACCTGTGTCCGGGCATCACGCGGTCGAAGCTCGGCCGCGGGCGGCGGGTGCCCGGGCGGCGTCATTTACAATTTTATTTTATTTACACCTAGCCTCTATGCCTCACTGCTACTTGACGTGAAAAATAAAAACGTATTTGTCGCTCCAACGTTTTATTGCGATTGCGAAGAAAACCCATCTCGGGTAACGCAGCGTTTATGACGTTCATGATTCACCTTTTTTAGACTAGCATCATTTCTTCGATATAGTTTTGAAGTTATTATTTTTATACAGTTTCATCAATATTATACCTTTAGGTACCAAAAGAATTTACTTTTAAGGATCGCGTTTCTTACGAGAGACGAAATATGAAATTACAAATTCATATTATAAAGTTTGACGTAAAAATTCGACAAAAATATTTATTAATTTCATTACAATTACCCTGAGTCATTATAAAAACAATATAAAGGCTAATTAGTCAAACCTAAATGAACTACGTAAAATGCTACGACGTAGCATCGTAGCACTGTAGATTTTGATACTAAATTGAAAATTAAATAACGATCCATTTTCCGGTACTCTTCGAAGTTTGCTATCCAGATACCTTTAATATACTAGTGTGTTCAAAAAGAACGGGAATTTTAATTTTTTTTCGAATTTGGAGAGTCCGATTGTAAAAAAACTTTTATTTATTATGTTGACACATGCCTCTTAAATAAGACAAAAATTTCAACTGTATTCATTGTGAACTTTTAAAATAGCAGACGCTAAGGTAGACGTGTTTTTATGATCTCGTCGATTTTTGATTCATTGCTTTTGCACCACGATATTGCACCTGCTCACACTTGATTGTTCATGAACTTTTGGCCAAAAATAGAATCGGAAAGATGCCCCAGCCTCCAGCTCGCCAGATGACTCCCTGTGACTTTTTTCTATTTTCATAAATAAAGAGAACCTAAACAGGCCGTCGCTTTTAAGCATAGATGACATTAAAACCCATCGCTGAAAGAGTCAAAGAGTTTGAAAATTATTTCGGGGATTGGAAGAAGCGCTGGCACCAGTGCATGATATCTAGTGGAGTCTTTATGAAGGCGATAACACTAATGTAGACGAATGAATAAATATTTTTTTCAAAAACCAAAAATTCCCGTTAGGGGCCGTCCATTAATCACGTGATCTTTTTTTAGCATTTTTTAACCCCCCCCCACCCCCTTGGTGATATGTAGTGAGGTTTAAGACTACCCCCCCCCCCCTCCCCCAACATCACGTGTATTTTTCCTTTCTTATACTCTGCAAAAAAGTCTTTATACAGATCACCTACTTTCGAAATTGTTTTAATCCAAAACATGCCGAGCTGGGCAGTCGGTGGCGGCGCGTGAGGCCATCGTTCGTTGCCTGGCAACGGCAAGTCAAAGTCACACTACACGCTGCTTTTCTATTCAAAAATCGCGCGTTTGACGAAAAAATAAATACACGTGATATCTTACTACACCCCCCCTCCCCGCTCGTGATATTTTCGTGATTTTTGTCAAACCCCTCCCCCCCCTTTCAAGCCTCACGTGATTAATGGACGGCCCCTTACTTTCTGAACACACTACGTACCTATAAAGTTCTTGTTTCCAACAGTTCCAAGCTAATCAGTATGAAATAATAGGTACTTACATGCTACGTGATCTTACTCTCATACTCCGTTCATTAGAAAAATCTCTCGCGACCGCGTTTCATGAATCAAAACTTTTCTCGTTTTCCTTTTATTTTCCGCGCGACGACCCGACAGCCCTGCTTAGTATTCCTCTCGCGACTCAATTTCAGATTATGGAACGCACCTACACAATGATGATTGATGGGCTTTGGTGTTTGTTTAAAAATACGCAATAATAGGCTCGTGAGTGCATGTGAATAAACGCATACATAACCTAAATTATAGGTACCTAAGCATTAACTTATTTTATGTATGGATGTGATCGTAATAATGATCACATCCCTACACCATAAACTAACGCATTAGGCTACTGACCTGTAATGTTAGTATGTTTATGGACAAATAAATAAATAAATAAATAATTGAAATCTATAATACATAACTATGCCTTATAAGAATGATTAAATAAACTGGCGGTAATAGAAAACAAATTTTAGGGGGGCGTTATGGGAGCACTTACGTTAATAATTTTGTAAATTTCAATTTTCGTTAAACGCGCAGTTTGTTTCTATGACGAAAATGAATGATTAGACTTTGACTTTAATTCTAATTGTGATTCAAATCCGAAATCCGAACCATGAATACCTTCAAAAGTATTCTCACTATTGAACACAATTCGATAATTGCATCACTAGTGGTTACCGAACCCTTTTTATTATCTACACCTGTTGAATTTTTATGCCTTTATAACGCTCACCCTTGCCTCCAGTCTATAAACAGCAGATTATCGTTTCGTGCTATTTAGGGGCGGATTTAAATGTGCCCATTCGCTTGTTTTTATACCAATCAATGCCGATAAATGAGCAGACGACCGTAAGAGATATCCAACACTAGGCATAACTAGGCACTAGGTTATGCCTAGGGTCCCTAACTCCCAACACTTTCTGGTTTTATTTAATTCTGGGTTTGAATTGTGGTGGTGACTTAAAAGTAACAAATTTTAATTTTCTTCCGCAATTTTTTTCTTCTTCAGGACCAAACATCTTTTCGAGTAGAATTAAAAATAGGTAGGTACGTTCATAAAGACGAACTCCATGGAGAATTATTATGATACTCGTATTAATATAACCAATATAATCCTCCCAAGAGCCACCAGTGAGCAGGATTTACTCGGCTCTTACGACACCCATCCGGCGTGGATTTGGGATTAATATTCTAACCTGCCCCAATACGGCTATAACTTACACTCAGTATCAAAACACTAATCTTTAACATGAACTTAAGCTTTTCAATAGGCGCGCACCAAGGAAAGCAACGATCTAGTGAAGCGAGAAATAGGGAATAGGGAAATAGGCGCTACCAAGACGGAGAGCGGGGAATTAAATGCTAATAGAGCGCTCGTATGTTCTCTCATTTACATACTACACTTTCGAGATGGATCCTGAGCATCTTAGTGGTATCCTATTACTTATATGTATATTATTGAGTAATTGCTCACAATAACATCTCATTTGTTTATGCATGGCATACAAATCATCGTAGAGTAAAAGCCTTAAGGTGTTTAATGGAAATCCTTTGTAAATGAATCAAATAGAATACTCTTAAGGGAAGGGGGGCATAACGGGGTCACGGGGCATGACGGGGTCACCCAAAAAAACAAGTAACGATGCACACTAGACGTTTGTTGTTTTCACTAATAAATGACCATTTTGTATCAGTATTTAATCCGACAGTGACCGGCGACTAGTCTGCAGTCGTTTGGTTTTTACGAAAATAAATATTTTTTGATGTGATTTCATCTAATTTTGAGTGAATACGGAAACACATTTAAAAAGCTAAGTGTTTTCATTACTATTATTGTTTATTTGTTGTGTTTTTGTAGAGATATTATTTATTGATATGTTTTAAACAAAATCACTCTAACTATAGATTTGTTTTTTTTTTGTCAATTATTTCACATAATGTTACCAGTGGGGGCATGACGGGGTACCCCTATTATGTATGGTGGCCTAAAGGAATGATGTGAATGTTTGATATTGGAATTTTAATTTTGTTTTAGGTATTAAATATGGTACGAACGTACAAAAAGAAAAGTTCGAGAGGCAATACATACATTGTACAAAACGTAGACGAGGATACTTTATGCCTGTATTGCCTTGATGAGAAACATACATATTTAAAGTCTGCGGAGGTTTGGGTGGCCTGCTAGCTGTACAGACGATGGTGTCATACAGCCTGTGCTGGTATTGACGACGAGAACCCAGAAGAAATTCACATCTGCACATATTGGGAATAAAATAACCATGTACCTACCCCATACTGCCCCTACCACGGGGCACAATGGGGTTTTCATGAGGGTTTCGTAAAATTAAAATTTAAGCAATAATTGATTAGTTACTTCGCCAAATTCTATGCCAAATGATAACTCTAATATGTAACCAAAGTGCTATGATTGTAATAATTACTTAATATATTTTGTTTATTCTGTTATTGGCTATTTCCCTTAACGTCCCCGTTATGCCCCCCCCTTCCCCTACATCATTACAGATGGATATTAATATTAGAAAGAAAATATTAGTTGTTTGTATAATAATTTAATAAATTAAAACATGAGAGGTGTCAAGGGACACCCGGATGGAACGAAGTTCCTTTCGATTTAAGTATTGTTGAATCACGCTACTAGCGTGATTCAGAAAGTTGTACAGCGCCATCTCTGTAAAACTCTCTGAATCACTTCAAAAAAAGTGTCGTCATTTGTAAGAATCAAAAAGTGTCGTATTTTTCCGTCTAGCCCCCTTTCACAACGCGCGATAAGGATTTTCGTTCCAAAAAACAAGAGGTCAGTTATGGATAAAATGGTTCTTAAACCATTTGAAAGCTAGAAAGAAAAACTTGTTAAAAAATTATTATGATGACTTCAATGGCATGTTGGGACATAGTCTAAATGCAATTTTTAATTTGGTAACATTGAAGTATAATGACATAGAACAGACATCTCGAACAAAATGTGTGTCCCGAAACCGCGATGACCGTTCCTTTTTCAAACTCTAGAAGGCGATTTACACACTTGCCATAGAGTAACTTTGTATAAGACACTTGCCGAACCACGACAAACAGTCAACGACTCTAAATCTTTAGCTCTTCCAAATGTTTGACTTAATGTTTAATTGAATTCACTGAGTAATATAATACACATAATTTATTATTTACCAAAGAGTAGGTACTATAGACGAAGGAGGAGAAGAGGAGATCCGTAGACGAACAAGGGTGACCGACATAGCTCAAAGAATTAGCCGGCTGAAGTGGCAATGGGCTGGCCACATAGTGCGAAGGACCGATAACCGTTGGGGAAGAAAGGTCCTCGAATGGCGCCCGCGTCTCGGAAAGCGAAGTACAGGACGCCCCCCGACAAGATGGACCGACGACCTGAAGAAGACAGCGGGCATCCGCTGGATTCAGAAGGCTCAGGACCGGTCAGAGTGGCGCAAGTTAGGGGAGGCCTATGTCCAGCAGTGGACCTCCAAGGGCTGATGGATGGATGGATGGATGAGGTACTATAGTTATTCTTATCGGGCTTATTTATTTGTCCATTAACACGCTTACGGCTTGCCAAGTGTGTAAGCCCGCCTCATGATTTTTTCAATTCAATTCAATTGACTGACCTGAACTGACTGAACTGACTTGAATTGATTCAAGTCAATTTATTTGCATTTCATTCAAAAATGGCGGGAACATTCCACGATAATTGAAATAAATTCGTTTTAGTTGATTTAAGTTAATATTTTGTTTTCTTACTGATGATAATTAATACCATTTTCTTTTTTGTTTTTTTACGTGCAATTGTGACAGGCTCTCATCACGCAAGACGGCATTTTTTCAGTTTGTTACTAAACAATTTTGGCATGCGGTCGCAATGAGCGCAGGCGAGTGACAAGTGAGTGAGTGTATGAAGTGAGCCACCCTGGCTGCAATGCATTTCCCCGATTCAATGTTCGGGGTGTCTGTTCTATACGAAGTAATAGTACTTCAATGTTTGGTAACAATGGTTTTACCAATAACAATATTATCGTCAAATTAGTAAGTATTTTATAAACCCAATCTTAAAACTTAATAGCATAATAGGTACATGCTTAGATTTACCTATATCTGTACCTTTAAATGCTGTATTTAAATACATACCTACCTACGAACCGCTATTAAAGCAACTGTGTTAAAAGTATTCTCTTATGAACTTTTTCATCGCTTCTTTTTCTAACACTAAGGTCAGCATAAAGCGTAAAAAACTTAGAATATAATTTCGATTTCAATTCAGTTTCATTACGAATCGAGTCCACGCGCATGTACAGCGACGGACAGATTAAAAATGCCCCCATTAGCAATCAATTTGAATCCCCCAGTCAGCCTATTGACACATAAGTTGAGTGTATTTGCCGATCCAATTAAATCGACTCGTTGCCCCCGGCGAAACAAATGTGCGCGAAGAAATACAAACAAACTGACAAAACGTTAGTTGATTTGTTTAGAGAGTACAGATGTGATTGTGGCTTCAATGAAAGCGAAAACTAATTTTGTGGACATAGTTGTTGCTTTCAACTGTTTTATAATAATTAGGGCGAGCTACCTACTGGCCGTATGGTATTGGTATCTATATCCAACTAGCGCTGACGCCTACGGCTTTGCTCGATTTTTCTGGGATAATAATAATCATTATTATAATAAGTACCCTATATCTTATTGCAGATCATAATTTATCTGCATGATTTCAGAAATAAATTGCATAAAAGACTAATAAACATCCATTTATAATATTAATTAGTTGGTAGGATTAGTAGGTCTTTGCTGTGCGAAAATTGTTAATTACCTAATTAGGTACCGTAGGTCCGCAAATTAGTAACAACTTAGGTATACGATTGTTTTAATCAGTTGATCAGTGTTGCCAACTCGGTATCAGGTTTTCGGGCTAAACACAGTTTTAAAAAGGGCTAGATTCGTCCAATACATTGAAAATAGGGGCTATTGCTTAATTAACAGAGGTGAGGGCGAAAAAAAAAGGTCGTCAGACGCTCTACAAGTATGTTTTAGTAGGTAATTTTTTCGATATCTTTCACTACCTAAATTGGTTTTTTCGATTGATTGCATTAAAAAGTTCGTGGAAAACCTGAATTTATCCCTTTTTTTTTCAAGATGGCAGAAATTGATTTTGGGGCTAGAAATTGGGCTAGGTGCTAAAAAATTATTTGAGGGGCTGAAAACCCGTAAAAAGGGCTAGATCTATCCCCGAAAGGGCTAAATTGGCAACACTGCAGTTAATACTGGAGCAGCATGGTGGAGCTGTAGGCCACCTTAAGGAGATACTCCTGTTCAGTAGTGGGCAGTTAATAGGTTGAAGCCAAGGAAAACCAATGCCATTGTTCTTTTTATTCGGTGTTCTGCCTCATTAGATACTCCATATATTTTACCCTGCATCAATAGTATAAACTGTTGATAAAATCTCATTAAAATGTGCTTTAGTTTTTGACCTTATCATTTTAGGGATGTTCCTATATTATTTCAGTTTGTGTGATACATTTCCATAGACGAGGGTGACCTCACCGTTAGGCAATCCTCTCCTCCTTTTTGAAATTTATGTTGTGGAGTGGGTGTAACAAAAAATGTAACGTTTTACCATCACGGCTTTACTTCAATTGAATATGTCATTTTTGAGGTATACATACACCTCAAAAATGACATATTTAATTGAAGTAAAGTACCCACCTCGAGTAAAGAAGAGGAGGGTAAGGTACAATAGGGATATAGCGGTGTGTGCGATGCTTTGCGATGCGGTGTAGTGTGCTGAGTTGCGGTGCTTCGTACGTGCGTAGTGCGCATAATACCACAGATAGATTAGATAGAAAGAAAGAAAGATAGATAGATCGATAGATACGCACAAAACGTAATTATTATTTATTGTCTAATTAAATCTTATAATGTTACTTTCACTTCCGTGAAATCTCTGCAACATTGAATAAATTCGAAAGCAAGTCCTAATAGGGATTAAAATTATCTCTGGCTCCCAATTATGAAATTAAAATTATAGAAATCCTTTCCAAATGCGAGCAGATTGCCGCGAAATTAATCACAAAGAACCCTTGGGCGCGGGACTTGATGATATTGTATTAGGTGATCACATACGAATGTGAATTTAATGGATATACCAAGCGTTCCCCTAGTAAAATTCTCAACAACCTTATCGCTTACGTAAAACAAGCGAGTATTCCCGCCAAAGCGGATGACGTTTACGTCATTTTGCGCGGGAAAACATGGCGGCCCCAATCTAAATTAAAATCTAAAACCTTGTAAACAAGGCAAGTGCTCACTTTTTCGGGGATTTTAACCCTCGGAATTAACGAGAGATATAAGGGGTGGAAACGGCGGTTTTGTCTCGCACTTCGGGACCGCTCGGGATATTAATGTGACGTTAACTTTATTACGCTTTTGTTCAGCCGTCTTTAATGACTGATTGCTTTAATTGTACTGCTTTTTAGGGTATTGGGTATCTGAACAATAGTCGAGAATTTCGACAAAAGATTTGGTAACGTATCAAAAAGTAATTTACTTGTAATGCTGTTCAAAATTGGATTTAAATCGCACTTTTTATTCGTTTGATATACGACCTACCTACTGTGAAATATGATGTCAATAATAAAACAAATTGATACAAAGATTGTATTAAACACCATTGAAGTACTTATAATGTCATAGAACAGACATCTCGAACAAAATGTGTGTCCCGCCCGGGAGGTTCCATTTTCAAAATTGAGCCCCCGTTCCCCTTTCAAAATCGAAAGAATCCATTGAAGATTGAAGCCACGTGGCGTCAATGCATTGGGACATACATGGTGTTCGCGGTGTCGATTCTACACGCTAGTAATAACACTTCAATGTTAAATAGAGACATTTGTGAAGCTGCCAATCTGGCCTGGAGCAACGTTGCCGAAGTATGTCAGCGTGGGACGCTAACGGGATGCAGTTACATGTGAAATGTAACAATAAAATTTCAGGTGAGATTTTTTTCACAAAAGTCTCTCAAGGCTGTTAAAAACAAAATCAGACAAAGTAATTTAACATTTATTAAAATAATAAAAACATAAAAATGTCAAAAAATAAACAGTATCAAAAAAGGTAACAAAACTCAATGATTTCGTCGCGTTGTTCCAACAACTAGTGTGGTGATACACGCACAGATTCCTCAGAAAGGGGGGGAGACGACTTGATGACGAGAGAGCTGATGGGGGTGGCTCGTGGCAGCTGCGGTTCCTTACGGAGTCGAAGGTCTGTGGACAGGGAATGCTGCCTCTGAGGTTTGTCTGTCACTTTCTCTGTCCTCCCGCGTTGCATCTCCGTCAAATTGCTGGCCAGTTCCATCGCTGCTTCGCCGTACAGCTTTTGGCCACGACGCACCTGAGATATTTGTGAAGCATTAATCATCCATTTGAATAAAATTGAAAGACCTGTAACTCAGAGACCTGATTCTCACAACATAAGAAATCGTAGAGTGCATAAGGCCTCTTCTGATACACATGCTTAAAACTAGCAAGATAGTGCTTTAAACTAGCATGGTAACAGGCATAATATTTGCGTGTGTTGCCAAATGTCAAAAAGCATGTTTAATGAAGATATACATACCTACGTAGGTCCGTAAAGGTACGATCATTTATCTGCGGACCTGTTGTACCATAATGTTACGTTTATATTGACTACAAAACTCTAATTCTTGATTTAGGGACTTCCTAATTTTATGGACCCTTCATTTTCTTTGATGTGGTTGATCGCAATAAAACCCAAAATAACACGGTGAAGGAAGAAGAAACGAATGAGAATAGTTAAAGGTGCGAATAGATACCGTAATTCACCAGTATGTCATTTCTTCAGTCAAGATTTTCTTGATTTATTATGTTTTAATTTATCAAGGCCAGAAGATTTATGTTCCAAAGATGTATCATAATAATTTCGGATTTTCTATATCTGATGATAACCCTGGTGTTTGATCATCGTTTATGTTCCCCAAAGACATGCTTTCTTCGTTTATACAGTGGTCATTGCCAGCAAAATGCGTTAAGCATGTACATCTCATTCGTTGTTGCTGTAAAAATGGCTAAGCAGATTAATTTTTAGCAAAATTTAGGATTAATAACTTAAGATGGAAATTTTTCAAATTGATGAACAGTACCTAATATATACGAGTATTACAAGCTTTATTATTATTTTGTTTGGGAGACATGACATGGCACAAAATATTGCCCTATAAATATTCCTCTATTCCACAGGTCGTCAAAGTGAACCATCTAAACTTAAATTAGGTCACCTAATTTAGGCGTAGAAATTAAAAAAAGGTACAAATTCTTACTTTTAGCTTTGCGATTTACCCTAGACCGCTTAATAAACGCCCAATATTTTTTTGACGCCATCCTTCACCCTAATGAAGGCTTGCGTCCAAAAGCCGTTAACACATTGACAATTTCTCAATTCTTATCTACGAAAGACTATATCCTACTTACAAATAAGGATTACCTCGTCTCTGATCTCAGCTCTCCTGCGGGAGACCCACTCTATCTGCTCCTGTATCCGCTTGCACTCCTTCTCATTGCTCAGAAGATCGTTCCTGAGGGAGTCCATCAGCTCCCGGTAGCGGACCCTCATGTCGTGATCGATGGCGTGCAAGCTCTCGATCTCGTGTTGTGTTTCTCGTACTTTTAATTTGGAAACACGAAGTCGCCCTTCCTGTTGAATAAAGTCTGTTTACACCAATCCAAACTGTAGCAGGCAGCAGCGTGGTGGAACTGGTGGAGTAAGCTCTAGGTCTCCTTAAGACCATATTCGTCCTCTTTGCACCTTATTGGGGCGGCGTAAAATACTATCCCCAATCCTATGCAGACCAATTTGTGACGCAATTTGCAGCGAAATTGCTTGCCCTTATACGACTGAACACATACAGTTGACTTTAACGCATGAATCTTGACGCTTGCAACACAGAACGGATTCGCTTTGAGCGTTGCAGTTCGTGACTGTCGGGTAACTACTGGTTGCTATAGAGGCAAGGAATTTCATGACATTGCCACCTAATGATCCAAATCCTGACTACACCATTCATTTTGCTTAACTCGGTCAGGATTCCTACATAAAAACCATGTTTCCTCACCTTTTCAGCAAGTTTCCTGGTGAGGACATCCAGATGTTCATCGAGGCTGTCCTTCTCTTCCACCGCGAACTGCTGCACCACGTTGTTGTGTGGACAGAGCCGGTGCACCAGCTGCACTGGCACGCAAGTCGGGTATTCCTCCGTCTGCAACTTGAGAAACTGGGGAAATGTCCTGTATGCTCTTTAGATTCTTTGCCAGTAAGAACTCCTTTCCGTATTTACCTCTATTAGATTAAGGTGAGAAAATGAGAAAATTCTCCAAAAACCCATGAATCATTCTTTTATGATTATATGCAACTTAACGCATAATTTTAAGAAATTCTGCTTAATACAACAGCAGAGATCATATATCTCCGAACCGAACTATACCTAGGTATGTATACTATATTCCACAGTCGTCCTAACGAATAATAACTAGGTACTACCTAATAGTCTCATTAACACCTAACCCTTAAAGGACAAACTAACATACAGTCCATCCTGCAGTCCTATCCGTGGTATGTCGTAGACATCCATGGACGACAGGAGATAGTGGCACTGCAAACTCGTTCGCTATCCACATTGCATAAAAAACCAGCCTCTGTTATAAGCCCGTGTTCCCAAGCAGCCTACCTTAGCAGCCCTCCACTTCCATCGCACCATCAACAGCAGCAGCAGAAATACCACTCCCAAGCCGGCGGCGACCGTCGCATCCATTGCCGCTGCAGACCATTCTTAAATAAACTACTTAAATATAAACATTTGTTGAATGGAACTAACACTAGTCTGATTGTGACATTGTCATCCAGACATGACTGGTAAAAGTTTTTATTTTTTTTAAGTTTGACAACAATTGCAAAGAGAATTCATCACTTAATAAATTAATAAATAAATAACGCTTCACACTCATAGCATCACACTAGGATTCCCTGTGTCGTGGGTGCCATGGACAACACACAAGACAAGGACATTCACACGCAGACCGAGAACCGAAATTCAAACTCATCATTCAAACTGCTTCGTTGGGCATTGAACCCAGGACCTGGTGCTTGCGCCACACGGGTCGTCAAATAATAGGTTTAACCTAAATCAAAAAAATACCTATACGTAAATCTAAAGTACAACCATTTAAATACTTAATGAATTTTAGACAAAATACAGCTCTTTTTAATGCTAGCGGGGCCTCAACTCCCAAGACTGAATATTGCTCCTCTCTCTCACACTCACACCTCTAAATTTTCTTACTCAAAAAATCATTACAATATCGGTATAGTCTATGTTGTCTATGTAAGCGTACCACATTAAATCTCAATGTAACGAGTATAAAGTAACACCATAAGGCGTGTAAAAATGCCATCCATCACGGGAACGCATTACTGACTGCCATGCCAATTGATCGCTCGTTATAGCTGTAATAGGACTACAGACTACATGCGTTGGGATTATGAAGGACAAGTCTGGAAGGAGTATAGAATGAAGTAGCAGTAGTTGACAGTTGTAGAACTATGATGTGAACCTATTTCCTGTATAGATGCTGCGGTACGTTCAAAAAATCCCTGATTTGATCAGTTCATTTCATTGGTGACCTGCCGCGCCTATTGTAATTTCAAGTAACGAGACACACAATATAAATACCTGACAGTCATTGAGTTCATAACATATTGAATTATATCCTTCAATAAAAATAATATACTATGTTATTTAATAACGAAATTTTACGCACAGACTACGAGCAATCAGCCATATATACAGGCATGTACATTATCATACATGTAAATACCTATGTGCATAGCCTGGGCACTTTTTGAAGTGAAACTTCTTTAGAACCGTTAGTGATTTGAAACCGGATGCAACGGAAAAACGACAGGTAAGATAATATAACCGCTAATTTCGTATTTCAATTTAAGTTGTCCGTAGCCCAATGGTCAGGACGTAGACACACAATGCTGATGCCATGATGATGCGCAGGTTCGCGTCTCAGAATATTTCTTTTTTTTTAGTTTTATTTTTTTTTAGTTTTATTTTTTTTAGTTTTATTTTTTACTGTTTTTAAATACTTTCAAATGCTCTTTTAAATATTTTCAAAGAATTTATCAACAAAAAATAAGAATTTCATTCTTTCATTCTGTAGATCGACCAGCCGATTATACAGACAGTAAAAATGCTAAGTTGTATTCATAGATGGCGTGAGGAGTAAGATAGAACATTCGTTTTATTGCTAGATAGATTTTTAAAAAGTGCTAAGTTGTATTCATAGATGGCGCTTCGATTTATTGCTTTAAGATTCGATTAGAAATAGAATTATTTATAAAATACTGTAATATACATGTTTTATGTATAACGGAACATTGGTTACCAAGCACTCAAAATCTTGTCAGTATAGGTAATTATAAATTGTCAAGTGCATTCTGTAGAGAGACTGCAATTCATGGTGGATCACTAATATTAGTGCACAACAATATGTCTTATAAAGATCGTAAAGACATTGTTAGTCTTTCTATTGAGCGCACTATTGAACTGGCCTGTGTGGAACTGGAGCGGTTTGTTATAGTTTGCGCGTATCGACCCCCCTCTGGTGATTTTACTATTTTTGAAGATACATTGGAGGATGTACTTAAACGGTTATGTGTTTCTAGAAAAGGATTAGTGATATGTGGCGACTTCAACGTAGACATTTTATCAGATAGTACTATGGCTACTAGGCTACTAAGTTTGTTTAAATGCTTTAATTTAAATCCATTATTCAATGAGCCAACCAGAATAACTGAAACTACAGCTACTTGTTTAGATAATATCTTTTGCAATTGTGAGATTTTAAATAAAGAGATATTCAGTAAGTTGAAGTCAGACCACTGCGGACAAAAAATTTCGTTGTATAATTCAATCACTAAGAAAAAACAAATAATAAAATGTAGACCAATAACTAAAAATAAGATTTCAACTTTTAAAGAAAAAATCCACTTGGAAATGCAAACGCAGTTAACATTACAACAAAGAGATCCAATAAAACTATATAACATTGTCTAATAACATAAATAACGAATTTAATAAAATATTCAAGTTTAAGTATGTAGATCTAGCTAAAAATAGTAAATTTAGTGATTGGGCTACTGTAGGTATTTATAAAAGTAGGAACAGGATGTATGACCTTTACGCCGAGAAACAATACAATTTTTCTCCAACTTTCCAGGAGCACGTGAGAAATTATTCTAAAATATTTAAAATTGTTTGTATTCAGGCGAAATCAATGTACATAAAGAACAAAATTATTAATTCGGATAACAAGATAAAAACCACTTGGAATATAATTAACAGTGAGAACGGTAACGCAAAGTCCTGTGATTTCAATTACGAATTATTGATTAATAATAATATAATCAGTGCTGATAAAGACGTGGCAAGCGAATTTGAAAATCACTTCCGTAATATTCCTATAACATTAACCAGTTCACTAGCTTCTTCACCGACGGAAGCACTTTCTATATTAAAAAATCATATTAATGAATGTAATATTTTATTTGAATTTCAACATATAACCGCTAGAGACTTAATTAAGGCCTTTCAGTCTCTGAAGGTAAAGAATACGGGTGATTTGTGGGGCATCTCGGTGAAAATAATACAGCATATTATAGGTATTATAGCTCCATATTTGGTCGTAGTTTTTAATAAATGTATAGATCTAGGTATCTTTCCAGATCTTATGAAAGGCAGCAAAATCATTCCACTTTTTAAAACAGGTGAAAAAACTGATCTTAATAACTATAGACCAGTTTCTGTTTTACCAACCCTTAGTAAAATTTTCGAAAAGATAATATTGAATCAAATGCTAACCCATTTCAACAATAATAAATTATTACATCCTGAGCAATACGGTTTCACTAAAGGCCGTAGTACAACCGATGCCGGGGCTAGGCTATTAAAGCATATATTTGAAGCATGGGAGGCGTCACATAATGCCATAGGAGTATTTTGTGACTTATCTAAGGCATTTGATTGTGTTGAGCACGAAACATTGCTGTTTAAACTTGGCCACTATGGTATAAAAAACAAGGCCCTTAGCTTGATCGCGTCTTATTTGAGTAATAGAATACAAAAAGTCAGCATAAACGATATTAAGTCATCGGGGTCACCGGCTGTGATGGGTGTACCGCAGGGCTCGATCTTGGGTCCGTTTCTTTTTCTGGTATACATTAACGATTTACCACATTATGTAAAGAACCAAGCGGATATTGTACTATTTGCTGATGATACATCACTAATATTTAAGTGTGAAAGGAATAAAGTAAATTTCGACGACGTAAATAGTGCTCTTTCGCATGTATCGCGTTGGTTCACTATCAATAATTTACTATTAAATGCAAAAATGCAAAAAAAACGAAATGTATAGAGTTTGTGCTACCTAATGTTAAAAAAGTCAGCAAATCTCTTAAACTAAATAACGAAACATTGCATATGGAGGAATCGACGGTCTTTTTAGGGGTGACCTTAGATAGTAAACTTCAATGGGGCCCACATATAACAAATCTCGCGACAAAACTCGGTAGGGCTGCTTTTGCTGTTAGGAAAATAAGGCAGTATACAGACGTCGAAACTGCTAGGATGACTTATGTCTTATGCCATCTTGCTGTGGGGCAAAGCAGCCAATATAAAACAAATTTTCATACTCCAGAAACGGGCAGTTAGGGCTATTTATAAACTTAGGTCTCGGGAATCTTTGCGTGAAAAGTTCAAGGAAATAGGTATACTTACAGTAGCTTCCCAGTATATCTTTAACAATGTAGTTTTTATACGGAAGAATATAAACGCGTATAAACAAAATTTTGATATTAATAATCGCCATACGAAAAGAATGCATCAATTAGTTACGCCTTCGTTCCGCCTAAGTAAAGTGCAGCGATCTTTCATAGGGCTTGGTATACATTTTTATAATAAAATCCCAAAATTAATACGTGACTTGCCAATAGAAACTTTCAAAAAACGTGTAAAGACACAATTGTTAGGCAAGGGATATTATAGTGTAGACGAGTATTTAAATGACAAAGACGCATGGAAATGACCAGCTCTGCAACCAGTTCCACTCAGAATAGTAAATACTTTTGTATTATTATCTTTTTTTTGTAATATTTTTTAAAAGATGTGCTGAGGAGTTTCTTTAGGCTTTTCTTCTCCTCCACGATAAAGCACCTTCCGAAAAGCCAAAAAATGACGTGCATAAGTGTATCAGTGATACCTATATGAATAAAATATTTTGACTTTGACTTTGACTTTGATTTATTGCTTTTTCATATCATTATCTTGAAACCAAAATTTTGGAAAGTTTCACTTCTACCACGTGTGAATTGCACACATTTTCTTTTTTTTACCATCTGAAAACAAGAAAAATGGGTACGTGTACAAATGTACAAAGTGAGTATGTTTTTTTTTTCGTATTAGATCAAAGCCACAACATAAATTAGGTAGCAGGTAGCAATACTGTATCTGACGGCAAGCTCCCATAGTGCGAAATTTTCAAAGGATTGTCGTTTGGTTCAATCAAAATATTGTTGAACTTAGACATGGGTGAATTCAGATGTTAACTGGACAAAAATATCAGGTTATCTACTTTTTCAGTAGCTACTTTAAGATAATTTGTACAATCACAGTTCGTTGAAAACAGCGTGGTTCAGAAATCTGTCAACAGATGGCGCGAGTTCGACCCACAGATTACAGATACTGTTCTCTAATCCGGACGATTCCTGCTAAACGCAAACCGATGGTATCCCTACCTAGGAACCCATCCGCCCCTCGCGAGGCAATTACATACCGATACGGCGAATAATTGAAAGGGGATCGGATTCTAATTGATTGTTTCTGGCCGACCGGACGACGGCCGGCTAGCGGGCGGTATGCGTGCGGCGAGCGGGCGGCGTGCGTGCGGCAAGCGGGCGGTATGATGAAGCGATTACCGAAGGTGTGCGGTGTGATAGGTGACGTAATTAGAGGTGGCTCCTACCTTTTGTACATTACATTCTATTGATGTAGGTACAAAGGAGTTTAACTTGGACATCAAAGCAACGAGCCCTTACTCGTATAGGCACAATTATTTTCAAACTATCTTCCACAATCCACAAAATAATCACAGACATATAAACACCCAAATAATCCCAGGGGAACATACAAACGGGATAAAATCTATCCAATTTGCTAATCCTGGACACAGTTTTTCTGTATCAAGTTTAATTTTTACACGCTTTATATTTTTAATTTTAACAATGTGGTGGAAAGAAAAACATTCAAACATTTTTACAAATTTTCATGTTTATAACATTAGTAGAATAAGGTAGGTATTGTTTACAAATTGATCATAATTGTATTAGTATTTACAGCACACAGATAGTAGGGGCAATGGATGGTCTCTACCTGAAATTCAGTGGCTCTGTGTTGCATTAATGCCTAATGCAATTACAGCGAGGCGGTAATCGAATTATCTACATCACAACCAATAACTGGGCCGAGATCTCTGGTCTCTCTGGGCGATGTAAGCTCCTTACTGAGTAATGAGAGATCACCATAGTCCACCATTACGGCACAAAGTAATGAAACGTTTCTTTATTATACTTCATGATTATAATCCAGGGTTGACAGATTTCACTTTCCTTACTGGTTATATTTTTTTTCGTTGCCTATATTCAATTCTTATTTTACAAAAGGACTATTAATAATACATAATTATTGCTGATCAGTGATCACTTACCAAAACCGTATAGGTATGTGTTCGCGCCAGTAAGGCGATTTCTAAATCCACCCTCAACCATATTAATAACGCGTTTAATCTGCGCGTATGCTTCTTAATCAGTCCATACTTGGCTATCGGGCTGACCGCTTGCTCTGTGCCCATCCGCGCCGCTGATCTTCCACCATCGTGGAAACTCTTTCTTCCTACCGCTTAATACCGCTTCCATACAGTCCACTTATATCGAAGGCCGTGTGTGTATGTATATTGGATACAGTTCGGACGAACCAACAAGAAGACAAGTCGCGTGAAGAATTCTTCGTCAGCACCACCCAACTTGAAGGTAAGTCTAGACTGGTCTAGTATTATGTGCACACACGGAATCCCGCTTTAGGTCGCGTACTGTACTATTGCTGTACGGACGCGCCAACAGTATGTAATGGTAGAATTTTCTATGTTGTTGAGGTTAGCGCCATAGACAACACAACCCAGAAACACATCATTCATGTTTTTGCCGCGCTGGGAATCGAACCCAAGACCACATTGCGACACAACGGCCGTCAAATTATATTATAGGTAATCACTTTTTTAACCATTTAAACATCTCCTAAACGTCAGTCAATCAAAACCAGTCTCCACGTGTGAACTACTTAACATAATGTATCAAAGAAGCCGCATTTTGTCCTAATTAGTAACAAATTACGGCGGCAGCTTTGCCGGGACAAAACTGTCCCGACACGGGACGCGTCCCGTGACGTCCCGTGACGTTCCACGGAGCATGTGGGAGGTAATGGGACACATATTTCATTATAATTAAAACTCCATAATTATAGGCATCTTTGTCTACCCTTTAACGAACCTTTAAGGGTATGTTAGAGAGAATGACGGTTTATATTCACTTTTTGAAATAATTAATGAACCAGGATAATAAGTATCCTACATGTTACTCCAGATCCAGGTCTACCAGTGCGCTAAATTTCATCAAAATCTGCTCAGTAATTTTTGCATGAAAGTATAACAAACATTCATACATCCTTACAGACTTTCACATTCATAAAATTAGTAGGATATAAACACTTAAATGTATCAGTGCGTGAAGATCCTCTTATGTGGGAGATCACAGTTCAATCACCTTTACTTACGTAACATTATCAATTAAATCCTAACTAGCGTTGAATTATTTAAATTAGTGAACGGTGTTTGCTCATAATTAAGTCATAACGGTTCTGTTTAGCAAGCGAGCTATTAATGACACTCCATTACAACCTCTGTACAAAATTAGCATAAAATCCATTTCACCCTTCAATGTCTTCGTAGACGTAATAATGTTGTTTATGAGAAATAGCTTTCCTTAGTCTCTGTTTCGTGGCAGAGTTCATGGCCTAAAGAGGGACTGTGGAAAGTGGACTGGGGATATGGTTTATGTTAATTAACCCTAGGATAAACTACGTTTTTACTCCCAAGTTGGAATAAAAACATAACAGTGGTGTCAATTTTAATGTTACAACGCTAGCGCACGTCAACCTAAAGGTCGTAGCCCATCTAAACGACACCGCTCCCACCCAACCAAAGTATGAGAATTCAAATATAAACTTTAAATCGTGCTCTGTAGATGCAACTATTGAGTGGCAAGGTTGCGGTAAGCTTGCTTCCCGCGCGCGGGCTGCTAATTTTTGTTGTTACTGTAAAGTGCACCTACAGAGCACGATTTTAAGTCTATATTTGAATTCTCATACTTTGGTTGGGTGGGAGCGGTGTCGTGTAGATGAGCTACGACCTTAAGCCGGCTTTTTTAGAATTGGAAGTGAGTGAATTTTACTTCTAGATATCAATAACTCAGGTTTTTCATTTTAGTTAAGTATTATAGTTATTGATTCTTGATGCTGTGTTTTATTTTTAGGTTAAGAAATGATGGGACTAAATGACAGAAAATTTTAATGTCCATGGGCGGCGGTGATCACTTACCATCAGGTGACCCGTCTGCTCCTTTACCTGCTCAAGGCATAAATATTACACAAAGAAAAACTTGAGCATTATCAGATCTGAATTAAATTAGAATCTAAAAGTTTTATAAATCGCTTGATATAATATACACATATTCATTGTTCTGACCAAGCATAGAAATATCCTTTTTTTGAAAACATTTAAAAAAGTCTATAGATAAACCACAAAATCCGCTATTCGACTGCAGTTTCCGAACGAGGAAACGGTCACGTGTCATTTCAAGTAAGGCGCGAACATTGATCCATGCGTTCCGTTCCTCCCACTCATCTAATTAGCTTCCGTAAGCTATAAATCACGTGGATACTGCGGCCGTCAACGGTGCGCTTTGATCTCGGCGCCAGTGGAACGGAACGTAGTTGAGTGATCAAAAACGGTTTCTAAACGCAGCTTTAACTGTCAAATAAAACAGCTATTCGTTTTGAAATAAATAATATTGTTATATTGTTAATTTTATTAACTAGTTCAGTTTGAGGTTAGGATATGTGAGTGTACTTAAATCGTTAGGATCTTTGGTTTGTTAGCTTCCTTATTTGGAAGTATTTCGGAGCGTCTAATTCACTTTAAGCGGCAAAAAGTCTTAAGGATAATATGGATCTAACCCATATTTACAGAACACAAGTTACGGCCCGTTCCATTAATTTTTTGTTAATTCGGTTTGATATAACTAAATTTAACGATGTTCACATAATATTAGAGTCAAATCATGATTCTATAGGTACCTCCGTCATGAATATGAAACGTTCGTTTCGCCGTTTCTTCTCTGCTATAGCAAGGCACCTTTCCGAATCGGTGGTCGTAGCAAAAATTAATAGGTATGTTCATTTCATAAGTAAAAAATATCTACATGATTATCTAAATGATTTTGGATTCGAATCTGAACTAATATTCAAATTTAAGTCCAAGGAGCCTGTTTACTAATCCTCCAGTTACCATTGGTCATCATATGGGTGAATATCAGAACATTCAATTTTGGTGAAACTGATTTTTCAATTTTGGTGGGTACTTTCGATTTTAGTGGGCGATTTTCAATTTTGGTGGCCAAAGTAGACTTTGAACTTAAATATTCTTATACCAGGTCCTTATTTTTCACGAAAACTGGAGAGAAAATTTCGCCACCAATATTGAAAAAAACGCTCGTTTCTGATTCACCCATAAGTCATTTTATATTGGCCATTGTAATGTATAAAACCAATGATATTATATATTAAAAAGAGGCAGATATGTCATAAGCGCGCGCGTTGTGTGACTCAAAAGGTTCCCAATTGGGAACTCTTATTCAGGTGAAGAAAGAGATAGCGATGTAGTTTTGACGCGAGAGCGATAAAGACGTGCGATAAAGCAATAAAGCGTGCCTTGCGGACATCGGAACAGATTTTTGGTTGATTTGTTAGGGCATAACGTATCTATATTTATTTAAACATCATTGCCCATAAGTCATTTTATACTGGCCATTATAATGTATAAAACTGTTCAAAAATGTTCGTGAAATTCGCGACATGATTACAATTCACAACTACAGTGCGCTCCGATGACCAATGAGCAATGATTCAGCGGCAACTATCGTAAAATCCAATCGCGGACCGACGCACCAACTGGCTTTATTACATTTACACACCATGATGACATCACTCGTTCCTTTCAACCGTACTACGTGAATTTCAATATTACACAGTTCATCAATCTATCTGTATAGGTACATTATAATCTATTGTATACATTGTTTGCAATTCTTGGCAATAGACATTTGACGTCACTGTTGTGCCATTCAGTAAGAAGAAGATTCGGAAGTGATGTAAACATTAGGCACTGATCCACCAGACACTCACATCTTCCTATGAGTAATCTTTTTTTAGCACACTGATTAGGTGCTATACCCAGATCACAAGAACACTTACGGTTCTCGTACAAGATCCACTTTTCATCGCAGGTAACAAATTAGATTTAGAATTCCTTCCTTTTTATGCCGATTGAGTAGTGCTGTGCATACTTCGACGCGCAAGTCTCACTGTTGGTCGCTTAGTTCGTGTGGCACCCACTTATCTAGCTTTTTTATCTTTCCTATTTGACGCAAGTGCTTCAATGTCATTTTGACACTAACTCCAAAAATCGCAGACAGCTCAGCCCGCAGCAGCAAGCTCAGCCATAGATTGAGTTGGTCGCCTTCATTTCGTAGTTGTCGACAATGTTACCGGCCGACCGTGGGGATTGTTCTTCAACTCAACATTTTCAAATTTAAAAAGATTGTACTAATAATGGACCGTGTTTATGCAAGCAGTGTTAGGCCCGTACATGACGTTAATGTTTCGTGTTGTTTGCGCAGCGGCATTTCCACATAGTAACTCATATTCGAAAATTGTACGAATTTGCACTTTATATATGGCGCAAAAATCTAACACAATTTCACAAAAACAAAACACTATTTAAAAACAAATGACTGAATTTGATATTAAAATAGAATAGATTTTGAATTGCACGTCAATCTGCAGATAATTAAATCTGAAAATGCTGGTTATAAAATCTCCAATTTCATAGGTACCTATCCTATTATTATATACGTATGTTATATGTACTTAGATATGTGGCTCTACATTTTTCTGGAAACCTCACATTAATTATTATTTATGTGTGAGGTTTTCATAAAAATAAAAAAGCAGTAAGATCTCTAAATTAAGACATTGGAGCAAAACAAAGTAAAAAATCCAAAATGGCCTCCGCTTGAACGTTGAGAGCGGTTTCTTTCCGTATTACTAACATTACCATACTTCAGGCGGCGAAGCTTATTTAAATGCTCCACCGACTCCATTTAGAGCTTGGAAAAATAAAACTGGGGAACGGATCCGCGATCTCTCGCTGAGCCGCTTCTGTGGTAAATATGTATAAACCTACCAACCTACCGCTTACCAACACGAAACACAGAACCTGCGATTTTAAACCTTATGCCCCTAAACATAATACTCACCAAAAAGCATATCGACATCAAATAAAATTGGCGAAACCGTAAGTATCTACGTTTTGTCGCCTGAATCTTTTTATTTTATCGCATTTTATTTGGAAGCACAGCTGCCAGTAATGCTGTTTGCGGTTCACGAAATATCTTTTGTTTGTCTGCCGCATGATGCATGAAATTTCTGACATTACTAGATACATGACCTATACTTACAAACGTTCTCATTTTACTAATCTAATTTGCTTATATTCAAGAAAAATATCCCTCACCTCCCTAACCTCACCATTAGGTACACATTATTTTTTATACGCCCACACTTAATTCTCTTGGTTATCTGTAATCTGATCTAGCTCAAATAATAATTTTAATCGTTAAAGAATTACGTGAAAAGGAAAGACAACGAACATTTCCATTTTCAGCGAGATGTTTGAATAAAAAACAAAGCAGAAATTAAGTTAAACGATTAAGAAGGAGCCTCGGGAGCTAGCTCGAACAATGATTCCATTATCTCTGAACGACGCGACGCTCTCTACTTAGACATAAAAGATAAAACTGAATAGCCGCCAATTTTGTTCCATTACTCTCGAGCACCGCAGAATACATATTATCCGTAAAACGGAACGCAAACAAAGTGAACGTCGTTTTCCCGCCAACGATAACTTAATTTCAGTCCGCCATAAGTACGTAATTAGCGGGCCGCTGCCTTATCGGCCGGTGGGTAATTAACCTTTCGGGGGGTTGCCCCCCTCGCCGGGCGCTCCCGACCTCCGCTGCACCTTGAATACCTTCTCGGCTCATAATATTTCCGCCATATTATCCGGGAGTCCGCCTACCTTCTCCGCCAATAGCGAGGGTTCCCGCGCTTTTGTTTTGCGCCGTGAACGCTGCGTTCCGAAACGGTGTAACTTGGTTTGTTTTCGTTGGGAAATTTCGCTGTATTCGCGTGAGGAGTGTGGTTTGTTTTCGTTGGTGCGCGTTTATTATGCTACAGCCAAGTGCGGTTCTGAAATATCTTATCGCGGAGTGGTGCTTACGAGAATTTGTGCCGTGTTGTGAAAACCATAGAGCATAGATTAGGGAGGGAGGAGTAATTTTGGCAGAGGGGTGTCGTCAGTTCATATTTCATGTGTTATCATCTTTTATTGAGTGCGAGGCCGGCATTGTTGTCGGTTTACAGCGCGGTTATCTGGCGCGACCGCCGGTGTTTAGTCTCGGCTGATGAATGTGATATTGGGATGACACGTTACGTGACGTTACGGCCTCCCGACGGAGACCGTTTTCATATTATTACACTTCCTACAATATTCTATGCTTGTATTGAACTATATGTTTAACTGCTTGGAGTTTTCTTTGAAACACAATTTTAGAGTTATTTATTTATTTTATTTTATTGTTTTCAGAAAGCATACAGTGATACTTAACTGCTTACAAACAGATATTTATAAAATATACACCATATTAATTGCTTTCGCATAATGAATCTCTATCTCGAATGCTTATTAATCTATACTTATTTAAAATAAAACTATAGGTAAATTCATAACAAGGTTCTCAAAAAAAACTTGAACAAAGTTATTTTAAAGAAACTGGCAATATAGCATTTAAAGTTTTGGGGAATTTTAGTTAAAAATTTATAAAATAAAAGAAAACAAAAATAATTAAGTAAAATTTAAATACTATGTAGGTACTCAGGTATCCCATTTACCTACTTCGATTACCTAATGCATACCTACAAACTAGTCATTCAAGCACACTTATCCTCTCAATTAAGTTATAATATATCTACATCATTAGCATCGTCATGACGTCATGGATTTATAACTAACTAGCTGTTGCCCGCAGCTTCGCACGCGGAAATTATGCTTATTATGAAATTATATTTGTATCCCTCACAAAAGAAAAATTAATAACAGGTTAATTTATATTGAATTTATGACTTTATAAAGTAAAACCTACGATACAATCACAAATCATTCCTCCGGCAGCGGGTTTTGAAAAATAAACAATACTCACATTAATTTGTCTTTTTTTCTTTTTCGTGAAAAATTTGAAAAACTTGAATACATGTATTCCATCAATTAAAGGAGAAACGTTTGAAGCAAAAAAGCAAATTGTTGATATTTTAAAAATAATCCATACAAAGTTTCATCTTGTTTCCAGGGAAACCTTTTAATTTTTCTGGATGAAAAGTTTTCTAAAATATGACCAAAAGTATAAGAAACAACTTAACTATTTTCCGTCCAAATCAGTTCAAGGGTTTTGATGTGATGCCCGGACAGACAAACAGACAGACAGACAAACAATAATTTTAAAAACAAATTTTTGGTGCTCTAACATGTTATTGAAGTGTTTTTTATAGGTTAAAAGTTTCAATATTAATCCCACTCCCTCTTTTTCTGTCTCTCCCTCTTCCACTCATAGTCCCTCTCCAGCTTTCTGTCCCTCTCCCTCTCCCGCTCCCTCTCCCGCTGCCTGTCCCGTTCCCGGTCCATCTCCCGCTCCCTGTCCCTCTCCCTCTCCCGTTTCCTGTCCCTCTCCCTCTCCCGTTTCCTGTCACTCTCCCTCTCCCGCTCCTACTTCCTGTTCCTCTCCCACTTCCTGTCCCTCTCCCGGTCCTGGTCTCTTTTCTGCTTTCTTTCCCTCTCCCCTCCCACCCCCACCCGTAGAGTCCCCTATACT
The DNA here is from genome assembly GCA_963932265.1 of Thymelicus lineola. Classification (NCBI taxonomy): domain Eukaryota; kingdom Metazoa; phylum Arthropoda; class Insecta; order Lepidoptera; family Hesperiidae; genus Thymelicus; species Thymelicus lineola. The sequence goes on along the minus strand of OZ010703.1, from coordinate 4,296,352 downwards.
AAATTTTTGTTTCTCACTATAAGCTTACATATTAATTTTCATAATGACGAAGTTCCTGTAAAACTTGCAACCCTTTTATTTGCCTCTTAGGGGATGAAATTGCTTAAAATATGTTAAGGTTAGTTTTTGATTAATTTTAACATTTCTGAGTTCAATATTGACGAAGCGTCGTACAAACTTACATCCCTGGGTTAAAAACCCTCAGGGGATGAATTTCCAAGAAAACCGTGATACAGTTATTTTTTGTGACTAACTATAGGCTTAAATACAAATTTTCACCCTTCTTACTTCAAAACTGACAAAGTTCCCATACTATCTTGCGCCACCTTAATTGACCCTTTAGGGGATGACTTTCCAAAAAAATATAAAAATATGTAAATTTTCATGTTTTTAACTTCAAAAATGACGAAGTTGCGTACTGACTGCTGTCCTCTAAATTAACCCTTTAAGGGATGATTTTCCAAAAAAATGTGTTAAACTTGATTTTTGTTTATTACTATAAACTTACATAACAAATTTCATATTTATACCTCGAAAACTGGTGAGGTTGATTTGTATGTAATTGACTACCAACCCCTATTTTTAGGGGATGAATTTTGAAAAAACCGTGATACAGTTATTTTTTGTGTCTAAAAATAGGCTTAAATACAAATTTTAACCCTTCTTACTTCAAAACTGACGAAGTTCCCATACCAACTTGCGCCGCCTTAATTAACACTTTAGGGGATGATTTTCCAAAAAAACGTAATACTTTAAAATTTAGTTTCTAATTTTGAGCTAATATGTAAATTTTCATGTTTTTAACTTCAAACTTGACGAAGTTGAGTACTGACTGTTGTCCTCTAAATTAACCCTTTAAGGGATGATTTTCCAAAAAAATGTGCTAAACTTAATTTTTGTTTATTACTATAAACTTACATAAAAAAATTCATACTTTTAACTCTAAAACTGACGAAGTTGGTTTGTATGAAAATGACTTCGGACCCCTATTTTTGCTAGTTAGGGGATGAATTTCCGAAAATCCGTTCTTAGCTGACGTCTCCTTAGCATAATCTATCTCCCTGCCAAATTTCATCATAATCGGTTCGGTAGTTTCTGAGATTTTTTGTTTAATCAGTGGTGTGTCTCTTTTCAATTTTATATATATAGATAAACAATGATCGATGCCGGTCTGTCGGTCATTTGTCAAAATTACGCAGATCCGTAAAGCCGCATAATTTTTGACGCGGTGGGCTAATTGGAAGCGGCCGGGGGATAGCGGGATTGCATTGCGTTGTCTGCGTTTTAATTAATACAACTCGTCAGGCGAGGCAAGGGGTGTTCGCAGTTCGCAGGCACTTGCTATTGTTAACTTTTGTGTATGAAAAATTATTTATTTGTACAAATTACGATGTAACAAATAATGTGCTAAACATAAACAAGAAACAGTTCACTTGAGGACTTCCTCAAGTGAACCTATCAAATAGGTCAATACTAATAAGTCTTTACGTATGAAATTGTAGATTATATAACCAGCATTATCAGATTTAATTATTTGTGGATTGGCACGGGCACGGCATTTCGTAATTCAAATTTTTATTCGAAAGCCTTAAATTTAAAATTTAGATTCTATAGTGTTTTTTTTTGTGAAATTTATAAACTGAAAATTCGTACAATTTTCGCATATGAGTTCCTACTTCCACGTAGGAACTCTTATACCTACAGCTGCGCAAACAACACTAAACATTAATGACGTGTAAGGGGTCTAACACTGCTTGCATAAACACGGTTCTTTATTGGTTCAATCGCTTTAAATCTGGAAATTTTGAGTTGAAGAACGAGCCTTGCGGTCGGCCGGTAACCATTGTCGACAACTACGAATTGAAGGCGATAGTGGAAGCGGATCCAACTCAATCTACGGCTGAGCTTGCTGCGGGCTTTGGAGTTTGTGTCAAGACAACATTGAAGCACTTGCGTCAAATCTGAAAGATCAAAAAGCTAGATAAGTATGTGCCACATGAACTAAGCAACCACCAGCGAGACTTGCGCGTCGAAACATGCATAGCACTATTGAACCGCCATAGAAACGAGGGAATTCTGTATCAAATTGTTACCTGCGGGCTGCGTTGAAAGATGAAAAGTGGATCTTGTACGACAACCGTAAGAGTTCGTCTTAGTGGGTGGACCCGGGCACAGCACAGCGCAAAATAAATATGAGTCCTAGTCATTTGAAATAAAAAATATTATTAATATTATTAAGATATTAATTAGCTACCTACTCTGTGACGTGTGTTAAGTGACGGGAAATTTTTCCGTTTTCGATACTGCGATATTTACCAATACGAGTATTATCCCTCGCTATCCGTTGATCACCCTAGGGTCAGTTTGTTAAAAATTCGCGGCTCGGTTACCTAAGCGAGGTAATTTTTGGCGCGCTCCGAGCCCTAATTGGGTGCCGCGGCCGCGCCGATAAAGCTCGGTTTGCACAGCGTTTTAATTAATAGAGCTCGTCAGTGACTTAGGGTTGCTGCTAGCAAATGGAAAATGTAGATAATTTTTATATTGAACTAATTCTGATGTATAAATAATATCGAGTACTAGATATGTTATTATAATTAATAACACAAATCACTCTAGGTGCCTATCGCCTAATTGATAAATTGATTAATTATGGTTTGATTAAGTTAGTTCCTTAATCACTTTGCACCACTGATTGCTCCTGAGCCTTCTGACTCCAGTGGATACCCGTTGTCTTCTTCAAGTGATGCACTTGGGTCTTGGTCGGTGGGCATCCTGTACTTTAGTTTTGGAGAAGTGTTCTCTATTCAAGAACCTTTATTCCATAAATGTACCGGCGTTAGATTATAGGTAATTTAGATGGGTCACAAGACCCTGTTTGGGCGCCACTGACGGTATGTGTCGATGTTAAGTGATCGACCGAGTTAAAAAACAGCAAGCGCAATTGGTAGTTGCATTGGTGACCACTAGTAAGATTTTTTTTGAGCGATTCTTTGCTTCGGAGAACACGTAACAGTTATTGGAAGCCCTTGGGTGGCATGAAACCTTCCGTGAGTTATAATTAATATAAAATTTAATGTGAAATAATTTATTGTATATTTTTCAAACTATAGGCAAACGGTTAACTATAGAAAAAGCAAAACACAATTTCAGAACGCATCCTTTCAATCCCGCGCTGTCAAACGCCAGTAGTAGGTATTCGCCGGTTCTAACTCAGGAGTTAGAACCGGCAAATTTGGGCAAATTGCTAAGTTGACGACCGTCGCTGCCTACAAGAAAAAAAAGTCGAGTTTGGTGTCAAATTGTATGTTTTCGACCATGCCCGATCGAATGCACTGATCCGTTTTTTGCTAACTAGCGTAGAAACAAAGATAGCTTCAGCGTTGTATTAGCCCTACTTCGTTATCTAATGCCCTCATTAGGTCGTTAACTTGACCATTCAATAATTACAATGGGCTTATCGCTTCCTCGTACTCGACTTAACTATGACGCAGTGATTCATACTAACGAGGGGCACTGTTTTTATTACAAAAACACCATAATTTTTGTTCATCGTATTTATTATTCCAAATAAAATTGAATCAAATAAATTATTTAATCTTCCATCATTGCAAATAGTCTTGGCATGAAATATTTTCAGAATATCATACATAGATTTACCATGATACCTATATTAAAAATTATGCAATATTCTTCGTAGAAAGTAGTAAAATCATGTTAGATTCAATCGAGATTATGTTCAGAATGTTTTATCGAAGGCTTGTGCTGTGATCCGTGCGCCCAAAAGAAAAGAAGGAATTGCCTGCAGCCGCACCTTCAGTATTCAATCATTACAAAATTTTAAAAATACCTAACAATATCTTTGAACTAAAATCCCCTCCTAACAATAACAATACCCAACAACCAACCACCAATACCCCCACGACCAATACCTAATACCTAACAATATCTTTGAACTAAAATCCCCTCCTATCCCCATCTAACTCCTGTCGAATAACTTTATTTGAAATTTAATGAATGTAAGTATGATATTCTGAAGCACTCAACACGGCGACTTATATCGGGTTGAGACCGAAGTTTGATGATAAGGCTGATAACTGACTTACACATTCGAGATATGACCGGTATCATTGTCACCACAACAATTCACACGAAATGGCTTTTATTATGTCGGATGTGGTGACGGAATAAGATGTGCCTTTGTAAAGTTTACGTTGGATGGAAAATAGCAGAAAACAAGCCAGCGTGGTTATTGTACCATCAGTAGCCCCAGCTTGCGACGGCAGAAATGAATGCAGAATCAAAGTTCCTTCTACCAGCATCTCAGTGATTGGCCTTGTTGCATAGGTCAAAAACCCGAAATTTATATCAATCCATAGATCCTATACGAAGTTAAAGAAGGACAAACTTATAACTAACTTATTCTTTTTTCTTGTACTCTTATGTTTATTATTGTATGGTGTACAAACAATAAAGTGTTAAATAAAATAAATAATAATAAATAAATAAACACATTGTTGTTTTTAGTTTAGAGTGATTTAATTACCTATCATAATGGACCTTCCCATGGGAATGAGGTGTTCTACCGCGGCAAAAAGTAGCCTACGTTACTCTTCGGCCTCCTAACTATCTCCACACAAAAAATCATACCATAAAATTGCTCCGTTACAACGCGAACGTGAACGAGGGACAAACAAACAAACACTCTTTCGCATTTATAATATTAGTATGTATAGTTTTACCGTGGTAAAAAGTAGCCTACTTTCTTCTGTAGCCTCCTAACTACAACGTGAACAACACACAAAAAAACACACAAAAACCACACACCACACCACATAAAAAATCATATCACAACATCGCTCCGTTATGACGTCAAAGAGGGACAAGGAACAAAGAAACACACTTTTGCATTTATAATATTAGTATGGAAATATGGATAAGGATGATTGAATTTCTAACTATAAATTTATATCAATCCATAGATCCTCTATGAAGTTAAAGAAGGACCAACACATTGTTGTTTTTAGTATGGAGTGATTCAAGTACGCATCATAATGGATCTTCCCAAGGGAATGTGGTGTTTTACTGCGGTAAAAAATAATGTACGTTACTCACTAGCCTACTAATTATCTACACACAAAAAATATCATACCATAACATCGCTCCATTACGACGTGAAAGAGGGACAAACAAACAAACAAATACACTTTTGCATTTATTATATTTGTATGGAAGTATGGATATAGAGTGATTCAAATAGAATAGAATAGAATAGCGTTTATTTGCAAGGCCACGAACACATACAAAAACAGAAAAAAAACAGAATAAGAAATTAAAAATAAAACAAAAACATGTAGCTCCTTACAAAATTATTACTAGATTACGCTCGCATGTGTCCAGTGGCCTAGAAAAAGGAGCACACTCAGCATTATGCCGCAGTATTGACTACAGCACTGATTTTCAGTGTGTCCTATTCGGTAAGTCACGGACGACAATACGCATCATAATAGATCTTCCCATAGGAATGAAATGTTTTACCGCGGTAAAAGGTAGCCTACGTTACTCTCTAACCTCCTAACTATCTTCACACAAAAATTCATACCATAGCATTCTCCGTTACGACGTGAAAGAGAGACAAACAAACAAACACACTTTCGCATATATAATATTAGTATGGAAGTATGGATATGGAGTTATTCAAATACGCATCATAATGGATATTACCCATGGGAATGAGATGTTTTGCCGCAGTAAAAAAGTAGCCTACTCTAGCTTCCTAACTATCTTCACACAAAAAAATCATACAATAACACAAAAATAATAATATATCTTAACACAAAAAATCATATCTTAACATCGCTCCGTTACGACGTGAAAGAGGGAAAACAAATAAACACTCGCATTTATAATATTAAGTATATGGATAGTATGGATACCTAATATTATTTTTGATCTAAAATAATTACTCCTTTCGAATAACTTTATTTGAAATTTAATGAATTTAAATATGATATTCTGAAGCGCTCAATCAAAGCACGGTGACTTATATTGGGTTGAGACCGAAGTATGATGATAAGACTGATAACTGACTTAAACATTGAAGATATGATCGGTATCGTTGTCACCACAACAATTCATACGAAATGGCTTTCATTATGTTGGATGCAGTGACGGAGTGAGATGTGCCTTTGTAAAGTCTACATTATGCGCTGGATGGAAAATAGCAGAGAACAAACCAGCACGGTTATTGTACCGTCAGTAGCCCCAGCTTGCGACGGCAGAGATGAATGCGGAATCAAGGCTCCTTCTATAGGTATCTCAATGAAGGTGGCTAGACCAATGCATCCGCAATATGTCTCTGAGACCACTCGTCTCCAATCTTTCAGCGATTGGCCTCGTTGTACAGGTCAAAAGCCCGAGGAATTGTCGGAGGCTGGTTTCTTTTACACCGGGCAGGGGGATAAAACGAAATGTTTCTACTGCGATGGAGGATTGAAAGACTGGGAAAGCGGCGACGTCCCATGGGAAGAACACGCACGTTGGTTCGATCAATGCGCTTACATTCACTTAGTAAAAGGTCGAGATTATGTTCAGAATGTTTTATCGAAGACTTGTTGTGTGATCCGTGTGCCCAAAGGAAAGAACGAACTGTCTGCAGCCGCACCTTCAGTATTCGATCGTTGTAAAATATCTAAAATACCCAACATTATTTTGGACCTAACGTTCAAACGTCCTAACGTTTCAAATAACTTTATTTGAAGTTTAATGAAGATAAATATGGTTTTCTGAAGCGCTCAAAGCACGCCGACTTATATAGGGTTGAGACCGAAGTATGTGTTTTATACAAAATGAACGCTCACTTTCTTTAATGTTACTACAGACTTCATGTGGATTCGTTATTAAATCTAGGAACTTATAAAAAAGGCGATCTGTTTGTTATTGATTGTTAAAGACATTAAAAAAAACTGGGTCCTTAGATGCTTGAAATACAAATTAGAAAAATAGAAGATATAATCGTTTTATTCAATCTAACCTTTCCCCAATACTATTCGTAACATATCATGCGTGTGATAGATAACAGTAGACTTCCAGGCTTTAAAAATGGTAAATACTTATCTTAAAATAATTTTCTGTTGCACTATATAAAACAAATACACAGTAAAAAGTTAAGTTGCCTGTTTTTGATATAATCATGATATGGACAGTATAATACCAAGCCAATGTTAGCTATCAAAAAAATATATATTAAAAGTTTTTAAAAAGTATCTTGCATTAAAGAAATATCTAAAAATAAAAATTGTTGTAATTTATTATAGAAGATCTAGTTCGCCTTCTTTAGTGAAATTATATGAAAATTATAGTATGTCAGACGATATATTTACGGGATCAGAATTTTATAAATTAACGAAAGATTCTGTATTGTAAGCCTCTGTACTCAGGATTCCGCTCATAACAAATGCAGTTTCAAGTTTTTTGGTATTTTCAGAAAGCAGTAAATAATTTTAAAAGAACAAAAACACTTTATAACAAGTACATCAAGTTAAGTTTTTATTTGCCTGATTTTTTAAAACTCTGATTTATGATTTTCAAGTTAAAAAAGATTACGAACAAATTTGAATTACTATGCACTGATGATTTAGTTTGTGAAATTTTTATTAGAGAAGAACTTGTATTGAGCTCTTATTACTAAAACGATCTGACTATCCATTAAATAAGACATATGAAAATAAAACAAAGTATTTTTAAAGACCAAAATGCTGGTAAAATAATAACAGAGTTTGTAGGCTTGCGCTCAACAGTTTAATTTTTAACATTCAAACTTTTTTTTGGCAAAAGCTATAAGTGTGAATAAAAATGTCACGAAAATTTTTAAAATGGAATATCAATTTAATGAAAATGCTGCATACAATATTTATAGCTAATAAGATACCCAAGAATTTGATAATAATGTACTAAACATAATATTATTAACAATATTTACTCAGTCAGATTACCCTTTATAAATTTTTAACACTTTACGAAAATTCTAAAATATTGTTATGTAATTATAAAAATGTCTTTATAAATGTTAAAGACATAATTTTAATATTTAAAATTTACAAAATAACATAAATTTGTTCGTGACTATTTTATGAACTGTCCATTTGTATGTAAAGTGGTGTCTTCATTTTATTTCTATTTCAATCGACTTTTAAATTTTTATTTACTCAGATATCCCTTTATGAATTTTAAAACTACGAATATCCTACAACATTTGATGTAATGATAAAAATGTGTTTAAAAATTTTAAAGACAACATTGTAGTAATGTAAAATTTACAAAAGAATATTACATTGATTAAAATCGAATTTGTAAAACTGTTCGTGACAATTTATGAACTGTCCAATTGTTTGTAAAGTGGTGTCTTCATTTTATTTATATTTCAATCGACTTTTAAATTTTTATTTAGTCAGATATCCCTTTATGAATTTTAAAACTACGAATATGCTACAACATTTGATGTAATGATAAAAATGTGTTTAAAAATTTTAAAGACAACATTGTAGTAATGTAAAATTTACAAAAGAATATTACATAGTTTAAAATTGAATTTGTAAAACTGTTTGTGACAATTTTATAAACTGTCCAATCGTCTGTAAAGTAGTGTCTTCATTTTATTTATATTGCAAGCGACTATGAACTTTTTACTCAGTGAGATTACCCTTTATGAATTTCAAAACTACGAAAATATTAAAACATTTTGATGTAATGATAATAATGTGTTTAAAAATTTTAGACAACATTAATAAAGTACAACCAAATATTACACTGCTTAAAATTTAATTAAAGGAAATTTGTAAAACTGTTCATGACAATTTTATGAACTCTTCAATTGGTTGTAAAGTGGTGTCTACATTTTATTTTATTTTATTTTATCAAACAACTATTTAATTTTTACTCAGTCAGATTACTCTTGACGAAATTTGAAACTTCAAGAAAATACATACTAAAACATTTTGATGTAATGATAAAATGTATTTTAAACGTTTTAAAGATAATCGTAATATTAACAATTTACAAAACAACATAAAAAGAACTCACAAAAAAATATCTTAAATTTAAACAGTTTACATTTTATTTTTAAATAGGAATTTCTATATACTTTTTTGCTCAGTCATATGAGTATGTGTCTATAGTTCTTTACGTACATATTTTGACGTGAGCCCAAACGAATTCACTAATATTAGTAGGCAGTACTTGCTGTTTGGTATCGTTTTAATGGTGATTAATACATTAGAATGTTACTGACACAACAATATTAAGGAGAAAAGAATGACATTCCATTACTGATTACATTTTACTTATCGATCATTAATGCTCCCGTCACTTAGACTATGGAATGCTGAACTCGTACCATTATGTAAAACGATACCAAACAGCAAGTACTGCCTACTAATATTAGTGAATTCGTTTGGGCTCACGTCAAAATATGTACGTAAAGAACTATAGACACATACTCATATGACTGAGCAAAAAAGTATATAGAAATTCCTATTTAAAAATAAAATGTAAACTGTTTAAATTTAAGATATTTTTTTGTGAGTTCTTTTTATGTTGTTTTGTAAATTGTTAATATTACGATTATCTTTAAAACGTTTAAAATACATTTTATCATTACATCAAAATGTTTTAGTATGTATTTTCTTGAAGTTTCAAATTTCGTCAAGAGTAATCTGACTGAGTAAAAATTAAATAGTTGTTTGATAAAATAAAATAAAATAAAATGTAGACACCACTTTACAACCAATTGAAGAGTTCATAAAATTGTCATGAACAGTTTTACAAATTTCCTTTAATTAAATTTTAAGCAGTGTAATATTTGGTTGTACTTTATTAATGTTGTCTAAAATTTTTAAACACATTATTATCATTACATCAAAATGTTTTAATATTTTCGTAGTTTTGAAATTCATAAAGGGTAATCTCACTGAGTAAAAAGTTCATAGTCGCTTGCAATATAAATAAAATGAAGACACTACTTTACAGACGATTGGACAGTTTATAAAATTGTCACAAACAGTTTTACAAATTCAATTTTAAACTATGTAATATTCTTTTGTAAATTTTACATTACTACAATGTTGTCTTTAAAATTTTTAAACACATTTTTATCATTACATCAAATGTTGTAGCATATTCGTAGTTTTAAAATTCATAAAGGGATATCTGACTAAATAAAAATTTAAAAGTCGATTGAAATATAAATAAAATGAAGACACCACTTTACAAACAATTGGACAGTTCATAAATTGTCACGAACAGTTTTACAAATTCGATTTTAATCAATGTAATATTCTTTTGTAAATTTTACATTACTACAATGTTGTCTTTAAAATTTTTAAACACATTTTTATCATTACATCAAATGTTGTAGGATATTCGTAGTTTTAAAATTCATAAAGGGATATCTGAGTAAATAAAAATTTAAAAGTCGATTGAAATAGAAATAAAATGAAGACACCACTTTACATACAAATGGACAGTTCATAAAATAGTCACGAACAAATTTATGTTATTTTGTAAATTTTAAATATTAAAATTATGTCTTTAACATTTATAAAGACATTTTTATAATTACATAACAATATTTTAGAATTTTCGTAAAGTGTTAAAAATTTATAAAGGGTAATCTGACTGAGTAAATATTGTTAATAATATTATGTTTAGTACATTATTATCAAATTCTTGGGTATCTTATTAGCTATAAATATTGTATGCAGCATTTTCATTAAATTGATATTCCATTTTAAAAATTTTCGTGACATTTTTATTCACACTTATAGCTTTTGCCAAAAAAAAGTTTGAATGTTAAAAATTAAACTGTTGAGCGCAAGCCTACAAACTCTGTTATTATTTTACCAGCATTTTGGTCTTTAAAAATACTTTGTTTTATTTTCATATGTCTTATTTAATGGATAGTCAGATCGTTTTAGTAATAAGAGCTCAATACAAGTTCTTCTCTAATAAAAATTTCACAAACTAAATCATCAGTGCATAGTAATTCAAATTTGTTCGTAATCTTTTTTAACTTGAAAATCATAAATCAGAGTTTTAAAAAATCAGGCAAATAAAAACTTAACTTGATGTACTTGTTATAAAGTGTTTTTGTTCTTTTAAAATTATTTACTGCTTTCTGAAAATACCAAAAAACTTGAAACTGCATTTGTTATGAGCGGAATCCTGAGTACAGAGGCTTACAATACAGAATCTTTCGTTAATTTATAAAATTCTGATCCCGTAAATATATCGTCTGACATACTATAATTTTCATATAATTTCACTAAAGAAGGCGAACTAGATCTTCTATAATAAATTACAACAATTTTTATTTTTAGATATTTCTTTAATGCAAGATACTTTTTAAAAACTTTTAATATATATTTTTTTGATAGCTAACATTGGCTTGGTATTATACTGTCCATATCATGATTATATCAAAAACAGGCAACTTAACTTTTTACTGTGTATTTGTTTTATATAGTGCAACAGAAAATTATTTTAAGATAAGTATTTACCATTTTTAAAGCCTGGAAGTCTACTGTTATCTATCACACGCATGATATGTTACGAATAGTATTGGGGAAAGGTTAGATTGAATAAAACGATTATATCTTCTATTTTTCTAATTTGTATTTCAAGCATCTAAGGACCCAGTTTTTTTTAATGTCTTTAACAATCAATAACAAACAGATCGCCTTTTTTATAAGTTCCTAGATTTAATAACGAATCCACATGAAGTCTGTAGTAACATTAAAGAAAGTGAGCGTTCATTTTGTATAAAACACATACTTCGGTCTCAACCCTATATAAGTCGGCGTGCTTTGAGCGCTTCAGAAAACCATATTTATCTTCATTAAACTTCAAATAAAGTTATTTGAAACGTTAGGACGTTTGAACGTTAGGTCCAAAATAATGTTGGGTATTTTAGATATTTTACAACGATCGAATACTGAAGGTGCGGCTGCAGACAGTTCGTTCTTTCCTTTGGGCACACGGATCACACAACAAGTCTTCGATAAAACATTCTGAACATAATCTCGACCTTTTACTAAGTGAATGTAAGCGCATTGATCGAACCAACGTGCGTGTTCTTCCCATGGGACGTCGCCGCTTTCCCAGTCTTTCAATCCTCCATCGCAGTAGAAACATTTCGTTTTATCCCCCTGCCCGGTGTAAAAGAAACCAGCCTCCGACAATTCCTCGGGCTTTTGACCTGTACAACGAGGCCAATCGCTGAAAGATTGGAGACGAGTGGTCTCAGAGACATATTGCGGATGCATTGGTCTAGCCACCTTCATTGAGATACCTATAGAAGGAGCCTTGATTCCGCATTCATCTCTGCCGTCGCAAGCTGGGGCTACTGACGGTACAATAACCGTGCTGGTTTGTTCTCTGCTATTTTCCATCCAGCGCATAATGTAGACTTTACAAAGGCACATCTCACTCCGTCACTGCATCCAACATAATGAAAGCCATTTCGTATGAATTGTTGTGGTGACAACGATACCGATCATATCTTCAATGTTTAAGTCAGTTATCAGTCTTATCATCATACTTCGGTCTCAACCCAATATAAGTCACCGTGCTTTGATTGAGCGCTTCAGAATATCATATTTAAATTCATTAAATTTCAAATAAAGTTATTCGAAAGGAGTAATTATTTTAGATCAAAAATAATATTAGGTATCCATACTATCCATATACTTAATATTATAAATGCGAGTGTTTATTTGTTTTCCCTCTTTCACGTCGTAACGGAGCGATGTTAAGATATGATTTTTTGTGTTAAGATATATTATTATTTTTGTGTTATTGTATGATTTTTTTGTGTGAAGATAGTTAGGAAGCTAGAGTAGGCTACTTTTTTACTGCGGCAAAACATCTCATTCCCATGGGTAATATCCATTATGATGCGTATTTGAATAACTCCATATCCATACTTCCATACTAATATTATATATGCGAAAGTGTGTTTGTTTGTTTGTCTCTCTTTCACGTCGTAACGGAGAATGCTATGGTATGAATTTTTGTGTGAAGATAGTTAGGAGGTTAGAGAGTAACGTAGGCTACCTTTTACCGCGGTAAAACATTTCATTCCTATGGGAAGATCTATTATGATGCGTATTGTCGTCCGTGACTTACCGAATAGGACACACTGAAAATCAGTGCTGTAGTCAATACTGCGGCATAATGCTGAGTGTGCTCCTTTTTCTAGGCCACTGGACACATGCGAGCGTAATCTAGTAATAATTTTGTAAGGAGCTACATGTTTTTGTTTTATTTTTAATTTCTTATTCTGTTTTTTTTCTGTTTTTGTATGTGTTCGTGGCCTTGCAAATAAACGCTATTCTATTCTATTCTATTTGAATCACTCTATATCCATACTTCCATACAAATATAATAAATGCAAAAGTGTATTTGTTTGTTTGTTTGTCCCTCTTTCACGTCGTAATGGAGCGATGTTATGGTATGATATTTTTTGTGTGTAGATAATTAGTAGGCTAGTGAGTAACGTACATTATTTTTTACCGCAGTAAAACACCACATTCCCTTGGGAAGATCCATTATGATGCGTACTTGAATCACTCCATACTAAAAACAACAATGTGTTGGTCCTTCTTTAACTTCATAGAGGATCTATGGATTGATATAAATTTATAGTTAGAAATTCAATCATCCTTATCCATATTTCCATACTAATATTATAAATGCAAAAGTGTGTTTCTTTGTTCCTTGTCCCTCTTTGACGTCATAACGGAGCGATGTTGTGATATGATTTTTTATGTGGTGTGGTGTGTGGTTTTTGTGTGTTTTTTTGTGTGTTGTTCACGTTGTAGTTAGGAGGCTAGAGAAGAAAGTAGGCTACTTTTTACCACGGTAAAACTATACATACTAATATTATAAATGCGAAAGAGTGTTTGTTTGTTTGTCCCTCGTTCACGTTCGCGTTGTAACGGAGCAATTTTATGGTATGATTTTTTGTGTGGAGATAGTTAGGAGGCCGAAGAGTAACGTAGGCTACTTTTTGCCGCGGTAGAACACCTCATTCCCATGGGAAGGTCCATTATGATAGGTAATTAAATCACTCTAAACTAAAAACAACAATGTGTTTATTTATTTATTATTATTTATTTTATTTAACACTTTATTGTTTGTACACCATACAATAATAAACATAAGAGTACAAGAAAAAAGAATAAGTTAGTTATAAGTTTGTCCTTCTTTAACTTCGTATAGGATCTATGGATTGATATAAATTTCGGGTTTTTGACCTATGCAACAAGGCCAATCACTGAGATGCTGGTAGAAGGAACTTTGATTCTGCATTCATTTCTGCCGTCGCAAGCTGGGGCTACTGATGGTACAATAACCACGCTGGCTTGTTTTCTGCTATTTTCCATCCAACGTAAACTTTACAAAGGCACATCTTATTCCGTCACCACATCCGACATAATAAAAGCCATTTCGTGTGAATTGTTGTGGTGACAATGATACCGGTCATATCTCGAATGTGTAAGTCAGTTATCAGCCTTATCATCAAACTTCGGTCTCAACCCGATATAAGTCGCCGTGTTGAGTGCTTCAGAATATCATACTTACATTCATTAAATTTCAAATAAAGTTATTCGACAGGAGTTAGATGGGGATAGGAGGGGATTTTAGTTCAAAGATATTGTTAGGTATTAGGTATTGGTCGTGGGGGTATTGGTGGTTGGTTGTTGGGTATTGTTATTGTTAGGAGGGGATTTTAGTTCAAAGATATTGTTAGGTATTTTTAAAATTTTGTAATGATTGAATACTGAAGGTGCGGCTGCAGGCAATTCCTTCTTTTCTTTTGGGCGCACGGATCACAGCACAAGCCTTCGATAAAACATTCTGAACATAATCTCGATTGAATCTAACATGATTTTACTACTTTCTACGAAGAATATTGCATAATTTTTAATATAGGTATCATGGTAAATCTATGTATGATATTCTGAAAATATTTCATGCCAAGACTATTTGCAATGATGGAAGATTAAATAATTTATTTGATTCAATTTTATTTGGAATAATAAATACGATGAACAAAAATTATGGTGTTTTTGTAATAAAAACAGTGCCCCTCGTTAGTATGAATCACTGCGTCATAGTTAAGTCGAGTACGAGGAAGCGATAAGCCCATTGTAATTATTGAATGGTCAAGTTAACGACCTAATGAGGGCATTAGATAACGAAGTAGGGCTAATACAACGCTGAAGCTATCTTTGTTTCTACGCTAGTTAGCAAAAAACGGATCAGTGCATTCGATCGGGCATGGTCGAAAACATACAATTTGACACCAAACTCGACTTTTTTTTCTTGTAGGCAGCGACGGTCGTCAACTTAGCAATTTGCCCAAATTTGCCGGTTCTAACTCCTGAGTTAGAACCGGCGAATACCTACTACTAACGCCACAACGTGAACTTTTGGCGGGAACGTAATAAAAACCTTATAAAATTTCTAATGGGAAAACGTACGCGGAGTTTTCGCTGTGAATTATGAATGGTAACGAACTCTCTTCCCCTTTGCGTACTTTGACCATTATTCTTTTTAAAAATGGGATTTATACGACCTTATAGAGTTGAAGGAGAGGACAAGCACGTATTATATCAAATGAATGAAGTTGAGTCTAGATTTGCGATGCGTTTTGATATCAAATGGGACTTGTACTTGTACATACTTACAAAATGCATCTACGTTTTTTAATAAACAGGCAATTTGTTTATTTGGTGTAAGTTGCGTAAGAAAATTAAATATACATTTACATTGATAGGTATACATTACTGACACTAGTAATTGCGGAAAAAGCGTGATTTCCTTTTGATTAAAAAGAGTCTAGGGACAGTTACTATTAATATATAGGTATGCTGTAAGTACTAATTGAAACATTGACATTTCGAACGTCAAATTTTTAAGATTAATACCTTTTAATCACAAATTATAAGCGGAGGCCTCCACCAATCCGTACTGGAGCAGTGTGGTTTAATATGCTCTTGGGCTCCTCACGAGGAGAAACCCGTGCTCAGTAGTGGGCCATTAATGGGTCAAAGGTGAAGCCAAATAGAGAATAGGCGCTTAAGGAGGAAGTTAGTTGCATTGAAGGAAATAAACACAATTACAATGTTAAATCCATAGATTAATGAAGTTCTGCATCGCACACAAATTCTATTTTCTATCCGGATTATCCCACTCAAACCCAACCGCGTGGTAATATGGTTGTATCGAACAGGGTCTAACAGGGAGACTGCTCCCCACCGTTCAAGTTTCAACTTGTTTCTTTGTACGGCGCTTCGCGGTCGCGGTTTACGCGATACGAAAAATAACATTGTCAACTTTGTCCAATTTAGAAGTTGCCAAGTTAACGAGCTCGCTTTAATTGCGTACGTTATCGCGGTTTTAGAGAAGTTATGATATTTCACGTTTTGTGACGGTTCCACTTCGATAAGAGTGATGTGCGCTCCGAATATGACATCGTTGTTGGGGAAATAATTTTACTGTTTTTCTTTTATGTACATATTAACTTCTGCTGAGACTTTATCTGCGGAATTATTTATTTATTTTACTCTTTATTGTACACAAGTAATACAATAATAATCTAAATAATGGGCTTCCAAGCCAAGGTGATATTTTTTTACTCCTTCAGGGAATTAATTTGTAATAAATGTTTCTTAGTGCTCCCCTACATTATTAGTCACCACGTTTTATTCAATAGATGAAATGCTTTTAATGCGCTAGCCAGAAATACTCACATCTGCGGCAACATTAATGATAATTGCGGTGCCGGAATGCGCCTTACTTAGCGCGTTAGGTCGCAGATGTGGCCGCAAAATAAAAAATCCTTTGTTGTGTCATAGTCATAGTGTCATGTCAAAGCTTAAAGTCCTCTCATGTAACATTACAAAAAAAGCTGTTGTGCCTTTGTTGCACCGAAGGTGCGTAATCATTTAAGGTGTTCGAAATCTGTTATAGCAGGGACGTAGCCAGTGGCGAGGGTAGGGCGTGGTTGGGTGACCGCCCAGGGCACCAGGTTTGAAGGGGCGCCACAGTAGTCATAACTTAACGCTTATAGTTTCTTCATGTCTGTCCGCCATTCGTCCGCAGCATAGCATCGAGGCCCTTAGTGCTGCAAAGCTGTAACTTTTCATGGATTTACATATTATTTATTATTTTTGTATGGTTTTCAATGGCAGATAGGGGCGCCGTAGAAATCTCGCCCAGGGCGTTGGTAGTGTTAAAACTGGTACTGGACATAACTAAATTATTGTAATAACGGGCCCTTAGAAGCAGACACAAAACAAACTACGTCCCATCACGTCATTCGTAAAGATAAATCAGAGTTGAAATATACCTACCACCGATGACCTATCTAACACCTTTGACTTCAGTCTATCTTTGCTCTCAGCCAAGAATGGAAAACATTTATGTCCTTATCCAAAATTTACCATCATTGATCACTTAATAATGGTGAAAAAGAATCAGAGTTCAGATATATTAGGTAGGAATATCATCAATGTTTCGACCATCAATTAAAAAAATTAAAACCATGAGGATTAAATCTAAAATGCATCACGACGAAAAAATATCCATGACCTTAAGTCCTAATATTACGAACATTCATCCTCTTTTAATCCAAGCGAAAAGAAAGAGAAGGTTGTATGGACGAAGGAATTTTCATTTGTAATTGAAGGGAGAGCGTGTGAAAATGTCCAGTTTTTAGAGATTTAACGCCCCTTTTTTCGCCTCGAGCGAGGCATTAAAACTTGTCGATCGGATTAGATGAAACTAAGTGCCTGATAGAGTTAGGAGGGTCCGTACACAGTGGAGTGATGGCCGACCTCCAGTGTGTTTCAGAGTATGTTTGTTTAGGTGAGATGGAAGTTAATAGACTTGAGTACTTTTATTTAATGCCAGAACGATTTTCAATGCATTAGCTGATAGAAGAATTTTTAAAATAGAAGAAGCAAAGGTTTGTCTTTATGGAACACTCTTTCTGTGGATTTTTTTCATGGAAATGGAATAAACCTCTAAGTATTTTCCAAGTTCTTAAGGGAACAGCAATAGGTAGGATCTAAGTTCTTTGCAACGGCATCAGTTAGTCCGTTTATATTTGCTCGAGTTCGCTCACTACTTCTACTACATACAATCATTGCTGTCGAGAGAATACCGATTTCGCGAAGGAATGGGATTGTGAAAAACTATTCACACTATTATTTGCGGAATTCGCGGGCGCTCACGAAGGTTGTGACCCCATTTTAGTACCTAATGCGTGGGCTAATGTGTTATAGTTTTTAACATTCGAATTCGGAAATCTAAATTATTTGCAGAAGATTATTTACCGACGTCTTTTATGGTTTCTCGAATTATGGACATTTAAAATTATTTTCGATGAAAAATAAATTAAATCAAATCAAAATCAAATCACTATTGTGGACAATAGGTACAGGGTAATATACAGATGTATAATACATTACATAGACAGACATAAAACATAAGTTATTGTTTAAAATTAAAACGTTGTATTAGAAAACATAAATACTTTACATAATACTTTCTTTTACTAAATACTGGTCTTGGAACAACTCCGGCTGTTTCACAGTACAAGTATAAAACCTACATATTTATTATATTTAGTAAAACATAGGATGGCTCACACTGCCGTAGAGATACATCGGCCACATCTCACATTGCCACGCGTTATAAAAGCGGCTTTCGGGTTTCAACTACTCCTTATATGTCTAGCTGAAGTGTTGCCAGAATAAGAAGATGACTACGAATATAATTGTTTAATTGAAAGATGTTTGCAGAAATTGAGATTTGGAATGAAGAATGTAAAAATATCTTAGATTTTTTTTACTGTTTTTTTTTTGCTTCAACCCTAGTGAGTTCAAAGTAGAGGATAAAACTAAAGTAACTTGATAAAGATAGTAGTACATAAAATTTACTTTCGGAGGTGCTCGGCACCAAAAAACAGTGGGTTTTATTTACATTATCTACCAATGGGCCGATTCAGTAGCATTCGCGGTTTTTCTTTCGAGTTTCAATTGTCCATAAACCAATAAAACATTTTTTTTTATAAATTTCACAAAATTAAAAAAAAACTATTGCTACGCCATCAAACATCTGGCAACACCACGCCGATCCTTCAGCGAGCATCCTTGAATAAAAGATGGCGGCACGTGAGTCTAATGTACTCATCAATTATTACGCGACCCACGACGTGGAGTTTTGATAACGCCTTCGGATTGAGATGGCTGCCGAGTGCCACTGCCGAGCCGATTACAGACACTGCCGCATTCAAATAGAACAGATGACGAAGTTTTTTTACGATTTTCAGCTGTTTGTTTACAGTGTCATGTCTTCTACGAATGTTTGGATTGGGGAGCATTGAAATTAAGTATTTCTACTAATGAGCTTATAATTATTAAAGTGAGACCAAAATAATGAAATGGTAAGTAGTTTACATTTATTTCTTAGGAAAACTTACAGTTATTACAATATGTATGTTAGGTTGAGTAGTAAAAGTAAAACCATTATAAGTTTTCATAGATAGTTGATACAGTACAAAAAATTAGTCGAAAGAATTATAGATATACATAGAGATACAAATGCCAATAGTTATAAAGAACAATATAAATGTAAGAGAAGAATAAAATTGAAAAGGCTTATACGTATAGGTTTACCTATAAGTAATAGTTATTAAAGGTGCTTATTTATTATAAAAAAGGTTTAAATTTATTTAGAGTTCATTACTGAAAAAAATTCGTTAAAACTGTGAAAAATATTATTATAACGATAGAGTTGAGTACCACTACGGTTTCTATCCACTAGAAAATCGTGATAGAATAAGATGGGATACAATTATAATTTGCATTCTACATCCAAAATTTTAACCCAATACCCAAAACTGGAACGAGAAAAGCGAAATATCTCCCCGACTCGCTCTCAAGTGTTCCAACCAAGAGGGTTCTCGTCTGGTCAAACACGACTTGTAAATTGATTGAGTCCTGCAACACCAACTTAACAATGCTTACTGTCTAACAAACCATTCAAATTTAAACCTTATTTTTAAAGTATTAAGTTTCTAGTGCCGAAAATAGACTGCAGTTAACATCTGATTTGTAAGCTCAACCTTGTAATACCCCTTGGATGTTGGTATCGCATTTAAATTGAACCTCGAATTTAGTGTTTGCATTGGTTTTTCTAGAGCATGCAAGTTTTTTATTTGCGTATGGGGTAAGCTAAAGGGTAATACAGAAAAGGAAAGTTAGGTTAAAGCTTACGTTTGTTTTATATTTTTATTTCTGAAATATCGAATTATCGGTAAGTATGTTTGCTAAAGCTGTTCATTTTAAATATGTGACTGGGATCTTTGCTCTGTTGTAGAGAGTGATCTGGCTTTTACTAAGTTAGTGCGCTTTCCATCAAGGGCTTCATCGCACTTACTGTCAAGTAGGACTGTCATTGAGAAATAACTTGTACTTATTAAGTAAATCGTTAATTAAAAATAATTATATAATTATTTGCTTTATTAAAGTTTGTGTAGGTTCTCAACTTCACACCAACATACAAACTGTGTCAAATTAAATAGTAATTATATGATTTATACAACGTAATACCCCTCATTATGAATAAATTCCAATCCAGTAAGGTACGAGAAGAAGTTCGATCGAAGCAATTATTGACGACCCTCTCATTCGTTAGCGAACGAGGCTAATTTACTTAAAATTGCCTCCGCTGGGCTAGAACGGAGCCTCGAGAGGGCTAATCTATCCGATGCCAATATTAATAGCTCCACCCCTGAGACAAACAGTTGTTTAAACAAAACAAATAAGAGAACCAACCGCCACTTATCAACCTTCAGAGTTCCGCTACCCTTAACGCATTGCTTCATTACGTAAGTCCTATTTCTATCGTTGTTATTTCTATTGATATCAATGCTATTTATATTATAATTTATCACCCCTGAAACAGGGGGCATACTTTTCATGAAAATCGGAGCCGTTTCCGAGATTCAGAAAGGATTGCTCGTTTAAAGGTATTAGATAAATCTCAAATATTAATTAACTTAAAAAAATCACACAAGGCAACACTTATTTGTAATAGGGTAAGGTGGGGGAAAATACTTTGTATCCGTTTTTATCTAGAACACGTTTTCGCCTTTCCACAATTAAGTTATTTGGACTACCATCCTTCTCTCTGGCCAGTGATCACTACCAAGTACCAACTGAGGAACAACGTCATCAATGCGTATATGTAATAGGGTATACGTTATCTTCTTGTCTTGGCCCTTCTTAATCAGGGCCACGCCTTATTCAGCGTTTGATTGCCACATTTGTAAGTCGTCATGTCCGCTGCGATCCCCAGCGATACCTTGGTCATTGCTTTGATATTTGGAGACCATTAATTGAACTAGACAATAATAAATAAATAAATGCTCACAGGCAAACCAAAGCTTTATGATTCTTGGGTATGAATTTCTGGCATGAGGTGTTGTAAGCAGCCTTCAAGAATAAATATCTGTCTTATAAATTGCAACCTATGCTGGGAATCGAACTTGGGCGATAGCCAACCTTGGCGCAAGCATTGTAATATCGAAGGGCATTTTCGTTATTAAAAGTATTTTCTAAAATTAGGTAAGTAGCTAGTATTAGTAAGCTAACAAGTCAATAGTTTTAAAAACTAAATGCATGGTTTTGTAGTTTTAATGTACGCAAAGTACTTAAGAAATGAAATAGTAATTGTGCCTTTAACCGTTAAGGAGTTGCCTCGCTTGGAGCCAAACCTGAATGTAGAATGTGATCACGCTCATCACAAAAATGCATTGTTATCAGAATTCCACTCCTTAGGATAATAGGAAGTAGGTCTAATTTAGCAAGAATTGACCCACACAAACAGCTAAATAAAACCGTTTAAAAATACAACTAAAAGAAATGAGAAAATTCGAAAAAATATTTTTGTTAACTACGAGCATTAAGTTACATTAATGTTTCCAACTAAATAGTGAAATATTTTATCTTGAAAAGGAATTTCTAAGCGAAATGCTCGTATTCCAACAAGAGATCTCGAAACACATTACCACCTTGTAAAATATACTAAGGTAGCTCCCTGCTCCCGAGATTGGCTCATTAATTTAACAACGTGCAACACTTAAGCCAGGCGTGCCAACATTTTCGCAAATGAACTGGCGGGAACATCTTACTCAGTGTAGGCAACTTTGCCGTCCAAACAGCTTACTCAGCACCTTATGTCAATGTCATAAGAGTTATTTTACTTTGCATCTGTTTTTGTACATACAGATAAAATATAAGTTGGGAGAGGTAATGTATCCGCGTTAAAATGCACAACCGAAACTGTTTTTGAAAGCCGTATTGCTTTTAGATAAGTGTTATTTTCGCTTGTTCAACTATTTTTGATGGGTAGGTATAAATTTGTGTTGTTGTAGGTAAATCTGAGTTAAGTTCACTACATTGTCGCTCTTGTGAGTTCATCTAGCAGAATTTGAGATTCCTTACTGCTTTGATTTGTGGAACAATTTTCAGAGGAGCGAGGGACTAGTGAGTATAATTAGTCGCATTTGTTTCACAAAAGGTACAAATAGTGGGTGAGGGTTACAAGTTAATTTAACCTAACCTTTTGTTGTAAGTATGAAAATATGAAGAAGGTATTTTATAGTGGATTATCAGTTGTTATCAGTAAAGAGTTAAATATGATTCGTAGTCGCACAGCGAAGTCAATTACCGTGCATTTTATTTTATTTATTTATTCAACACATTATTACAAAAATGCCTCAAAGTGTAGAACTACTTAGTAGCAATTTTTACCTGTATTAATAATATAATAATGGTGAGTGATAAATTAATCAATAATATATTTTAAATACAACAGGTACTCATGAAGCGTATAATTTTATAATACCATATTTGGACCCAGTTGAGATGAAATGAAATGAAGTATATTTTATTCATGTAGGTACTTACTTTGTCATGGAGGAGGAGAAAAGCCGTAAAGAAACTCCTCAGCACATCTTTTAAAAATAATACTTATGTTTATTACAAAAATAGGTATTATCTTACCTGAGTAGAACTGGTTGCCTAGTTCGTCATTTCCACGTATCCTTATCATTTAAATATTCATCTATGCTATAATAACCATTACCTACCTACAAGTTGAGTTTTTACACGTTTCTTGAAAGATTCACACGGTGAAAGACAAAGACAAAAGACAAAACAAAACTCAGTCAAATACAGGCGGTATCTTATCTACCTTATTTATTGATCTGTGATTGATGAAGGATAGTGAAAATTAACAAAATTTATTTAAACTCGTACCGGCTGCATAACTGCATACAACCAGTGAGGTCGGTATTTGAGTGTAATTTTGTAGCTGGCTGCATTTCCCATTAAGATCCCTCAGGATTAGCGGAATCAATGAGGTGGTTCCGACACTGACTGCCCTACTGTTGTTACTCTACAGGGTCCTTTGTGCATTCCCTGTATGGTCTCTACATTTGACTCTACATTTGAGCTCGATAATTGGTTGCTTTTTTTAAGCATACACATAGTTTCATACACATATTTATTTTTTTAGTTAATTTAATAAATTCAGTGTTGAAATACTTATATATTGATTATAATAATAAAATAAATGCGGTAAATTATTGCAATACTAAATGAAACGTACACATAGTTATTTTTTTAGTTAACTTAATAAATGCAGTGTTGAAATACTTATAGTAAT
Organism: Thymelicus lineola; assembly: GCA_963932265.1. Taxonomy (NCBI): domain Eukaryota; kingdom Metazoa; phylum Arthropoda; class Insecta; order Lepidoptera; family Hesperiidae; genus Thymelicus; species Thymelicus lineola. Next base: position 4,272,553 of record OZ010703.1, on the reverse strand, counting down.
CAATAGATTATAATAAAAAAAATAAATGCGGCAAATTATTGCAATAGGTACTAAATGAATCGTGAATGGTCTCATCGACTATCCTGTTACTAATGATACAATAAAATAAATTATTTTCAAGTTATATTTTTTCGTTTTAATTTGAAACCTACTTACTTATAGCAGAGTGTCCATATCCTTAACAATTTGTACACCGTACTAAATACTTCATTATTGTAATTACTGTGATTTTCAATCGTGTGATGTAAAATTAAAGAATATCTGCAATTCTGCATAGTACCTAGGTATATTGAAATGCAGAGTTGACTTACTTGAAGCAACTTAAGCAGTACTTTAGAAATTTTAAGCTTAATGTCGAATAAGAGTTTCCTGACTACATACTACAGAGAGATGTAACACATAATGCAAGATAATCTTTTAACTCATCAGTCATTAATATCATTAATAAAAGCAAACAGTATCCAACTCCCCTAACGTAACGGCAATGCCGACAAGTGACCCTCCACACTGATTTATCGCAGGCCCCACCTGTTAGCTCGATCAGCGTTGACAATGCCGCCCTCATTATACGTGTAGGATCTGTTGTGCTCTTGTTGATTCTATTCTATTGCGCATTATGCAATGGCTTCTACCCATTAATGGCTCACTACTGGGCACGGGCACTAGTGGCCAACCCAAATGTCGGAAGTTTTCAAACCGCCTGAGGGCCTCCGACATGGCTTAACGACTGTTATCATATGATAACAACCGGGACCGACGGCTTTACGTGCCCTCCGAAGCACGAAAACGCTCAAGAATTTTTTCCCACTAGCGGTCACCCATCCAACTACCGACCGCGCCCGCTGTTGCTTAGCTTTGTCGATCACTTAGGATCGACGCAAGCCGTAGGCTATGAGCGAGAGTATTATGCAATAGATAAGCTTATATGCAATGGTTTTTGGTGGAAACTTTACACGTTTTAATGTGAGTGCTTCTTAGAAAGTGTTTTTTTTCTCTCTTTCATGGTATCGCATCAGTGATGCCTTTGGCGTAGAGACATTATCCCGAACGTGACGTTTCTAACTTTCTATAGGCATTTGCAAGTTTTTTTCGAGATTTGTCGAATAGAAAATTAATATTCCCTTAATATTAAACCATTTAGCTGCAACATTCCTCCTTTACTTGAAAACCTACCCTTTTTTTCAACTATTTTGTAAACCCAGTCGAGGTTGACACATATACGTTGCCGTAGTGATGTACTCTCGACCTTATTAAATCCCTCGCAGTCTCTGGGGGATTCTGATTCTTTACCTGGCCTCGAGTGCTTCAACAGAGGTTCCTGTGGCACTGGACATGTTTGAATAGCAGAATTGAATATTTAAACGATTCGGTCGCCCTCTATAGGAATCGGTTGTTAGAGTTATTTGTGTGGATAAGTGAATGATATCATTGTTGATTTCTGTAATGTAAAAAAGGTATGTGCTCTTTGAAATAATGACTTCTTTTTTGGGAAATTTAATATTATAGTTTATAAAATAACAACTACAATGTCTTTTCTTTTTAATGAAAGACAGACATGTATTCTATTTTACTTATATAAGACAGCTTATGCCTATCCGAAGGCGATCAAATTAGGTATTGATGAATTTTCTTGCAGGTACTGCCTTACAGAGGAAACGATTCACTGAAAAAACAAAACTAAAAACGCCTCAAATAAATCCTTTCGGATGCTATGTATTTTGCAAACGTACCTATAGTTTCTTATTTTTTTATCTTATAAGTTAATGCTTGACTACAATCCCACCTGATGGTAAATGGCGATGTAGTCATGGATGGTAAAACGCACTAAGCACTAACTTAGTAAAAGCCTATTCAATCTTGCCTTGAAGACGCTTACATTATAATCGAGCGGAAACACCGACGCAGGCAATTTATTCCAATCCTTCGCTGTACGCATAATAATGATGAAGCAAAGCGCGTCATCCATACAGGGGGGATGTTAACGACTAAGGGATGGATACCTGCCGTGCGTCGGGACGTTCGATGGTGGAAAGTGGATGGCGAAATCAAATCATGTAATTCCTGCGCACACTCTTCAATATGTATTCTGTAGAATACCGAGAGGCAGAGTTGCCACGCCTATATTTGAGGCTCTGAAAATTGGTCTAAATAAATTAAGGGCCTCTTAGCACACCTCTCCATTGAATCCAATGCTGACAGTTGGCATTTGGCATCACCAGCAAAATGTGACAGCAGTACTCCATACAAGGGCCGAACCTGTGCTTTATACAATGTTAAAAAGCTGTGGTGTGAAGTACCGCCGCACCTTTGCTAGGATTCCAAGCTACCTGGAAGCTATTTTCGCTTTGGATTCCATGAACCGCCCAAAGTTAAGGTTCGAGGATATCTCAATGCCCAATAACTGAAGGCGGTCGGTGTTTTCCAGGGATACATTCTGAAGAGTAGAAGTCAAGATAAACGCACTACTTTTAGCGGAGAACAGACACGCTAGTGTCTTTGTAGCGTTGAATCCCATAAGGTTGGCATCGCCGCATTCGGAGACTTCCTGCAGTGTAAGATTCATACGCTCCACCATAACCTCTCTTCAGACTGTATATGGTCTTTACTGACCCAACCCTTTGGCAGGTATCTCTCCGTACCCATTAAATAGGACAGTGGAAGTAAATAGGGACAGTGGAAGTAAATAGGACCGTGGACAGTTGCGGAAAGAACGGACCCCTGAGGAACTCCGACATTGATTGTCATCATTGATTACGACGAGCAACCTTCGACAACGACTCGGAATGAACTCAGAAACGTCAACTCAACGTCAAGTTACTGGCCACTAATAAAAAAATTGAGTAAAAGACATCGCTGCAAGATTTAATTTCTCTGCGAGTGGTCGGTGTGTCGCACGCTCGCATGCCACCCACACGAGGTCCGCCGGGTTAAGATATCCCGTCTAGGATGCACCCTCATCCTGTTAAAACGTTAATCGAATCTGGACGTAATGGGATTTCTTTCTTGAGGGGCGCATTGCTAAAGGATTAATTTATATCAATTTAAATGGATCCCACTGTACAGGTTGATGTTTTATTTTACTTGTTGTGTACGTTTTAATGAAGTGATAACTCACGAAATACGAGAAGTATTCAAAAAATTATGAGCGTAGTTAAATATTGTTTAAGTGTTTAAAACAAATTGAAAAATTGAGTAACAATGTTTAAAACACCAATCCGCACTGGAGCAGCGTGGTGGAGTATGCTCTAGGCCTCCTCAAGGGGAGAGACCCGTACCCAGTAGTGGGCCATTAACGGGTTGAAGCCACCCATGTTTAAAATATTTCTTAATTACCGAATGTAAACAAAACGTAATTGTTTTAAAGGCAGGTATTTCATGATATTCAAGGAGCTTCATGCATATTTCCTACTTACTATCATGTTTTTAGAATCAACTTTGATTTTTTAAGGTGTTGAAATTGCGTACAGACATGTAAGCCAATTAAAAAGTAGAGGGTTTTTCGTCGGCAACAGACTATTAAGACAAGGTTAACGTAAGCAAAAATACGCGTATGAAGAATTTTTAATTTAATTAAATGTTTACTCATTATCTGCTACAACAGCAATAATTCCTAAATAACCTTTTTCTTTCCCCAAACATTCCACCCAAAAATAACAATAAAACACTAGATCCGGCTATAAAACCGTAGCATGCTGTATAAGGGAGGCGCTTACACAGGATCTAATCCGTTGCGCGCAAATGTATGTGAGAGCCGCCGCGTGGCACACCCTGTGTTGCTATTCTAAACAAAAAAGAAATCTAAAAGACTAACATAAAAAGAAAATCTAAGTTATATTTCTATTGCATAGTTTAAGTTCACTAAAATTTTTTTCCGGAATGGGCGTAAACTGCTGTATAACATAATATTTCACTATTGCTGTTTAGGTACGTAGCTCAGATTAAAAACAAATATATAATCTGAGGTACGTAGCTCTTGTAGTTTACGTACATTTATTCATAACATCATTTCTGTTATTTTTTTTGTCATCAATATTAAATGTTAAAAAAAATGTTTACAGCATTTTCTATAACCCATTCGTTACTATCATCATAACACTAACAGCATTTTTAAGTTTTTAATAAACCAAAACATATTTAATATACGTACACTTCTACGTATGACTTTGAGCTATAAATTTGAGCCTCTAATCCACCGGACAAAATTTACATTTACAGTGTATCAGTTTTTGACGAAAACGAAATAATGTCATAACAAACCGATTCTGATGTAAATCATTGATAAATTATAATAAGAATGTATTTTTGAGACCAAGAAGTTGCTATTACTATGACTACTTATAATATTTCACAAAGTGACATTTGTTTCTGTCAATTTGGTCCAGTGTTGCAGTAGATTAGTGATTCGACTATTGTTTCTATAGAGTTTATCTTTTATCACAAGAAAAGTTGGTACCTTAAAAGACTTCGTATTTAATTAAATAAGTTCAATAATAAATCAGTTAATCGGGTAATCTGTTCGAGTTTGGGCTAATTTACTTGGTTTTAATAGTTTAATTCCTTACAAAACTATAGGTCTCTTAAGTTAAGCTACATCTATAATTCAAGGATGTCCTTTTACTCCTACAAAATGTAAAGTTATATACAAAGGAACTTCAATTTAAAACTTGCTAAAGAGAAAATGCTTTACAAACTTATAAACTACTACAGTTTACTTGATCGTTTTGTCGTCTGTACATCCGATCGACGTTTTGTCGTCTCAATATCGTGCGCGCGACAGACGTAATCCGGCTATCGGACGCCGCATACGTTTTTTATCCGGCTCCGGTACAAAGCATCCAATCCACTTCTCTCTGTCCGTATGGAGTATCAATGACCTGGCTCTAGCTACATCTATAGATAAATCTCTCGATGCTTTTCTTTCATTGTGTCATTCGATTATTTTTCGATTTACGTCTTCTTAATATCGATTTTTTCAGGATGGTAAATGTGTTTTTTCTATTTTTAGGGTTCTGTCTTAAATCTTAAAAAGCAAAAATTAAACTTTGTCCTCTTACATAAGAATGTTATTTATTACCAAATATTTTTAAAATAAACTCTTATCTGGTGAGTCTTATCCAAATTCAAATGAGAGTTTAGTTAAATAATATCTATGGACGATATAAAATTTTCTAGAATATGAGCGATAACAGAAGTTACTCAAACCAACTTACTCGAACTAATTTATATATCATAGTAGCAACGTTATACTTAGTTTATCGGATATAATATTATTAGGTTAATATAATTTTGACAAACTTTAAATAAAACCGTTTAAAATGAGATATTATAGTAGTAGGGTAAGTCGGGGCAAATTATACCAGATAATTGTGTCATATTGAAACCCAACTTAATCTATTACAGATAAGAGTGTTGCCATATCTGATTTTACAAATTTATTAAAATTTTACGTCTTCATATTTATTCGACAAACTTCATATCAGTAGCAACGCTATTTTTGAGCGTTCAGAATAACACGCTACAGTAGTTCCGATAATAGCTTAATCTGTGGCGGTGATCGGCCGTATGCCGGCGGTCGACTGCGTGAATATTTTAAACGACGACCCAACTAACAAACATGGCGGGAAAATGGCGGGAAAATGGCGGCAAACGGTCATTCAGGTGCCATACTCGTAATAAATAAATACGTTGCCGCAAAATCAATAAAATTCTTGTAGTTGTAATGTGTTCTCTGTTACGAGTATTATGTCTCTATACATGATCTATGTAGTGTTATTGCCCGTCACAGAGTAGATATTAAAAAAGGTTTTTTATTTTTATAATTTAATAATTTTACGACCTGTTTTGTTTAAATACATATTTTATTTATAAACTAGTTACAATAAGTAAATTAGTTTTTAACATTTTTGTCTAAAAAGCCATAAAATAATACGAATAAATTTTCATTCCACCGTAAACACATTCCGAAGTAAAATCGGAAAGCTTTATAGTGTCTATCCAAGGCATCATTGAAAAGGTCTTTCAAAAATACTATGGGGTGGATTTTAGGATATACCTAGTTGCAAAATATTTGGCTTTAAAGTGCTAATTTTGGTTAGTGTCAAGTTCCCCTCCCCCCTGCCGTCTAAACGGTTGGAGTTGGACAAGTGAAAAAAATCTCAAAAATTGTTTGTATTATGAATTTAACAAAAACTATCACGGCTATGTTATAGCTTAAGTAGTTAATGAGTAATGGTCGATAAACTTATTACTTCGGAACGCTACATTGCGCGTGGCCTGACACGCACTTGCTCGGTTTTTTTTATTTAGAAATCACATACATCCTAATATCTTACGGTACTACGGTACACAATGAGTTTCACTAACCAAGATAAAAAAAATATACCAAGTTGCAAAGATTGTAACTTGAACTACTTATTACTTGGTATAAATTGCGTAAAACAAAGATTTATCAATACAATTAATTATAGCAACAAAGGCAAGCACGTGCCACTCCCAATTGAGACACGTGGCCATAAAATGGCTAACTACTTAAACACCTGCTTCCTCAAGTTATAATCTCCCCATTTCTAAATAATCAATTCTGCAAGAGTTACATTGCTGGTTCTACATCCAATCATAGTTATATTTTAGACTAAAGATTGTCAGTGGATAATGTCGTACAAAATACTATACAAATAAAACTAATTCATTAGATTTTTATTCTTAATACCTCTCTCATAAAGACCAAAATGGATCGTGCTTTTATAATTAGAACAATTTCTAAATAGTGATGTGCATTCAATCACCCGTATGAGGGGTGACTCATCGAAACACCTGTTAAAGATTAAAATTATTCGTATAGTGAAGCGATGGGATAATATGTGAAGTGTGAACAACATTAATAGTGATGTCCTTTTAATTTTTAAATGAACATCCATATTTAATTCGCTCCGTGGACAAGGAGGAATTAATTCGGTCATTTGTGCCAATTTTCGTATGGATTTTCGGAACCGTTTTGTGTGTGAAATGAAATATTACATAACTGTGTTCAGAATAAAGTATTGGTTTCGATTTAATATTTCTGTGACTGTCCTGAATATCTATAGTTGGTATCTGAATATCTATATCTATAGTTGGTGTTCCTGTTAATAATTGTTTATCTTTTGATTAACATGACCGATTTAAGTACTATGTATTCACAAAATGTTCATTTGGAATATTGCAATAATCCAATATAGGTACATATTTATTTTGTACAAACAATGGTTCGTCGTGATACTAGTAATACGTAGCATAAACGTAATTATAAATAACTACTATTTTCTACCTCCACCAATCCCACACATTTTGTGTTATTTATTAAGGTTAGATATAATATATGTAATTAGTGTTAAGTAGGTATCTTCTTTTTAGTTAAGTATTTTGTTAAGTTCTTTTATATTATGTGCTGCAATTCGTACCCTCGAATAGATATATTTCATTTCATTTCAATCGACACTCGAGCGGTGTGGTGGAGTATGCTCTAGGTGTCATCAAGAGGAGAGACCCATGTTCATTTGTGGTCCATCAATAGGTTTAAGCCGTACTATATTTTATATTTATATATATATAGATATAATTTTAAATCGCCCGCTGGTGGTAGGGCCTCTCGGAGGGATTATATTGGTACTATTGATTTTAATTGTTAATTAATACCATTATTACTTTATTTCTCCTTGGGGTTCGCCTGGATAGCTACCACCTTTGATTCAGCCCCCAAACGACTCGTCGTGTTCCGGCTGCGGGCTTGAGAGCCAGTTCTTTCTGTCTTTTACTTCTCTCTTTCTTGGCCGGCAACGCATCAGTGATGCCTTTGGCGTTGTTAATGTCCATGGACGACGATGGCCGGCTATTTCCATAAAAAAAGTCTGCAAAATTCACAACCGGTAAATAATGATCATTGTAAGAGAAGACGCCGCCCAGCATGTATTTGGATTTAATTAGTTATGTTAGTTACGTTAATTTTGCTAAAATAGAATTGATACAATATTGTTAAACGTATCACGGTTTTCTATCTATACACAAAAGTTAATTAAATAATCGGTTACGCTGCTACAAGCTACGGCGTAGCAGCCTACGACGTAGCAGTGCTAATGTTTTAGTCACACACAATTTTATCAAAAATGTATACTCTTAACAGAGTGGACGTGGTCTTATTATTTAAATTTAAATTATTACATCTAACTTATATTTAAAAAAGAAGGTATTATTTGACATATTTACCTACTGTCTAAAAGTGCATAATCTAAATTTACCAAAAAATAATCGACTTCAAAGCTTATAAACCGATAAACCTACATATCAAAGACGACATACTAAAGTGTCATTTTAATATTAGAGTACCACGGATCTCATCATTGGAACTGAATTTCGATAAATATGAGACCAACGTGGAAATTATGCTCTTTTAAAAAAGTCCAAATCGGTTGTGACTTGTGAGAGTGTAATGGTTGTATCGGTAGTGTAATGGTTGTGAGATATAAAAAAACCTTCATGAGAGACTGCTTTTTTTTGAAATCGATTAACAAAATAAAACTAAAAATCTTAATAGTTTTCAATAGTAAATTATATTTGTCCAGAAAATGGGTCATAATTTGAATAAGTAAATTGAGACCTCCTTTAACCGGACTTACTGCTAATAAGTAAATCATTCAAATCAATCATTCATTCCATATTATTATTAAAATAAGTTCTTATATGCCTTTTACACTTCGGCACAATTTTCACTAACCAATCTAATCTTCACGAGTCATAATCTAGCGCTAGCCCATTCACCACCAAGGCTAGTATTACACCTTGTTCTAAGGCTTGTAAGATATTATACTTAACTTCTAGTAACAAAAAAGCGACAGTGAAAACATTGTAAACGCATTAATTAGGGTTATTAAACGGGTGCGATTATAGCGGTATTGTCTCGCCGGACAATTACCTACGCCGAGCCATAAATTGGACTGCGAATATTTAATAATAATTGGCTTGGCTTTGTTTAACGGGGAGGCTCGCCCCCTGGGCGGAGCGACAGCAACCACAGAAGCAGGACTTCGGGGAATAAGTTTATTTATTTATTTTAAGGTCCACTAACACAGGATACACAATTCTTTCTCGATATCTATCTAACTTAAGTCTAAAATTCGTTTTCCTGCAATTACAAGTGAACATAACATGCATTAAATTAGATTATTATTGTAATTCACATTATTTATGTCAAATTATACCTCGTATGTATTCACTATGTATTTATACATATATATGTAAATCTTAATTTTCCTTATCTGTCACCATACTATGTTATAAATACAACACATTGAAGGTTGACTGGGAGAGAATGCTTTTAGCATTAAGTCCGCCTTTGTCATCTGTACGTTTGTATGGGGCATAAAGTTTTAAATAAATAAATAAATAAACACATTTTAAAATTGCAACTTTCACTAAATTTTGCCGTTAAGTTTAAGAAGTCTGCTCACAGCGTACCTTACCATTATCGTGCTATGAACGTATCCAAAGCGACAGCGTTCTCCGCCATTTTCATCGACTATTTGTTGACCCTCCTTGCGGCTTGCAACCGTTGGCGACGGAACGGTCTACTGACTAGTGGGATTTATGTCATACTTTTTAATACAAATAATATTTTTTACCTAACACGTTCCTAGCACGGTTACGGTATAGTGTGCAGATTTATAGGTTATAGCAGCTTTTTGTCCGCTTTAGGTATCCATCGTAAGTATAAAAACTAAATAGATCAGTGGAAATTTATTATGCTAGGTAGATACTTACCATCTCGTGGCTCGTCAGCTCGTTACATAAAAAAAATATCGGTAAGCGTACTTATACTCAAAATTATCTAAGAAGCCATTAATGATAGCTGCCGTTTATTATTATGAACCAACCTTGTACGGACGTCTTTGAGCAAAATGGAATAATCATTTTATTGACATGAATAGTTGGATACTTACGAACAAAGGATTTTGCCAAAATTTGTTAAAAATCCCTATTCGTTCCCTATTCATAAATACATAATTATTGAGCGTATAGGTACGGTAAAGTAACTTAAGTAGCTCAATGGAGGCAGTATCCAAATGTTTCGGTTTTTAGAATTACCAATTTAATTATTGAATCGATTAAAAAGTTTTTGAATCGATTTGTTGCAAAAATTGATTCTTTCGGGAACCGATTTTTTTGTACATCTCTAGTGTCACTGCGATGACAAACGACAAAATATGTCTTCTTAATTCGTGGGGACTATAGTTACTTACGATTGCGATCATCAAACGATCCGTGTTGCCTGGCTATTAATTAAAAATTATCTATTTTGGAAACAATAAATATTTTTTTGCTGTCGCTATCATTGTTGTCAGATCCGGGTACGGTGTTAAGCCGGTTATGGACGGCCGGTAATGACGGCGTCATTTGCGCGGAGAATTATAATTGGCCGGATAACGCCGCTTCGTAATCGACAAGTTAATTTGAAACCAACGCATATACCCTTTATGTGGACGGATAGGGGATGTTATGTATATAGTGCGTAGGCGTATTGGTTGGATACAAGCTACGACCCATTTTATATGTTACTTATGTAGTTATATATTACTAGATTAATACATATTTTATTAACTGACTTTAAAAAAATCAATTAGACTGTTTTTTTATGTTTGTTACCTCAGAACTTTCGACTGGGTGAATCGATTTTAATGATAATTATTTTATCAAAAGCTGGTGCTTGTCATGTAATCCCACTTAAATTTGAGCGAGATCTGACAAGTAGTTTTTGAATTATCCCCAATTTTGAAGTCAGTTATTTTTTGTCAAGAATTATTATTATGATTAAATACTCGCTATTTACGTGTATACGCATGTGTGTCCTTTGAGTTGGCCTAGCTAGATGCCTGGTCTCGCTTGGTGGTAGTTGGTATACCGCATACCACCACGCTGCTCCAGCGCAGATTGGTGGAGATTTACGTAATGCTTAACTTATTGCATTATGCTGTTCCATTGCTGGGTTTGAGTCGCTCCTCTCTAATGTCTTGCATTGTAAATAATCAACACGTTGGTCATGTAGAATAGAAGACTTTATAACATTGAGAAACAAAGGTAACATTAGGTATCTCTATTTATGTATTTCTCAGGCCTCTGTTTATATGATCATTCAAACCACTAACGCCCCAAGTTAGAGTCACTAACGGTTACTTAAATCGCTCCTTAGTAAAGAATCACCATACAAATTTTTTATTAAGCAGGGATTTAAGTAACAGTTAGTGACTCTCAGTTGGGGCCTACTCACTAAGTTATCATTAGTCCCGTGGTGTTGTTACCAGGTAATCTTATCTAATAAACAATATTTTGTATCAAACCATCCCCACAGATTCTATTATTAAATGACAAAAGTTGCCATATGCGAGCGTAGTAAACTCTCATCATTAGGAATAACAGGGGTGCGGGTTCGATTCCCAGAGGAGGGCAGTGTCGCTTATGGCACGTCGTTAGTTCCAAATGACCCTAAATTATGTCTGTGCCGATAAGAATGGTGTTTTTGATACCACAAGTGTCTTCGTAATAATTGGGTGTATTGTTCAATTTTTATTTTATTTGTTAAGGTTGAAATCAACATGAAATATCGTCTTGATCGTTCTAAAACCAACGGCTCTAGCTATTAGCTTTTGGCGAAGTTGATTTAAAAAATAATACCTAATTATAAATTAGGTAATGTCTGTCTGTACGCACAATAAATAATAGTTTTGTGTTGTAAAAATAAGATTAAAAATATTTCAACAATAAAATTATTATACTTATTGAAATCGTTACACCCCAGTTTAATGATATTGCGAATCCGTATTAATGATGTAAAAGCAAATAATGACACCTGCTTACTGCTCTACGCTTGATTAATGATTCAATAAATGATTCTTTACAATACATTATTGAATCACATAGTATCATTTTTCACGATTAACTTATCAAACTTGATATGACAAATGTATTCACTTGTAGGTATTCTTTATAATACGTCAGGGAATAATAAATAACACATTAGAATATATTAAAACACTAGAATTCTTCTGAAAATAGAATCATTGCTTATTGTGGAGGCTTGTATGAACGCAATGGAAAGTAGTATAAAATAAAAAAAATATAAAAAATTCTTCAATAAAAAGTTTTTAATTAAAATTTTATATAAAAGTAAATTAATTTACATTTCTATTTTATTAATAAATTGTTTGAATACGCTAATAAAAACATTGTTCTTTTTAAACTTAAACAGAAAATTGTTAAAAATAACGTTACTTTTAAAATGTAGATAGAAATTCACTAAAAGTAAATGTTAAATAAATTAATTAAAAAATATTGTATAATATAATATCATATTTATCTATATTGTACAGAAAGCACAAAAAAAATTGTAGGGATTATAGACTTTGAAATCATCCAACCGATATGCCTCACAATGGTTCCATTTGAAAGGCAATAATGCGAAGATGGTTTGAGACCACAAAAACTGTGCATTAGGCACATTTTCGATTTTCAACTTTTCCATACAAATTTTTCTTGCGTAATAGCACACGCCGGGTATCCTAGTTTTTAAACAAACCATTAATTTTGTATTTTAGCAGTCAACTTAGTATGTAGTTGAGCTTAACAAACAGAGCCGCATCCATTGAAGTATTATTACTAGCGTATAGAACCGACACCGCGAACACCATGTATGTCCCTATGAATTGGCGCCCCGTGGCTTCAATCTTCAATGGATTCGTTCGATTTTGAAAGGAGAACGGGGGCTCAATTTTGAAAATGGAACCTCCCGGGCGGGACACAAATTTTGTTCGAGATGTCTGTTCTATGACATTATACTTCAATGGCCGCATCACAAGTATTACCAAAGAAGAAATAATAGTACTTATAATAAGTAGTACGAGTATTACTATGCAGTATGGGTAGAACACATGCGCTCAATGCATCCCTTGAGGAGCTTTACTTTGATGGGGTTGCGAATAGCGATGTTTGCTCCCACAGCCCACTTCTGTGCACTGAACTGACGTCATACTAACCAATTATATTAAATTGCTTTTAAGTAACGCTAAGATATGTCGGTATATTAGATAAATGCAATTATATTAATAGGTATCACATATATTATATGGGAGAATTGTATGTATTGTACTATAGGATGAATAGTACGATCCTAAGATTTTCTACGTAATATAAAAGTATAAGCAACGGTCTCTCATGAGGCGGGTACAAGCATTTCTCTTAAATGTCTAAAATAATATAATTTTTTTATTGAAATCAATCACAATAAAAATATAATTATGTCATTTAAAATATCCAAAATAGTACTCATTGTCACGTGACCTCAAACGTCATTTTGAGCTTATGACGTCATTATTCGTATTTTTTATTATGCAAGTTCAACAAACTTCAATAGACCGCTGGAAAATCGAATAGTGACGTCACCTGACATTTTTGGTGGGTTTGATATTGATTTCTGTTTATCAATTTTTATTTTTAAATGGAAAATTAATATTTTTATAATATTTTTTTCGTGAACATTAAGGTCCTATCAATAAAATAAAATTGATCCTCAATATCCCTGATAGTCAATATCCCTATTACTGTTGGTCCTAGTGCCCTTTACAGCTTCACGCGGAGGGGTGCCTAAGAAATGACGTAGCAATCCAGTGCCAGTGGGAAACCGATGTCTGAGCTAGAATGAAACCACTAATCTAAGAGTTGGAAGTGCTGTCAACCAAAGGTCTTCGATATGGCACAATGTTGCTGTGACAATCGACACATCGACGACAATCTCAGTCTCTGTCGATCACTCATAATTCAAATTCAGGTTTTTTTCGGATGTACTCTACTTTTATTTTTAGGTAGGTATACTAATGCCACTGGATCCTTAAAACATTACAAGAAATCGTTGCACCTACGTGTTGTACAAGCGTTTTACTACCCCATCTCCACTTTGTTACTTCAGTAAAGTACTTAGGTACACTTCCTAACTATAGGTTTAATTTGTTGTTTGTAAAACCTTGTGTATTATGAAAGCGCTAACGCTAAACTATCACCAGCGTTACCTTTTCACTAATAGGTAAAACTATCAGCGGGTTTATCGCATCCCCGAGATATCCTATTATGTCAAGTGACAGCGGAGAGCTCTCCTCCGGGAATATTATTTCTCTCTGTTGATTTATCGCCTGTTGGGACCGAGGTGTTTTCTTTGTTGAGGGATAATTATCCAGAAATTCTTGTTTTTCATTATTACACTTTGTTAAAGCGTAACCTTGTTATAACCTGTGTATACCTACCTACCACTAGTTATTTAAATTAAAAATATTAAAATATATTATTTGACTGAAGACTTTCTGTTTTTATGTAAATTTAAAAGAAGTCGTATAAAACTTAGAGGTTCATTTTATTGAAAAAATATTACGCAAAATAATTTTATTCTAGACAAGCGGACATTTTCAATTATGTAATTTCAGTTGTGCGTTTCATTGAAGTATAATGTCATAGAACAGACATCTCGAACAAAATGTGTCCCGCCCGGGAAGTTCGATTTTCAAAATTGCGCCACGGTTCTCCTTTCAAAATCGAACGAATCCATTGAAGATTGAAGCCACGTGGCGCCAATGCATTAGGACATACATGGTGTTCGCGGTGTCGGTTCTATATGCTAGTAATAATACTTCAATGAGTGCGTTTGGGTGTTTTATGAGATTCTGAATGTTGAGTTAGCTACAAATTCCTTCCAAAGAAGCGTGATGGCTTCCTCAAATCAAATGAGTGGCATATGCCCTGTAGTACCTACCTAAGCTACTAAAGGAGCTAAATAACTTAGTCATATTTGAATTAAACGGCAAAAGTGTACCAACGCGTTGTCAACGTGCATAAAGTGACAAAATATATTTGATGCAGTTAGACGATGTAACTACCCGCTAAACGAAATTATTATTACCTATAGTTTAACTGACAATTTATCATCGGCAAACAGCCATTAGTAGAATTAATCCTCGCAATAATTTAATTGAAAAATTTACGTACATTTTTGAATATGAAAGAGGTCGCTGAAGCGCGCCTAATTTCTCATTATTCGTATTTCGAATAAAGACGTCGAAACCGCGACGTCAGCGCCGAAATTTAAATTTGGAATGGCATTAGCATGGAATCGTTTGTTTAAATTTTATACGCAGTTGACTTTGAATGACAATTAATATGTCACCGGACATTAAATTATAAAATTAGCCCCCGTCTGTCTGTCTTGATTTAAGGGCTATTTCTAAATGTAAGAATGTACCGTTAATATTACAGTGTTTATCTTTATACTCGTAGTTATAATATTATAGTACCTATTTACTTTATATAATATCTAGAATACAAAGGACTGTATTAATTTATTGATGAAGCAAAAAAATTCCAAGGTATCCGTTTTAGTTTAGCTTGAATTTTAGGAATAGGTTGAGAATTAGGTACAGTCGACAAAAGAATTAAGTATGCAGGGCGTGATTCTAAAATCCTCTGTAATGTTTAATATGTATTACATATTGTTTACGTTATTATCCACATTAAATCATACCTTACGTATACAGGTATCGTTGTATATATCATATATCATTTAACATTGATAACAACACAAACAATCTGTAACATCAATAATTATAGGTTTTAAAATCATGCCCTGCATACCTAATTATTTTGCCGACTGTACCAAAGCAAAAGTATTTTGACTTTAAGCCCTCATCCAAGTTGAACGATGATTATAATCGAGGAGGACTTTATAATACAGATGTGTTGTAAGTACGAAAGCTCTCATTATTGAGACTTACACTTCAAACGCACCATATATTTATTTATTTAATCGTTTATTAGGCAATCCAACAGTGTTACAGGTACAACAAATAGATACAATATTAAAATATATATACTACGGCCAAAAATGGATTACACAGTTAGTAACTTAAGTTATTTTACATAGTAATAAAATATTTTTACATATTCTAAGAACGGTTGTTTAATTTACCAATACCAAAATTTGACACTTTTTATTTATTTATTTTACAAGGGCAAAAACTTAATGCCTAACTACTCTATGACATTGTCAACCAGTCAGCCCTGGCTGCTACAGATGCAATCCATCTCAAAACGCTACACAAACGCAGCGTCTGTACTCCGCCTAAGCTATAATACAATCCCCTTTCTTCCTACAATAGGACGGATAAATTTTACACGCTATTTAACAATAATATTAACGTGATTCGTACACGGACACGTGAGTCCGCTTGCTTCATTTACATATCCCTTTATACGAACCAAATTACAGTTTACACTAGTAATTCGATTATTACTCGCGTGCCTCGAGAAATTTATGTCCTTGCTCATTGAAGTATTATTACTAGCGTATAGAACCAACACCGTGAACACCATGTATGTCCCAATGCATTGGCGCCACGTGGCTTCAATCTTCAATGGAATCGTTCGATTTTGAAACGAGAACGGGGACTCAATTTTGAAAATCGAATCTCTCGGCGGGACACACATTTTGTTCGAGATGTCTGTTCTATGACATTATACTTCAATGGAGTAGTATGGTTTTATGTTACTACATACACTTACACCATAGACAATAGACGATTTCTCTCATTTTCACTCTTATCGGCCGCGGTGACTCTCACTGCAAGACGCGTTAAGAAACCTCGTTCCAAAAGAAGTTCGTTTCGTTCGTTCGTTCGTCGATTCGTTTAAAAAGTAATGTTGGGCAGAAATAATAGATTTCAAGGCTCATAAAAATTTGATAGTCATAGTACTGATACTACTGATACACAAAATAACAATAGAATAGTAACAAAGCTCAACTTTTGACTCATCTTTGATAAAAAATAAACTTAAAATGTACCTACATACAGTTAAGTTCCTAAATATAAAAATATATAAATTGAGCTACTACTTATTTGGTCAGACCGTTTTGATACTTTCCATTCGAATAAATGATGAGAAAAAAATGACACCGGACGCTTACGACCGTCATCCTACATAACTAACCGATCAATCGAAACGGAAGCCAAATGATCAAAAATTTAAGCCATTTTCAACCTAATATCCACTAGGTTTTTGATAGCCAACTATGATGGATGCGTAGAGTAACAATATTTACTTACGTAGCTAAAGAGTCAATTTGAAAGTGGTAACGCATTTATTGCAAAGCTGATTAGGTTAACTAATCTTGAAATTAAACTTTATTCAAATATAAGAAAAAAAAACCTACCAAAACAACACCTAAAGAATTTTAACGAAATAGTTTCCCACGAAAAAAACAACTGAATAACCTGTTTTTTCCTTTTTTCATTAGACATAGACATTTGAAGTATCTTTCAGTGTGAGCACAGAATACATACCTATAGGCACCTATAGGTAAAATCCATGGGTTAGGCGTAAGTTGTGGAGTCGAATACGTGAATAAAAATAACGAGAATGGAGGATAAGGAAGGCTATCAAGCCATGTCTGATATTGGATAACTCTAGGTGGATAATCCTTTCAATCTCGAAATATACCTACTGATATATACTAATATAGATATATTTTCTTCTAGAATCTTCGGGTTTCTTTTGTAAGATATGCAACAGACTTCAAAGGCGATGGATGAATCAATACAGTATAAGCATTGTAGTTCAGTAATACAAACATGACATTCTATCTTTCTGTGGGTAGATTTAACCTCAGATTTGAAGCAATTTTGAACATTATTATTAGTAGGATAACGAAGGGGACACAAGAACATGAAACTCACACTACTAATCGTTCCATCTTTTACTATCACAGGGTATATTTATTCCGCGCCAAATATCTCCCCCTAGAGACTTTATTAGCGCCGGCGACCCACCCATTATACATTTTTAAACCGTATCCATATAAATTAATGTCAATATCACCCCAGCGTAATATCAATCTCGTTCGTTGTTCGCGGATTACGTTACAAATAATATCATTTTGTACGGTGATTCGTTCTGAATGGTGTCTCGGAGTAGGGGTTCCAAATTTGAAATGTCGACTGCAGTGTTTTGTTTGATTTTTTGTTTTTAAATGTGAAATGTTAAACTTTTTCATAATGGGTTTGGTTGTTAACTAGTTGTAAGAAGAGAATTATTTTTCCATTTTTGTAACTTTTCGTAACCGTTTTAAGAGAAGATTTTTCTTTCGCTGTCTGTTAACTAGTTGTGAGAGGAGAATATTTTTTCCATTTTCATAGATCAAATTATTACTAACATTTTATTTAATTTAACATTCATTAGTTACTAACGTGGACGAAGACTGTTTTTCGAATATCTATCCTACTACATTTTATGTACAATTGCAAACACTTTTAAAACATTTTATTTTTAAACATTTATTAAAAATTAAACATTAGTAGGTATTTAGTGATACTTTTTGGTATCTACTGGATAAATAAACACTTTACATAAGAAAGTATAATAAACAATCAAATTATATTAGAGAAACCAAACATAAATCATAAAAGGAGCAATTAGCTGTAGCCTTAAAACAATTTCCGACTGTAATAATACAACTTGAATATTTATATTCGTCAATATATTATATCAAATTCGCCTGGAAAATAAATAAAATGTATATAATCTATCTCTATCGAGTAAAGTAGTACCAACATTATGAATCTAATGTCAAAGAATTATTAGCATTCAAATAAAAGCGTGATAACAATTCTATTAGAAACAGACTCGAAACAGAACATCTTAATTTAGAAATAAACTTACAAAGGTAGATAAGCAATTTACAAAAAGGTATCTTGGGTATCATATTTTGTGTCCTTGAGGGTACAAATATAATTTTGTGCTAACCGATATGGTTTAGGGGACGAGTGACAAAGAACACCTTATCAAATAAACAAGGGAAGATCCTCATCGTGAAGCGATCTGTCTGCACCAGGGTTACCATACGTCAATTATAGTTTGACAGGATATTCCTTCACAAGTTTTCACCTGCCGCCCATTGAAGTATAAACTCATAGAACAGACATCTTAAACAAAATATGTCCCGCTGGGAGGTTCTATTTTTAAAATTGAGCCCCCGTTCTCCTTTCAAAATCGAACGAATCCATTGAAAATTGAAGCTGATCGGCACCAATAAAATTCATTGGGACAAACATCGGTGTCTGTTATATACGCTAGTAATAATACTTCAATGCGGCCGCCTCACTTTTTGACCGAATTCCAACTGGGAGGTTCTCAAAACGGTATGTTTAGTTTTTTAAATGTTTGTTACCTCGGAACCGATTTGGGAAATTCTTTTTTTGGAAGATTGGTCCCATGTTTACAAAATTCAGTTCTAATATTGAGCTCTATTCGTAGTATTCATTATAGATGAATAAACCCGAACCGAACCGACGGACACTATTACCACGGAGGTACTTAACTTATACTTGGTATCTAACTAAACTTGTTAAATAATAGACTTTTGTGCAGTAAACTTTCTCAATTTATTCATTAACTGGGTTGATTACTTATACATATCGCACCCCTAGATGAAGACTCCGGTAAATCAAAAAACTTAATTTTTCAGAAATACCGAAAAACTGATTTTAGAATAGTTAGGAAAGATATCAAAAATCTAATAATATATACATAAAGGTACCATTTTATAATGCTTTTTGAATTATTTTATTTGTATATTGGCTGTTAAAATCCTAAGAAAATCGAGATTTTTTAGTTACTCTACTTTTGCAGCAGGAGTAAGCTACTTTTTTGTGCACTAAGTAGAGTTACTTTACTTTATCTGAAATAAAAATGAGATAGGTACATTACTTTTCACCTCAGAAATAAGATAAAACTTTTTTTTGAGGGTTTTACTATGCACAACCTGGTAAGCTTAGGAACACTAGCTTTAGTTTTTATTTTTATTTAAGTGCATTAAGCACTAAAATGGTTAAATGGTAGAAATAAAACAATTGTTTATGCAAAAAGTTGTTATAATTTTATTACAGCAAAAATTTGTTTGTACTTAGTGTTATAAAAACATTATGTCCTATAACCCCTCCGCTGTGAACGCGCTCCTAGAGCGTGTCGTAATTTTAGCACCCAATGTGAACAAGCTCCAGGAGCTTGTTCACATTTGGTGGACTACTGTGCGTCACAGTATGCTTCTATCTTGCTCAAACTTATACAAAGTATAGGGAAAAGTACAATGATGACAAACAAAAAATTTCAAGTCTATAGACCACACCCACAATGAGTATTGGATGTTTTAAGAGTCATTTTTGAGTCCCCCCTCCCCCCCGCAAATATTAAATGTTATTTTAATCGAATTTTTAGTTAATTTTGGTTTATTTTTATTCATTCATGTTAAACTATGGATATTTATGTAAATTAAACATAATAACTACGAAATAATGGTTGTTTCATTTAATTTTGACGATTTTTTCTTTTTATTTATTTATTTATTTCGCATATTTTTTTTCGCATTAAAATTATGAATACATTAAAAAACAATACGGGACTTATATTTGTTTTAATGATTAGCTTGTTTCATAACGATTCCAACGACATAAGTATTACATATAGCTCTCATAATATAATTCTGAGATAGTCATATTATAAAGCGCCCCCGCGTACCGCTCCCCGCTCCCCGCCGCGGCGTCACAGATCCGCGTCAATCTTTAAAAGCGCGCGTCACAGTTGAGAGGATAAAACAAACTGAGATCGTACTCAACTTATTATAAATAAATATTAATTATTCGTTTTTAAATAATCACATAAATGTACTTAAAAAAAAATATCTCTTTTATACTTTAAAAAATTCTTATTTCCTTTACCTGTCATTACAAAATCCTAAAATGTACAGCTACTGAACTAATATTAGTTAGAATGTTACTGCTCATCTAGAATTAACGAAGATTCTAAAATGCTGGGTGGTGAAGCTCCTTCAGCTGGCAACTCAGGCTCCTTTACTACATTGAGCATATCCTTACCAGGTGATGACAGAGTTCTTACTTCTTAGTGGCCAGGGTCCTCTTTTTATGCGTTTATCAATTCTAACATGAGTTTTTCACGGCCTTTTATTGTCCTAAAAATAAACAATGTTCATATTCAATAATAAATCAAGTAAAGTCAACCAACTCAAAAAATCCAAAAATATCACGTATTGTTTTTCATAACTTTATAACGAATAATAAAATCAATTAAAAATGTCATTAACAACCTATTTCTCTATTTAAAGTACATATATCACTAAACAGACAAGAATAAATGAAGTTAGAATTAAAATTCAACAAAACTACGTTAAATCGAAATTTAGGTTTACTTTCATGTAAATCTGAGTAAATCAAAATATCAAAAAAAAAATTGCAATATAGTCTCATCTAAACCCCTAAAAATCGAAATAAACTATTTTTATTATCAGTGAAATTTCAGCAAAACCCAATCATCTCAAAATAAACATGAAACTTACCTAACTAATTTCACGTAAACTCCTGCAACTCAAAATATCCCACTATGCAATCGTACTCCACCTGCGTCGACCGGGAGACAACTAAAAATGGTGGAGTAGTGTTCGCGCCGTTTGGGGTAAGATCATTCAAGTAAAGCAGCACTTCGTGCCATTTTTCGACAACGGTTTAAGGTATCGTTACGTGAGTTATATCTCCGTGTAGGTATTCGAGTCAGCAATTCGAAAACACCACTAACTCAAAACGCATACTTTTTGATTTAGTGGGGTTTTCATCTAGGGGTGCGATATTATAAAGAATCTGAACAGCGTGATTCAGAGTACATTTTTATAGCGACATCTATTATTATTTGTTAACATTATATATTATGTTCTATTTACAAATTATTCTTTATTATTTGAATTCAAATCATATTTGAATTCAAATTATATTTGACATTCCAAGTTTCTACATACTGCCAGCCAAAAGGCAAAGTTGAAATTTGCCTTTTTCTAGCAAAAAACATAACAACATAATATTAACAACTGGATACATTGAAAATTAAATTAAATAATTAATTGAAAACTAAATAAAATGTACCACAGAAACTACCAATTAATTGAACAAAACAACAACATAAGCTTTAAATTACATACAATTCATATTCTTATTTATCTACTGGTAAAAAACATAACTTTGATACAGGTCGTTTTATGGTTCCAGATTTAGTCTTTAAAGTAATGACTAATTATTTCATCATGTCCTAGATGAGTATCAATAATTCGACCGTATAACCACTAACACGGAGATAAGTTATCCTCCTTTATAACTACTACATCTCCAATGGTAGGTTCAGAGTTATGGATTGTCCATCTGTACCAATATAAAAACTTGGTGAGATATTCCTGCGATCATTGTCATCAAAATTATTTTACTTCGTAGTTTTTCTTATCTTTATAAACCTTTCTAAATGTGCTGTTGTCCCCATTTTAATTTCTTATTTATATTTTTAATAGGATAATTCAAAACAAACTCTTCAGGACTTCAACAGCTTCATATTTTTCTTCAAATTCACCTCTCATTTATCGTGCTTAATTTTTCTTTCTTGCTTTTTATTTAAATTAGCGAATCCATTCTTTTTCTTTGTTTGCTTAAACTTGTTAAACACATATCTGTCATCTTTTACAATGTCTTCTTCGCTTGCAAAATTTTCTAGAACTCTATTTTTATTGTTATCATTTTTCCAGGAATAAGAACTCTGCTTGTCATCACATTTTCCTTTTTTTCCTTTACTTTTATTTTCTTGTGCTTGCTTTAACCACCTATCGTCATTAGTTAAATAGCGTTCATCATTAGCAAATGGTTTTTCTTTACTGTAGTCCTTATTAGAATTTTGCTGAGTTTTATTATTAGTTTTATCTTTGGGTTCATAAAAAGACTTGTCATAGTCAGTCTCATAACGCTCTTCATTGCGACGGTATTTTGGTTTTACTTCTGTCCAACTACCACCAATTGCATCCTGCTCCTTGCGATAGTTTTTATCTTTATCTAGTTTATTTTCTAAACACTTCATTCTTTTTTCTGCTATTGTTCTAGAATTTGTCAATTCAGGAGTCCCGTCCTTGAAAGGAAGACGTACAATATATTTGCCACTATTGTTCCTCCACGTCGTCTCAACAAAGTGTTGTTCGCATCGGGTTTCTTCCTCCGTAAACATCTTTTCTTTGGGCTGCTGTAGGTCAGATTCTAACTCCAAGAATCTTTTTAGCATTTCATCACCTTCTGCGCAGCAATGCATCACCTGGATTTGTGGAGAGGAATCGGCTGTTGACTTTACCACTCCTGACAATATCCATCCAAGACTTGTGGCTTGTGCTAACAGTGTACCAGTTGGGCTCTTCTTTACTCCTTCTTGAAGTATCTGAGTATATACTTCTGCGCCCAGCAGAAGGTCAATACGATTGGGTGTAAAGAAGTCTGGATCAGCCAATACCAAATTCTTAATTTCTTCCATTTCTAGTGTCTCCACTTTTGTTGTTGGAAGAAAAGAGGTTATGTTTTTAATTACATATGCCTTTACAGGTATGACTACCTTAGCATCAATCCGGGACCTTATGTAGAAGTGTACCATAGCTTTTGATACAATATTCTTGTTTCCTCCCAGGCCAGTTACTATATTCCTTGCCGACATCTTCCTCAATCCTAAGTACTGAACTGTTGATTCAGTAATGAAAGAAGACTGCGACCCTTGATCGAGCAGTGCCCGAAGATCATACGCTTCTCCGTTTCGGGACATGGCTTTTACAAGCGCAGTGGCGAATAAGACCTGTTGTTTTATCTTGTCCGTCGAAAAACAAGAGACCAATTGCGTTGAGTTGGATGTGCTTGCTTCTGAAGCAGTTACAGTACATCCACTGGTTTCATTTTTATCTTCCTTAGAATCATAACTGTCATTGGAATGTAGTAATACGTGATGCTTTCGATTGCATATACGACATTTTAAATTAGACCTACAATTTTTGGCCGAATGATTGGTACCCATACAGTTAAAACAAATATTATTTTGTAACGCAAAGTTACGACGCGAGTCAATTGGTAAGTTACAAAAATCTTTACATAAAGACAATTTGTGATTAGATTTACAGTTTGGACAAACGACATCATTGACACTTTTAGTATGCAAAGACTTAGATGGTTGATTGTATCGCAAAGCCGGTTTGTTCGCTAAAAATTCAATGGCCCGAAACCGATTCGTCAAAAATTCTTTGAAATCATTATATGTGGGCAAATCATTTGTAATATTTGTTACATGAAATTCCCACTGACGTCTTGTCTCTGCATCTAATTTTAGTGTCAGGATGTGTATTATCATAATATCCCAACTGGTTGTATCAATACCTATATTGTTCAGTGAAGCCAAGCAGTCGTTGGTTGTATTAATGAGTTCCTTTAAACCATTTGACGATTCAGACAACAAATTCTTTTGACTAAGCAACCGTTTTAAAACATGATGAGAAACATATCTTTTATTATTGTAACGTTCAGTCAACAATTCCCAACATCTGTCAAAATTAGATTCCTGTATAGGAATGTGTCTGATTAATTGTTCGGCTTCACCAACCAATAAACATTTAAGATAATGCAATTTTTGAACATTGCTTAACGTATTATTATTTTTTATAAGTGAACAAAATAAATCCTGGAATGAAGACCATTCGGAATAATCCCCAGAAAAGGTTGGAATATTAATTTTAGGCAATTTTACGTTATTTTGACTCGGGCTTATAATATTAGTTGACTTAGTTTGTTCACTTTGTATGTTAGATACCATAGAATATTTTTGCTTTAAATCACCTTTATATTCTATGAACAAATCTTCAGTTTTATCATATACTTCATCCTTATTGTAATTTGAAACTTTTAAATCTTTTGCAGAATATTTGGAGATTAATTCATAATGTCCTTCTGTGAACTTTAACCACAATGCATCAAGAGTCTCTAATCTCCCTTCAAGGTATTCCTTGGTTATTCTATCTTTTGGAGATTTTTTGAAAGCAGTATGACTTCTATATATTCTTGATAACAACTCTAATTGTAAATTAATCAAAGACTCCATTCTGATCAAAAAATTTCAAAGTTCGAAAGAAAACAAAATTTAAAAGTTCAAATTGCAAATACAAATAAAACTGTAAACGGTAAAATTCAAAATAAGAAGAAGTTCACAAACACGAAAAATGACAAGTTTTAAAAATTCAAAAGTTCAAATTAAAAGTTCAAGTTTAAAGTTCCACGTTCAAAAAAGTTTGGAGAAATTACTCACTGGTTTACTGCACTTCACCTTGTGACATGACATTTACGTCACGTCCCTTCCGTGGCCCAACGTTGCGGCACCTTTGCAACGTGTGGTCGGCAACTCTCCTGGTTGTTTATCCGTACCACTATCCGCGTCCGTCAGGTTGGCGGCCTGACAGTTTCCCCCACGCTTATTATACACTTTTCACTATTGTGATGAGATTACACCCGCGTGATACTGCACTCGCGTGACACTGCACTCGCGTGATACTCGCACGATGAGGATACTCCACTCGCGTGATACTCGCACGATGAGGATACTTCACTCGCGTAATACTCGCGCGACGAGGATACTCCACTCGCGTGATACTCGCGCGACGAGGATACTTCACTCGCGTAATACTCGCGCGACGAGGATACTTCACTCGCGTAATGGTCATAGCACACATATCAACTCGTAAACGGAACGTAAACGTATCAACTCTTGCATGTCAGTATTCTTTGTATGAAACTCCCTACTGTAAAGCACACTTATCGGATCCGTAACGTAATCGCCTCGCCTCGAGACAAGCTCACGAACCGCGGTACGGTGCGTGGACGACTTGCCGTACCCGCGCTTACGTCTCACCGTACGCTATCCGTCGACTTTCCGTTTCCTAGTGCACGCCCCGCGCCGCGTACCGCTGCGTCGGCGAACTGCTGTCATTCATTCCGTCAACCAGCGGCCGGCGAGCCGTAAGCGCGGCGTCGCCTAGCCGTAGCCGAGCTTACGTTAGGTTGACGGCGAGGCGATCCGGTGCCGATCCCTTTCCGAGTTGATATGTGCGCTACGACCATAATACTCGCGCGACGAGGATACTGTCGGAGACTTCGATTAATCGACCGAAGTCCCAAAAATAAACAGGACACGTTACACGGATCCGGTCTTAAACACCGAGTGCCGGCAAGAATCCACCTCGAAGGACCATGAATAAACCCGAACCGAACCGACGGACACTATTACCACGGAGGTACTTAACTTATACTTGGTATCTAACTAAACTTGTTAAATAATAGACTTTTGTGCAGTAAACTTTCTCAATTTATTCATTAACTGGGTTGATTACTTATACATATTATAAAGAATCTGAACAGCGTGATTCAGAGTACATTTTTATAGCGACATCTATTATTATTTGTTAACATTATATATTATGTTCTATTTACAAATTATTCTTTATTATTTGAATTCAAATCATATTTGAATTCAAATTATATTTGACATTCCAAGTTTCTACAATAGACCTTAGGGACTTTATGCTATAATCGTGGCTTCTCTAAATGTCATGATGATAGCATAATGCGATTAACTTAATAAATAAGTGTAGGTAAAAGCCTGTAATTGTTTTCCTTATGTCCGGGGTTTATTTTCTAAAATGTTGGTATCTCTGGTCGTCAATCTCCCGCCAAATTGTGATTTGATATCCCACATTATTCCGCCATCGCCCTACAGCAGATATTTTTTTCTAATATTATCATTTTGTAATTCCGCTTGTATATAATAAATAACAATCATGACGCATCGTTTTCTGTATAGAAACTATTATTATAATGTTGCCTTTACACTTATGATTTTTTACTTTTTTACTAATTTTATTAATTTATCTCCACGTAATGATTCAAGGATAAGTCAAGTTTTATCTTGCGTCGTGTGGTGAAGTGTTTTTACTTAGCTTTAAACCTGTTAATTAACTTACCTACGCACTTTATTTAGGTACTACATATATTGAATATTTTTTGTTTTTTTTACGTGCAATTGTGACAGGTTCTTATCACGCAAGACGGCATTTTTTCATTTTGTTATTAAACAATTTTGGCGAGTGACAAGCGAGTGAATGAAGTAAGCCACCTGGCTGCAATGCATTTCCCCGACTCGATGTTCGGGGTGTCTGTTCTATACGAAGTAATAGTACTTCAATGAAAAATTAAAATTTTTTCTACATTCATTTTTTCTTCATTGACGACCCGTGTGGCGCAATGGTTACCATGCCGGATCGCCGCGCCAGGGTCCTGGGTTCGATTCCAGCGAGGCGGAAATTTGAATGATGAGTTTGAATTTCTGTTCTCGGTCTGGGTGTGTGTCCTTGTCTTGTGTGTTGTCCATGGCACCCACGACACAGGGAATCCTAGTGTGGGGCTATGAGTGTGAAGCGTTATTTATTTATTTATTTATTCTTAGCATACTCATGGTTACTTATTACTTGGATTTAATTTACCTACATCGCATACATTTACGACAGTAGTTTGATCATTGACAATTAATGAACTTTCATTTCCTAGTAATTAAAATTTATTAGAAACTGAACACCAGCGTTCATCACACTTTTTTTACTAAAATTTGAAACTGTTTTATTTTTTAATATTTTTTTATTTTTATTAAGGCTTAAATAAGGATTAGGTACATTTCGCATCGTATTACAAAAAAGTTACCGTGAGAACTTCATAACTAAAATGGTTAGACGAAATGTTTTTCTTATAAAAATAATAATCGTGTCCAAACATTGGAGAAACTGAAAAAGCTTTTTTTGGTTATTGTTCCCCTCGGCCGTTCAATGGGGAATCAGACGGGCCAATTAGATTAGAACGTAACTTTTCGCGCCACGTGCCGCGCATGCGCCGTCAAACCAAGTTTGACAGCTAAACAAACATGGCTACCGATTGCGGAATCAAATCGTTATTAATATTATATCAGCAAACACATTGTTCTTTACGGAGGGCATTGTACAAACATAATTTTGGTAATTGCTACCGTTTCCTCCCCTATTACTTTATAGGGGGAATCGACTACGGTCTCTTTGATTTCTCAGAAATGGTTTCTTGAGTAAACGTCATTAATTTTAAATTAATTTATTATGCAAAATTCAGCACGCGAAAACTGTTGAATGGATTTTCGTGAAATTTAGCATATAAGTAGACTATGATCTGAAATAGATCAAATGAAATAGATGAAATAGATTAGCGTATTTATTGTCCCAGAAAACACGGGGAAAACCACGGGTAGAATGCTAGTTTATAATATTAGTAGGATCAGTAGGACTATAACTTGCAATCATAATAGTTAGCTCGTAATAGGAAGGAAAGAGCACTATTGGATTTTTTTCTCATTATATTGTATACCTACCTAATCCTAGTTATTGTTATATTGTTGCATGGGAATTCCACCTAATGGTAAGTGACAAAGTTGTCTTCCAAGAAGATGAACTTTGACGTTCACCTATTCATTTCTAACAATCCACAACAGAAAAGTTCCCCAAAACAAAAATATAGTTCAAACCAATGATATTTAAAAAACATAGATTCGCCATGCCCTTACAAAACCACTAAAAAATCTGTTCCGAAAAGAGCTACAACAACACGCGTTTATCATTTGTTTCACTACACCAATCACACTACAACAATAAACGAAGGTATTTTAACGTTGTACATCAAATCTCAAGTACTTCTACAACAACAAAAGCGTGCGTATCGTCTTATATTGACAGAGTGACCACGAGCAGACGAGATCAATTGACCGCTCTTATGATCTTCAGTTTCGGCGCACTGGTGACGTATCTACCTCTTTTTATTTATAATATCATTGGTTAAAACCCGTACCTATATAGCGAACGGTGGCGGCCGCGGCCTGGCGCTCGACTACTGCAGGCTTTGTGATGCAGATAACCTTAATCCATGTCTGTCGGCTACGTGTCAACACCAGCGCGCAGCGGCGGGGGACGGTCGCGTACTATGGATATCCTTTGACGATCCTGTGGACCAGTTAGTCTTGATTTTTGACGACCACTCATCGATTCTCGCGGCAGACATAAATCAATAAAGTCGCGGATATTATTTTGTGCGAAAAAGCAAGAGGTGCATACAGTCGTTAATTTTATTGACATTAACAGTAACATTGACACTAACATTAGCATTAATTTGATTTATTAATTATATTTTTATTACAATTTTAAAGTTTAACGTATGTAATTATTGTACGCCTATAAGGCAGGACATAGCGATCAATTTGCTTATTTGTAACATCTGTATATTACCCTGTACCTATTGTCCACAATAAAGAGTGATTTGATTTGATT
The DNA here is from genome assembly GCA_963932265.1 of Thymelicus lineola. Classification (NCBI taxonomy): domain Eukaryota; kingdom Metazoa; phylum Arthropoda; class Insecta; order Lepidoptera; family Hesperiidae; genus Thymelicus; species Thymelicus lineola. Next base: position 4,243,209 of record OZ010703.1, on the reverse strand, counting down.
TGAACGTTGAGCGTCGCCGCATTGAATAATTATGTATTGAACCAATTTAAGTGCAAAGTTTTGAGAGAGCGTTGGCCCTGCTCTTCCAAGCAATGTATTTACATTTACATTGTTACTAGATGACCGGGCGAACTTCGTATCACCTAACAAGTGATATATAATAACAAGTAATATTGTGACACGATAATTTTATATATAAGATACTCTTATACTCCTATTATACTTTTATACTCTTAGCAGATTTTACAGCACCAAGGTGATTAACTGTTTATAATACATCTGACGAGAACTTAATACAGACTTCCTTGTCGTATCCACACGACGCCACCCGGGCGAGAGGTACAGGCAACAGCGCGAAAGGATTATGAAGGGCTGAGATAGCAATTTGCGGCGTACTTAATTACAAGATAAATTAGTATGTAAATTAATAGTCCTGCCGCCGGGGTTTGTACATAGACGAGTGATGCGTCGGCCCGCTAATGTTGTAATGCAAAAGTTTGTTAAATGGTAGCTGCTCAGTAATAGAGTTTAACTCATCATTAAAATCGACCGTGAATTGTTACCGCGTGTCGTAGTGTCAAAGAGCTAGAAATAACATTGGCAATCATTGAAGTATAATGTCATAGAACAGACATCTCGAACAAAATGTGTTTCCCGCCCGGGAGGTTCTATTTTCAAAATTGAGTTCGCGTTCTCCTTTCAAAATCGAACGAATCCATTGAAGATTGAAGCCCATTGGCGCCAATGCATTGGGACATACATGGTGTTCGCGGTGTCGGTTCTATACGCTAGTAATAATACTTCAATGTTGGCAATGCCTTTGGTGTAGCTAACATCTAGATATAGGCAATGGTGACCACTTTAAAATTGGATATATTGCGATTTTTTTTGCTTATATTTAATTTCTTTTTTCTTTTTACTAAACAATGCTTTGAGTAGTTAATCAGTAACTGATCAATTTGTCCGTTGCTGTTATTAATGATTTATTTTATTTTTAAAAACCTACGATCTGAACTTTTTCTGACCTGTAGAATACAAGATTTTTTAAAATCTATTGCTCCTATAAAGTCCCCTGATATCAAATTTTCTTAAATATCTTCAATGTACAGACATCGATGAGTTACAATTTTATTATATTACTAAGAAATCGTCCTCGCTTCGCTTCGGGAAAAATAGTAAAAAAAATATAATATAGCCTATGTCACCCGGGGATAGTGTAGCATCCCAACAGTCAAAGAATTTTTCAAATCGATTCGGTAGTTTCGGAGCCTATTCAATGCAAACAAACAATCAAATCTTTCCTCTTTATAATATTAGTATAGATATTATGTGCATATAGTAGGTATAGATGACTCACCTATCCAATTCTAGCAAACTATTGATATTTTGTAATAGAGATTGGTATTTTAGTTAATGTTTAATTGTTAACCTCTCGTGGAGAATAACTTAGGAAAATTATAGAACCAGAATATTCCTCATTGTTAAACTAGGAAGTTTATCCTGAAGTGGTTCAGTTGTTAACAGTTTGAACATTCGGCCGACAGATGGCGCTCTTCTGCTAATTGGATTGTTTGGTCAAGATTTAAACTTTAAGACAGAGCCAAGTTCTTGAGAGTACCCATTGTTATAAGTATTTGAACGAGGACCTATGTATTTACTTAAATATCTGGTTGATTTTGGATTCGTTATTTGCTTGTTTGTTTACACATAGATACAATACTGTATAATGTACAAAAGAAAGTATTTTTTTCTTTTATTATAAACAGTAAAAAAAAGATTTTATCGCTAGATAGCGATTTCTTCTAGAGAACTTTGGACAGACTGCAAAGAAGAAAGAACATGTAGGAAATATCATACACACTATCCTTGCTTCCCGCCTGCGATACAAGAGGATCCGGGTTCAATTCGCGGCCGGAGGAAACGTTTACTTATACATATAAAAAGAAAAGAAAAGAAAAGAAAAGAAAGAAAGAAATACTTTATTCCAATAGTTACTTACTACAGATAACAAACAGGTATGGGTAAAATAAAAAAAAAAACAAAAAAATATTACACAGTTAAAGCATTAAGGAAACATACATACAAACATACTATATGACATACAAATGTTTGTCTGGGGTGACTCGTAGGTTTAGTGATGTGTAATTAGTGTTGTCCATGCCATCAGTGACATAGGGAATCCTACTACGGAGGTTTCTACGGAGGCTTTCTATGCTCCTTTTTCCGAGATGTAATCTCCATAGGAGGACCTTTCTTCCCCAGTCGTTATCGCTTCTTTGCACTATCATGTAACATATCGCTCACCCAGTAATACAACGGCACATTTACGTTTGTCTTTACAGAAACGAGGATCAATTTTTTCATAAAAATGTTTAAAATTATTTTTATAAGTTCTGTTTCCGTTTTTTACAGATTGTATGGGTTTAGTTACTAGTATAGGCATTTATACATATTTACCATTATGTAGATTAGGCACTTTCAAACACGTATACCATGTAAACTCAATTTCGCATTTTTTGCAGATGTGCCATTATAATTACTGGGTGAGCGGTATATCAACTATACATGACCTACCTATCCATTGCACAGTTAGCTAATTATTTAGGCTTTGTCTGGTCTATTTATTACTTCGTTACAATAAAAATTTAAAACAATATTAAATTGGATGCATCAGAACAAGTTTTATCAAGAGATAATTACTTAATTCACCCCAAAATCAAATTGATACACTTGCAAGCGTCGCGCAAGGACCCTAAATACAATTTTCGCCCTTATTAGATATCAATCGACGCGTAAAATTAAAAATATATCGCCATGACAGTATTCACCATGACAATGAGTGGATTATGGCGATCCATTATAGCGGTAGATGGTGCGTTGCGATTTGCCATGAGATGTCTCTATTGACAACCTCGTAACTTTATCCAGATTGGAAAGAAATAGAGGTAGGTATTTTGTTTACGTAGGTATATTTTTATTATGGACTAGTAACCGCCTTCGCGTTGCTTTGGTTTTCGTACAGATCCCTATTTTTTTTATAAAATATACTGGATGTTAGATACTCAGAAACAATAGAGCATCCAATCGGTGAAGAATTTTTGATATCGGTTCAGTAGTTTTTGAATTTATTAATTACAAACAAAAAAACAAAACATCAAAACTTTTCCGTTTATAAAATTATACGTTTAGAAATTGCCGAAAAATTAGCAAATGATTGATGATCACTTGATGGTAAATGATAGGCCAAAGGCATAATTAGCTGATGCGTTGCCGGTCAAGAAAAGGACTTGTCGTGTTTCGGCTGTGGCTTGAGAGTCAAATCTTTGTTTTTTCTCTTTGGTCAGCAGCGCATCGAGGAGTCTTTGATATTGTTGATGGTTCATATTCGTCAATGACCAATTACCATCAGACCATCGTCTAGTCTTTTTAGGCTATTTAAAATAAAATTTTGCTATTTTATTAAAAAGTATGTATTACAAAACCCAAAAAAAAACATAATAATTATTATGAAAATAATCCAAATTAAAATATCATACAATAACCAATAAAGTACCAGGTCAGCAGAAATCAGCAGGAATTCGTTCCGCAAAGCCGCTCCCGGTTCCCGCCAGTTACGCTATGTGTATAACTACCCTCGTTCTCCGGTATTAGCTGCTTACTCAGTCGTGTGATTAAAAATTATGCAAGCAAAAGGCGCCCGGCGGCCGCCGCGAGAGGACGTGCGGTCGGCGCGTGCCCGCCTTTATTGCTTTTAAAAGCTTTTTTAAACGTTAATGCGTTGAAGATTAAGCGGTTTGTAATTGTTTTTAATATGGAAATACTAAAAGATAGACAGTTGAGGAATGATTTGAGAAATAAGTGGGTTTTTGCAGTTTGTAGTGTGTACCACTTATTTGATGTTGGAATTATCATTTTGTTAAATTTTTTAATATGATTTAATACTTAGGTAGGTCCTAAGTATTTAAAACTAAAAAAAATACGCCCAACCTCACTAAAAAAATATTACCTCTTTCTTAAAGACTCACATCATAACTAAGCAGGCAAACAATTAAGACAAGCAAATACAAATAAATGTTTTTAAAGTCTCTGTCTTTACCAATAATAATATTAAATGAATATATGAAAAAGAGCGCCCAGAAACTGAGTCAGTCTAATTGAGCCACTTGCAGTAATTTCATTCAGACATGGCACCTAGATAAAATGCGATAGACTAATCAATCATTAATAAAAAATGTAAAAATTTTATCGTAGATTTTTTACTAATTAATAACATCATTGTAGTTTTAGAGAATTTTGATATGCCATAGTGGATCAAAAACGTAGGGATTGTAGTCATGCATTAACAATAAGATATAAAAAAGGACGGAACCTTGTAATGTAAGAATATGATATATCTATAGTAAAATACCTTTAGTACTTACTTAACTATTGTAGTGTATAGCGATATTGTAGCGATACAGATTAGTAATTACTAACGGTCATAATCGAGATATCTCGAGACATCTTCATAATCGAATGATTCCATTAGTATATCTCATAATCGTCCACCACTACTTGCCGAGCACTCTCTGTCCCTCCGCCAGGAGTATATGTGTTCTGTGCTCTGTCCGGACGCCGACCGAGTAGGACGTGTAGTGAAAGCGATTAGTTTATTATTGGCACCATTCGAACCACTACAACTATTAAATGGCGTAACATAATCATTCGACAATCACCCTGATGCCGTCGTAGCGGGGTGCCACGGCCGCTAAGCTCTGCGACGCGTGTTCGGCCGTGAAATGGTTACTATCGATTGGGTTGTCCCTGGAGGTAACAGACTACCGGAGACAGATGATAGGGTACTGAGACTGAACACTTATAAGGCGCTTCGCCCTGTAATGCAATCGTCGTTAGTGCGATATATTTTGTCTGTTTGGGGGTCTGTATTTTTTTTAAACTGTGATAGCTGGTTTGAATAGTCGCTGGTTTTGAGCGGTTTGGGTTGGTGTCCACCCGTAGTGAAATGTTTTTTTGAGCTTTGGTATAAAAAAAGTCTTATCTAGCGCATCATAGACTAGGCGTCTATTACACATATTACGTTTCCTTATGTCTAAAGTCTTAAAAGCTTAAAAAAATATTTCTTTCGTTGCTACATTTCTTTGTATGGATTAAATAACATTATTGGGTAAACTTGGCTTTTTACTTCTCTCCAACGGTGATACGGTTAAAGCTTTCCGACAAAACAAATCGGCGAAAGCAATTTTCTCTTACGGACTTAATGCGAGCCTTACTGCTCCGGATGACCGTACACCTAAACGTCAAATTGTATATTTTTAAACTGTATTTTTTTGTATTTTTAATAATGTAATTTTACGAAATATGTTAATTTGAACTCGAGATGGTATTGGTATTTTTTTTACACAAATAAGATGTAAAGTTGACCACGATCCCACCTGATGGTAAGTGGAGATGTGGTCCAAGGTGGTGAGCACATTAACTTAATATTGCGCCAATCTGACCAGTTCTGAGCAGATTTCTTTAGGTCGTCAGTCCACCTGGTGAGACGTGGTCTCCATTCGAGGACTTTTCTTCAGCAACGGTTATATGTAGTTATTCTGGTTATCGACAGTTATTCGGCTTTTACTCCAATATAAGCATTTTTCTGTAAAAAGTATGAGAATTTAGATTCTTGCTCCAACACAATAAAGTGTAATTCAGATCGCACAGCGCTAATCGTCAACAGACGTCGACATCTAGAAACGTCTAGAAACGTCTATTCTGAGCTTAAATTACGAAACACATCAATTATAGCTATATTATCTGGTCTAGTAAAAAAGTTAAGTAAACATTGTTCGATTTCCGAATTATATTCCAAATTTAAATCATGTCGCGCCAGAAATACCAGCGGGTGTACACTCCCCGTTATGATTCTTTTTAAAAGCTTAAAGCTCATTCAAGATCCGCCTAAATATGCAGCTTTTAAATGAAGTCTTAGACACCATCTGTTTCCATTGCACCCGGAGGAAAATGTTATCGTGCAATGACGTTTTTTATGGTGTTATTCATAAGGTACTTACTATCATTATTATTATATTACAGCATAAGTTATGCTGTAATTCAGGTCAATCATTCACCCAAAAATTAATTAATCTTGTCAGATTTTAATTGCAATTGAATGATCAAATGGAGATATTACCTATCAATGATAAACGACGCATACATGATTACATTGCGGATAATATTAATTAAGTACATACGTCGGTAACGAACTAAATATTGAGATACTTAAATTTATTTAATTTATTAAAAATTGCATACGTGCTAATGCTGTGTCTTAAAACTTGTGATGATTCTAGTTTTCATGAAGAATCCGATGATTCCATAATAATATTATAATAAAACTAGCTGTTGCCCGCAGCTTCGCACGCGGAAATTATGCTTATTATGAAATTATATTTGTACCCCTCACAGAAGAAAATTTAATAACAGGTTAATTTATATTGAATATAGGACTTTATAAAGTAAAACCTACGATACAATCACATATCATTCCTCCGGCAGCGGGTTTTGAAAAATAAACAATATTCACATTAAGTACTTAATTTGCTTTTTTTCTTTTTCATGAAAAATTTGGAAAATTCGAAAACATGTATTTCATCAATTAAAGGAGAAACGTTTGAAGTAAATTTAAAGCAAATTGTTGATATTTTAAAAATAATCCATACAAAGTTTCATCTTGTTTCCAGGGAAACATTTTAATTTTTCTGGGTGAAAAGTTTTCTAAAATATGACTAAAAGTATAAGAAACAAAACCAATTTCTGTCGAAATCAGTCCACGGGTTTTGATGTGATGCCCGGACAGACAGACAGACAGACAGACAAACAATAATTTTAAAAACAAATTTTTGGTGCTCTAACATGTTATTGAAGTGTTATGTATTGGTTAAAAATTTCAATATTAATCCCTCTCCCTCTTTTTCTCTCTCTCCCTCTTCCACTCATAGTCCCTCTTCAACTTCTTGTCCCTCTCCCTCTCCCGCTCCATTTCTCTCTCCCTCTCCCACACCTGGTCTCTCGCTCGCTTCCTATCCCACTCCCTCTCCCGCTTCCTGCCCCTCTCCCTCTCCAGCTCTATCCCTCTCCCTCTCCTGTTGCCTATCCCTTTCCCGGTCCATCTCCTGCTCCCTGTCCCTCTCCTTTTCCCGTTTCCTATCCCTCTCCCTCTCCCGCTCCCTGTCCCTCTCCCGCTTCCTGTTCCTCTCCCGCTCCCTATCCCTCTCGCACTCCCGGTCCCTCCCCCGCTTCCTGTCCCTCTCCCTCTCCCGGTCCTGGTCTCTTTTCTGCTTCCTTTCCCTCTTCCCTCCCACTCCCAACCGTAGAGTCCCCTATACTAAATTTTTGTTTCTCACTATAAGCTTACATATTAATTTTCATTATGACGAAGTTCCTGTTATTTTTTCTCTTAGGGGATGAAATTCCTAAAAACCTGTTTAGGTTTATTTTTGATTAATTTTCACATTTCTGAGTTCGATATTGACAAAGCGTCGTACAAACTTACATCCCTGGGTTAAAAACCCTCAGGGGATGAATTTCCAAGAAAACCTGTAACAATTATTTTTGTTACTAATTATAAGCTTAAATTTTTACATTATTTCAGAGTTCAAAAATGACGAAGTTTCTTAAATACATTTACATCCCCTTAGTTTTGTCCCATAGAGAATGAATTTCGAGAAAACCGTAATACAGTTATTTTTTGTGTGTAACAATAAGCTTATATACAAAATCTCACCCTTCTTACTTTAAAACTGACGAAGTTGCCATACTAACTTACACACTCTTATTGAACCCTTTAGGGGTTGATTTTCCAAAAAAACACAACTTTAAAATTTTTTTTCTAATCTTGAGCTAATATATAAATTTTCATGTTGTTAACTTCAAAAATGACGAAGTTGTGTACCGAGTTCCATCCTCGAAATTAACCCTTTAAGGGATGATTTTCCTAAAAAATGTGTTAAAAAGTTAACTTTTGTTTATTACTATAAACTTACATAAAAATTTTCATATTTATACCTCGAAAACTGGTGAGGTTGATTTGTATGTAGTTGACTACCAACCCCTATTTTTAGGGGATGAATTTCGAGAAAACCGTGATACAGTTATTTTTTATGTCTAAATACAGGCTTAAATACAAATTTTCACCCTTCTTACTTCAAAACTGAGGAAGTTCCCATACTAACTTGTGCTGCCTTAATTAACACTTTAGGGGATGATTTTCCAAAAAAACATAATGCTTCAAAATTTAGTTTCTAATTTTGAGCTAAAATGTAAATTTTCATGTTTTTAACTTCAAAAATGACGAAGTTGAGTACTGACTGTTGTCCTCTAAATTAACACTATAAGGGATGATTTTCCAAAAAAATGTGCTAAACTTAATTTTTGTTTATTACTATAAACTTACATAAAAAAATTCATACTTATAACTCTAAAACTGACGAAGTTGGTTTGTATGAAAATGACTTCGGACCCCTATTTTTGCTAGTTAGGGGATGAATTTCCAAAAATCCGTTCTTAGCTGACGTCTCCTTAGCATAATCTATCTCCCTGCCAAATTTTATCATAATCGATTCAGTACTTTCTGAGATTTTTTGTTTAATCAGTGGTGTGTCTCTTTTCAATTTTATATATATAGATAGTATTAAAATATTTTGTTTACTACAATCTACAATTTATCTTATGAACCTGCAACACATGTTTTTAATTGTATAATTAAGTAGGGTAAGAAATTAATTTAAAGTTATTGATCGCTACATAAATAGGTATTTGCTGCTTTAACCTAGGTGTCCTAAGTTAAAGATAATAATTATTTTGTCAAAGAAAGTAAGTAATATCCTTTACTATTCGTTAAATAAAACTTTTATAAGCAGATATTATCTTTACTTTTACCTTTATAAATCTTTGTGACACTAGAGCGACAACTGAAGTTAAAGAACAAATAAAATTACCAAAATATTATTCAATCTCAAAGAGGCAACCACATTTGCTTCACAAAGATATACTTTTATAAACACAAAACTGCAAAATAAGCCCGGATTGTTTAAATTTTCCCGTGTGTCAATGGAAACGAGCTCCCGGAAAGACGCAGTAGAAGGCAATTTATTAAAGAATTGAATAAGCAATTACTGCCGATTCGTGACATTTAAGTGCCGACTTTGTGCCGATTCGTGCCGATAAAGTCCCTACATCCTCAACGATGGGGATTTTAAAGCTCTCCTTCACTTACGGAAAGCCCTAATTTGAAATCTACATTTTTATGTAGAACTTTGAGCTTGGATATTTGGATGTTTACAAATGTTTCTTGCACCTTTTTCAAGGATTGACGATATTATAGTCTACTAGGAAATCGGCCTCGCTTCGTTTCGGGAAAAATAGTAAGAAAAAAATATAATATAGGTACCCTATGTCACTCGGGGATAGTGTAGCTTCCCAACAGTGAAATAATTTTTCAAATCGGTTCAGTAGTTTCGGAGCCTATCCAATGCAAACAAACAATCAAATATTTCCTGTTTATTGTATTAGTTAGAATATATGCTTGGATTCTTGTCAAGCATTAACAATTTCATTATAGGATCTTTGAAATTAACTTATCATTGTTAAGAAAATGACACCAGCTATACCTATTTACCAAATGTTTATTGAACAATCTATAGGTTTACAAGGAGGAGTTAATACATACATATCCTTCACCACAAAACTAACCAAGTCAAATGAAGAGCTTGAATTACATGTTCTTGTGACTAAAATTTTAGGCTTTTCTACACAGACTTGACAACCATTCAGATCTCAATTCTTTTTTTGAACATGGCTCTCATTTCACATTTATGTTTTTAATGGGTATGATATTAAGCCAATACAAATGTTTGTCTTTACTTCTAACATTGATTTTATTTAATATAGATTAGAGTATAAATAAACATTATCTTTATAAAGTCGTAAAATTGTTCCTTGCTTTACGATTTTAACTCATACCAAACCAAGCTTAAACAACATGTGAACAAGGTTGATAATCCCGTCAGCAATAGCCAGAATTTCAGTACTCTGACTGTAACAGCGATGCAGTGAGTAAGAACGTCGTTTAACAAAGCAATTTGTCGGAAACTATTGCAGGCATTAGTTGCAAGAAAATGCAATAAACATATCTGCTACAATACACATCTGCTGATAATAGAACACTTACTTATATTGCTTCGGATATAGCATTCTAGATGTTGCAGAGCAGTCTGCAGTATTGTTAGGGTATTGGAAACGATATTTCAAATAACATTCAATGCGAGTTAGGGATGCACGATATACATCGATGTATTAAAACACTCGATGTATGGAAACACCGATTTAATCCGATGTTTTTTTAATACGTCAACATCGAGTAAGCATCGATGTTTTTTATTCGATGCATCGAAGAGGCAAACCTAAAGAAAAAAAACCTTTCCTTAGTTTTTGGACATAAAATTCATTGCCGATGACCTTTTTTTTTCCCAACGCTAGTAAAAATAAAAAGAAATATCGATGTGTTTTGTGAAACATCGATATAACATCGATGCCACTTATGCGATGCATTGCATCGAAAAAAGCATCGATGTTTTTTTTCAATGTCCATCCCTAATGCGAGTATCCAGTATATCTTCTATTTCACAATACGAGTAGATAGCGTTATATGTACCCAAGAACTTTATATAGGTATACCTACATCTGGATGGCAAGCTTTGAAGAGGTACCTGAAGACAATGTATAACTGGAAAGTTATATAAACGGACACGGTCGTAGCCAGAGGGGGGTTTGGGGGTTTAAAAAAGGTTAGGTTATTAACATGACGTACTATTCACCCCATATATTGTATCTTTAGATATCTTGAAACAATAAACACTGCTCGAAAAAGGACTCCCTTTACGAGCAGGACTCCCCCAAGTCTCAATTTTCTTATGATTATAAGGGTTATTTTATGTACTTTTACTCTTTTTATTTTCTTGAATGTCGTACCTTTAGAATTCTATCCAATATGTTTTTTGGTAAACGCCAAAAATTGAATTGAAGTATTGGACATATTTTTATTATTTATTGGGCAGAGAATTATGTTCATGTCGTTCAATTTATAACAGTAATTTTCTTAAAATTCTTAGATAAGCCACTTCAATTCTAAATGTACGATTATGTGAAAGTTTGTATAGATGTTTGTTACTCTTTCAAACAAAAAGTGCTGAACGAATTTTCATGAAATTTAGCACACAAGTAGATCATGATTGGGATTAGGACATAGGGTGATTATTATCCCGAAAAACGCAGCTAAAGCCGTGAAGCGCTAGTTTATATCATCTTTATATTCCTTTTATTGTTCTAATCCTGATTACATGCATGAGAACGGCGTGGTATCCCGATTTGCGATCAAAGCTCAGGCCGGGAGCGGCAGCAGTAATGGAGGCAAATTTACATTTAATTAAATATGACACGTTAGTTTAGCGGTTGATGCGCATCCATTTTAGATGCCGAGACTTTAAACTGGAGTTACACGAGAACTTATTGCGACTGAAATATCCCAAAGTTGGTCTAGCTAGGCGCGGTGGAACTAAACCCTAAATCAAATTACGATGACACGTTAGTTTAGTGGTGATGCGCATCCATTTTAGAAAGAAAGAAAGAAAAATCTTTATTTACGGCTTTTCACCGCACAGAATCAGGAAAACAAACATAAACATCTTAAAAGAAATATAATAAATAAATTATGCAAATATGTAAATTAAGCAAAACAAAAAAGAAACAAAAGATCAATAAAAATAAAAATAAAACATTAAAAAAAGGGATCTGTGCTGCAGTACAAAGCCGTAAAAAGGACCGAACTCAGCGAAAGCCGCGATAAGAACGGCACTGTTTTTCAGATGCCGAGACTTTGAACTGGAGTTACACGAGCACATAATTATGTGCAATATTATTGCGATTGCAATATTCCAGAGTTGGTCAGCTAGGCGCGGTGGAACTAAACCCCAAATCAAAGAACTAATCAAACTACGGTAGGAATGCACTGAATCTGCGGACTTGGAAGCATGGAATTTTGTTCAAGGATTATTTATTGACTGTATGTACACTATACATGCACATTTAGAAAGGATATCGACATATTCACACCTATACCAGGTACCAATATAATTTTTATTATTAGATACGTGTTGGATTAGTGATACACATACAGAGAATTGCTGTATCCAATTTTATAAAGTCTTAGCACTGAAATAAAATTTACTAAAAAAAATACATGTCTTCACATTTAATCGACAAACTCTATATAGATTCATTGTTTTTAAAATTTCATTTTAGGTCGAAAAATCGTATTAAAGGCAACGATGCTTTACGAAGCCACCGTATAAAGAGACTGGAGAGATACGCTACTATAGAGACGCACATACATATACCTACATTCTCTGTTCCTTTAAGCTCTACGATAAATTTGTAATGCTTCATTAAATTAACCGTGGGCTAAAACACTTTGATAGACTATATAAATAATTTAATATATAATTTAATATAATATTTACATCACTAGTATACTTACGCCCCAACTCAGAGTCACTAACAGTTACTTTATCTTGACGACCCGTGTGGCGCAATGGTTACCATGCCGGATCGCCGCGCCAAGGGTCCTGGGTTCGATTCCCAGCGAGGCGGAAATTTGAATGATGAGTTTGAATTTCTGTTCTCGGTCTGGGTGTGAGTGTCCTTGTCTTGTGTGTTGTCCATGGCACCCACGACACAGGGAAACCTAGTGTGGGCCTATGGGTGTGAAGCGTTATTTAAAAAAAAAAGTCGCTCCTTAGTGAAGAATCACCATACAAATTCTGTACTAAGGAACGATTTAAGTAACCTTTAGTGACACTGCGTTGGAGCCTTAGTCCTTTTATATAATATTATAAATGTGAGTTTGTGAAGATGTTTGGATGTTTGTTCCTCAATCACGCCACAACTACGTAACCGATTTGGCTGTCATTTGGAATGGAGATAGCCTATACCCTGGATTAAAACACAGGCTACTTTTTATGTCAGAAAAGTTCAGGGTTCCCGCGCGATTTGTAAAGAATCGATATCCACGCGCGCGAAGCCACGGGCATCATCTAATATCTAATATGATGTATCCTAATCCATCATTCTACTTATAGGTACGTATAGGTGCACTTTATTTTTATGTGGTTCTATAAATATAAATTAATTAATTACAAATTTCTTTTTGAAACCACTCTACCGCGGGCAAAAGCTAGTAGTTAGAAAATGAACAGTTTAGAATCATTTTTATGAGAAGTTATTGCATTCGTCAGTTCTAATTGTCATTGACTATTAAAGCTGTATATGCTTTGATAGATTCGGATTAGATCTCAAGTATTCTCAAGATTCAGTTTGAGATATACAAATCATTGAAGTATTATTACTAGCGTATAGAACCGACACCGCGAACACCATGTATGTCCCAGTGCATTGGCGCCACGTGGCTTCAATCTTCAATGGATTCGTTCCATTTTGAAAGGAGAACGGGGGCTCAATTTTGAAAATCGAACCTCCCGGGCGGGACACATTTTGTTCGAGATGTCTGTTCTATGACATTATACTTCAATGCCTGTGTGTGATTTGCGTTCGCGCTCTTGAGCCGAGATTGGTTTATTAATACGGGCTTTAAAATGTAGTGTAATTATTTTAAAGCTTATCTAATGCGTTATATGCAATTAATTGTAATACGGTCATTACTAACGTCGCGGTCTGGTGCAAAGCTTTGATCGTGGGTTGGCTGGTATTTAGTGCATACAGCGTGAAATCTAGACCAAAATATTACAAGCAAAGCAAAGCAAAGCAAAAGCAAAGCAACAACCCATAATTGTCCCACTGCTGGGCTCGGGGTCTCCTCTCACAATGTGAGGGGGGTACAGGCCATAGTCTACCACGCTGGCCAAGTGCGGATTGGTAGACTTCACACACCTTTGAGAACTTTATGGAGAACTCTCCGGTGTGCAGGTTTCCTCACGATGTTTTCCTTCACCGAAGCAAGTGATAATTAACTTGTAATACGCACATAATATTTGAAAATTAGAGGTGCGTGCCAGGATTTGAACCCGGGCCCCCGCGTTCGGGAACCAACATTCTAACCACTAGGCTATCACTGCTATGTATTACACGCGTTCTTAAAACGATCTTTCCTTTTTATTGTAGGTATAATACTATTGTTATTGGTGCCTATATTTTATTTAGCATGTACCTGTGTAAGAAAATTATTTCTGGAAATGATAAGTACTAAATTTTGAGGAAAATATTTTAATTCAACGTGAATAATTAATATAGTTTATTCTAATATGATACTTTACATACTGTGAAAATAAAAATTTGTACCTTGGATGGTTTTCGTCGATTATTGGGAAAATAAATTCGTGGAATAGCTTTTAATATAAATAACTACTTAGTAAGAACATCAGGCAAATAAAACAATCTGTATAACTTAAAAAATAATTGGCGCACCGATTTCATTATCGAAATCATGACGCTACGCTAGAACGGTTTGTATTTCCTTTCATATTTCGCGGGAACATTTATCGCTTTTTAATGTAGTAGACGACAAGGCGTATTGCTATACAGCCAGCGGTCACGCGCCATAACGTTCGGAAACGTTCGCATTTTAATCTTTTTTTTCAGCGGACATCCGTCAAAAAACTAACGAGTAGTAAAACATGGCGCATAAATTTGGCGCCAACATCTTATTATGAGATTCTTAAGTTGCGTTTTAGAACTGAGAGCACAGATTAAAACATTTTTGCGTCGTGAAGCGGTTTTTATAGATCTTTCCGCTGTCAACTCCTCGGAGGAGTGAAGTGAACGGTGGCGAGATCAGAGGACTCGGCTGCCTCGGCTGGACTTTGAACGACATGGCGTAACAACCGCCGTCGACAGTAGCGACACATATAACTCATACCATTTGTCACTTTTAATTGCCACTTGTTGGTTGTCGAAAATGTCCCAAGAAAAGCGATATATTTACTTTATTGTGAAATAAACGCGGTAAGGTGTTCCTCTCGGTCTGGAATTGTCTTCGCCTCAAAATTGAGACATTAGGAGTGTTGTTATTTTGTTCAAAGGACTTATTAATACGTCGTCGATGATAGTACCGTTTGATGTCTGCTTGTTTAGAATTGTAAACGGCGGGCTATAAAAATCCTCACGTCCGTCTAGTCTGACGCCACTGTTTAACATGCTGATTTCCCTATCATAAAAATAAAACGAATTTTCTAATATTTAAATTTGATTCTATTGGTCTTTTATAAAACTAGTTAAATTGTAAAAATCTCACCTTAATGCATAGGTAGGCAGTGAAATTAACATCCCAACTCAGAGCCACTAACGGTTACTTAAATTGCTCCTTAGTAAAGAATAACCGTACATATTCTGTACTAAGAACCGATTGTATTAGATCCATAATACAAGAGTAAGCGCTCATAGCCCGGCAGCTTGCCGATCCTAAGTGATCGACAAAGTTAAGCAACAGCGGGCGCGGTCGGTAGGTAGTTGAATGGGTGACCGCTAGTGGCAAAAAGTTCTTGAACGTTTCCGTGCTTCGGAGGGCACGTAAAGCCGTCGGTCCCGGTTGTTATCATTAGATAACAGTCGTTAGGCCATGTCGGAGACCCTCGGGCGGTTTGAAAAACTTCTGACACTCGGGTTGGCCACTAACCCCTCCACCAATTCGCACTGGAGCAGCGTGGTGGAGTATGCTCTATGCCTCCTCAAGAGGAGAGACCCGTGTCCAGTAGTGGACCATTAATGGGTTGAAGCCACAAGAGTAAGGCTGCGGGCACGAGATCTGCGACGAGCGGCGCGATGGCGGTTGCGGCGCGGCGCGGCGCGGGGCGATTAGCAGCGGTGCCTTGCGGGGCACGAGAAAACGGTCGGTCAATCGCGCTAAAGTAGTGTTGTGAAGAATGATAATATTATAATCTGTTTATTTATACTTTTATTGTTGAAGCGATGGCGTAAAGTGACTTTCGGAAAAAAGTGACGCTTGGTTTTCATACAGATGAAGGTAAGTACATGTTTCATCTATTCGGTTGTGAAAAATATGAGTTTACGTTGAAGAGAATTATTGGAGCCTAGTATCCTGATGAGAGCTGAATTATTATTTCCAAGAAATGGTGTTCATCCAATAAATAAAGGAAGAAGTAATTTAGGAGAATGAAAACTTAGTTATAAAGAGTAGTCTTTATAACTAAGTTTTCATTTAAAAACTATTAAAACTATACGAGAATGAGTACATTTTGATTATATTTTGGAGAATATTTAGAGAATATTTATATGGTGCAAGTTTTCACTGTCCCATAAAGCAGCTTATGATGAAATACACGAAATAAGTTCTTCATTATTTTCCATTATTTTAAAATTATAATTCAATACAATTCTAGTACCTACTATCAATCTAGTTTGTTCCCATCTCTTCCGCGCCGCACAGTGGGACGAAAATCGGGTTTCATAGACTTAGGATTTTTTTGTTAAAATTTGTTTGTTTCTTGTCGCAAACTGACGTAGAACCTTTTTAGAAGCCACAACATTACCATATTTATGCACCGCAGGCGACTATAACACGAAAAAAATTTTTTTAAATTAAATTTGTATGGAACACAACAGAAAAACCGATTTTATTCGAGACTGAGGAGAGTGCCCCTAATTCCCTCTGGTACGATTATTGCCACTATTTTTCTCTATTTTTTGACATATCGCACCATGCGCGCACTCGATAGACTTTGGGTGAAAAAAAATGAAATGTTTTTTTAATTATTGTTTTTCATTTTTTGCACGTTATTTTTTATGATTAAGGGCCTTCAAGGCCCTATTTGGTATTAGGCCCGTTATCTAAAACGAGCTACTACTATAACTTACCAATTTAATAACAGTTTACCGGCTAACCTGCCATTGTGTAATAGGTTACATGGTTATTTAATCAGTTACTAATGACAATACCTGTGTTCATCAATTTCGTCAATGAGCTCGACTTAATATTGTTTGTACTCGGCTCATTATTGTTACTATTTTAATTATTATTGCACCTACTTATCAACCATTATCTCATAGTCCCAAATACTTTATGCTGGGCATTACCTTACAAATCCCATTGCTTTTTAAGGTTTAAAGCTTACATTTAAAACAATCATTTGTCATAATATTAATATGTATTACATTATTCACAAATTCATTACCTACAAAATTACAAATAATCCTACTTATACGTATAATCCACAAGTTACTCACTAGGTAAATTACTACAACAGGCTAAATTATGTATGGTTATCTAAAGTTGGTCCCAAAAAAATCATTTCTAAAATCTTAAGATATAAAAGCCAAGAGCCAAGAGAGAGTAACAACACAAGTGACTAGGTTAGAAAAAAAAATAAACACATTGATACAACTACTCATCCATTTCATATTCTGAGTCGGTATCTGTTTGAGGATCAATGTTACCTACTACTAGAAATTAATGGGTCAGATGAAAGAAGCACCATGTTCAAAATATCTTGATTAGTATTAACTCTGCTAGACTTCCGAGAATGAAACTCCCTTTACCTGCGGAAATCTTTATTTCTAGCTTCTGAGGCTTCTTCGGAAAGTTTTCCGATAGGTACAATTGCTACATTGGCTATGTCAGCACCATGCATAAGGATCTTATGTACCGTTGCTGACATATAGTACCAATTGTACAGCTCGATATACCTTTCTGCAGTTTTTCGAGTATATTCTTTGAATTTTTCTATGTCGATAATTTCGCCCGATGCTATCACTTGTAAAATTACTGCTAATCTTCGTATGAGCTCTTCATCCAAGCCGGTAATGGCATAGTTTTTTCTGGAAACTCAAAAAATTTTCCTGCCGTGTTCCCATCGTTTGTTGTTCCTGATCCTTGTTTTACTTTATCGACCAGCAAACCTAATTCTTACTGGAATTTAGATTGAATTTCCTTTTTCTTTGCCTCTAATACAAGCTTGTTTTCTCATCTTATAGACCATGTTTTCAAATCTAGTCTGTATGAAATATGAAGCAGGCATTCCATACAATTAATACGAGCATGCAGAGAAGATAATCCAAATTTGTAGATATCAGTTTGCACTTGTCTTTGCGCAACTGTCTCCAAGTCATTCATTTCAGAAGGTTTTACCAAGCACAAATAACAAGTTGCAGGAGATTTGGCGTCTGAAAGATAGGTACATACCTTCCCATCGATCATGGTCATTAATAGACTATGATTGATTTCATTATTTTCGTATAGGGTAACTTTAAGGCTTTTTATTTCATCTTCCATTTTGGCCAACTGTTCTTGTACTAGAACTTTAGACTCTTTTAAGAAGAGAAACTGTATTGGACGGCAATACAATGCCGAACACGGTCTCGGGTTCTCCCATATGACTTCTTCCGCAGCAGTAAGTTTTAGTGGAACTAAAGTTGTCATAAAAACTGATTCATCACTGTCATCGCTGCTTTCTTCCCCTTCGATGTTTTGTTTATACCTGCTCTGGCTTAAAGCTCCATCGTCCCCACTTTGAAATCAAAGTCATACACTTGCCTTTAGTTTCTTGTGGTAAACTTTGTATAATTCTAGCAGCAGTAATATGTAAAAGTGCTTGAAGAGACACTTTGGCAATTCTGTCTGTTATCATTATTGCTTCTTTTGGAGGGTAACAATCCATCTTAGCTTGTCGGACTTTGTAATACGAAGGATATCTATCTGTGAAATCTTCACGTAGAGTAGATTCCCTCAAAGTCATATACTGCCACTTAGATAATTTAAGTGATATTAATAGGCCGAGTGCTTTCGCAGGGGTAAGTGTAAACTTCTTCGTTCCTTTTGTCCGTTGAACAATGTTATTAGCTTCTTTTGGGTTTTTTAAAAGAATATCTATTGCTGCTGCCAAATTATCTTTACCTTCTTGTTTAAATTTAGCAACAGTGGCATACGCCAATTCAAAGCCTTCTCGGTCTTGATATTGTAAATTTTCAATCCTTCGTATATTCTGTTTCGTTCCAATATCTGTGAATGGTTTACGTGGACTTAGAGTTGAAGTTGATGTTCCAACTGATGCACTTGTAGAAGGTAGACAAAAATCACCGGGTTCACTCGTTACTTGAAGTTCAGTAAAAGACCACTGTGGCCGTAGATTTTCACGTACGCAAGTTGGCCACTCAATATTATGATCCAACCAATCCGCGTAAAGTTTTCGGAAATAGTCTGTGTTACATTTCGCCAACTTCCATTTCTTCAATACAGACTGACTAAATCTTCGACAGAATTCCTGGAGAATGTCTATATCTTCTTCTGACAAACTTAGACTCAACTGAGACTGAATAGTCTCGAACATTCTTAAATAGTTTCCAAGCTTTCCAGATTGCTTCAGTATCAAATAAAGGTCCAAATTTGTTTTTAAAGTAGAAGTTTCCATTTTCACAATGATTACTGGCAAAGTTTTACAGAGAGTAGTTAAAATTTAAGTAAAGTAAATATACAGTGCTCCCTGTATTTATACTTGCTTTAGCCATCATAATGGGACTGGGACTATGAGGCGATAGGGTAATAAGTGGGTGCAATAATAATTAAAATAGTAACAATAATGAGCCGAGTACAGACAACATTAATTAAGTCGAGCTCATTACTAAATTGATGAACACATGAATCGTCATTAGTATGTGATTAAATAACCATGTAACCTATTAGTTAAGTAGATGCAATAATAATTAAAATAGTAACAATAATGAGCCGAGTACTGACAACATCAAGTCGAGCTCATTGACTTAATTGATGAACACAGGGATCGTCATTAGTAAGTGATTAAATAACCATGTAAACTATTATACAATGGCAGGTTAGCCGGTAAACTGTTATTAAATTGGTAAGTTATAGCAGTAGCTCGTTTTAGATAACAGGCCTAGTACTAAATAGGGCCTTGAAGGCCCTTAAGCATAAAAACTAACGTGCAAAAAATGAAAAACAATAAAAAAAACATTTCATTTTTTTTCACCCAAAGTCTATCGAGTGCGCGCATGGTGCGATATGTCAAAAAATAGAGAAAAATAGTGGCAATAATCGTACCAGAGGGAATTAGGGGCACTCTCCTCAGTCTCGAATAAAATCGGTTTTTCTGTTGTGTTCCATACAAATTTAATTTAAAAAATTTTTTTTCGTGTTATAGTCGCCTGCGGTGCATAAATATGGTAATGTTGTAGCTTCTAAAAAGGTTCTACGTCAGTTTGCGACAAGAAACAAACAAATTTTAACAAAAAAACCCTAAGTCTATGAAACCCCTATTTTCGTCCCACTGTGCGCCGCCGCGCATCGCCCCGCACCGCCCCACAGTGGGGATTTTAGAGAGGTTTTGTTTCAAAAATGCCTAGAGAAGGCGGTTTTAAACCAAATGCAGTAATTCTTTTTTTAATATATACCTGATAAAATTTCGAAGACATTGTCGGAGCCCAAATTTGAAAAATCATAATATATAAGTATACAGGATGGTCCAAAAGTATGGTTATTCAGTGTTTGAATAACTCCTCAGGAATGCATTTTGGAGGAAAATGTTTTGAAGAAAAGTTTTCTTATTTTTTCTCGACTAATCGATGATGACCTTGAATTTGACCTTGACTGTGGCTTTGAAGGTCAAATCAAGGTCAACTTCATTTTTTCAAATAGGAACCCCTATTTTTTATTTCGGATTCGGAAAGGGCAGAAAATTTTACGTCAAAAAAATTTTGATCCTGACCTTTTTTATTCCTTTTCTATTCCCAGATCCAGAATAAAAAGTGGGAGTCTCCCGTTCGAAACATGACCTTGATTAAGCATTCAAGGTCAGGGTCAAGGTCATTTTTTGCATAAAATGTTCTGCCCTTTCCGAATCCATAGTAAAAAATAGGGGTTACCATTTGAAAAAATGAAGTTGACCTTGATTTGACCTTCAAAGCCACAGTCAAGGTCAAATTCAAGTTCGTCATCGTGGTTAGTTGAGAAAAAATCAGAAAACTTTTGTACAAAACATTTTCCTCTAAAATGCATTCCTGAGGAGTTATTCAGGGTTTCCATACTTTTGGACCACCCTGTATACTTATATATTATGATTTTTCAAATTTGGGCTCCGACAATGTCTTCGAAATTTTATCAGGTATATATTAAAAAAAGAATTACTGCATTTGGTTTAAAACCGCCTTCTCTAGGCATTTTTGAAACAAAACCTCTCTAAAATCCCCACTGTCCCGTGCATCGCGCATCGCCCCGCTCGAAATCGCGGGTCTCGTGCCCGGTCCCATAGTACGCCATACTATTGATTCCATCGCTTCTCATCGCCGCTCCGCAACCGCCATCGCGCCGCCCGTCGCAAATCTCGTGCCCGCAGCCTAAGAACTAAAAACTAATCATACGAAAAAAAATTATGTGTCAAAAACCTCTGCATAGTAGCCAAGCAAAATGCGAATATAATGATCGTCGATCTCAGTTAATAATAGTGGTATTTATATCGCAATAAACTAAATATATTTGCGGTCGTGCGTACCGCGTGACGGTCTCCCCAACGCTTTGACACACAATTAAAAATGACAGATGATGGGCCGCCATCTTGCTTGATGTCAAAAGACGCCGCCGAGACTTACGCGATTCCCTTGAAAGAGAATTCCTGAAAAAATCGGTCAACACATTTTTAGCTAGTTAAGCTTGATGAATTTTGTAAGACGGGCCCAGACGTCCATCATATCTTACGAAATTAGGGATACTTATTATCTTCTCGTGGAAATATTTAAATTTGATTGAATTTCAGCGCTCAGCGTTTAAGATTTCGGCGAAAATTTTGTTATTCTATCTGCATCTACCTTTAATGTTTGTGATCTCATTATTTAGTTAAATGACTTTTCTCTTTTCTCTCTTTTTATCATTGCTATGAGATGG
The DNA here is from genome assembly GCA_963932265.1 of Thymelicus lineola. Lineage (NCBI taxonomy): Eukaryota > Metazoa > Arthropoda > Insecta > Lepidoptera > Hesperiidae > Thymelicus > Thymelicus lineola. The sequence goes on along the minus strand of OZ010703.1, from coordinate 4,221,251 downwards.
CGTGTGAAACTAAATTTTGTCTTCTCATTTTAAATAACCGTAAGTAAAAATTGGACTGAAAATATCTACTGCAGAAGATACAATGAAATATAAATTTCAATGTATATACTTAATCTAAATTATATTACCTACACAATAAAAAATAACCGACTTAAAACAACAGTCTTGGAAAAACCTATATAAAAATCGTCATAAGTATTACCTATGAAGTTACCTCGTAGTTAGCTACTTAAAGTGGCTTCTTATAAGGATCCTCAATTTTTCCCATAATCAGATTTATCCACTTTCAAATAATAAAATAAAGCATCAAAAATACAACCGAATTGAGAATCTCCTCTTTGTTTTTTGAAGTCAGTTAAAAAGACGTTATTTGAACGGCCATCATGATTCTAATATGCAGACTTCTTATAAGTGCTTCTTATAAGACTTCTTGGTCCATTCGAGCCTGATTATTGAATCAGTACATAATTATATTATATTTTCCCGCATTCATTACATATTTTGGTAATTTCTTAGCTTTGGTAGGTTTGCTTTCTCCATTCATAATGGAGACTCATAAAATAAAATTACTTCAAGCTAAAGCTGAGATAATTTTCCAAAGGGTCACTAAATTATGTGATCAATCTAAAAAAGTAGTTGTTACTGCAGATACGCGATTAACAGAAAACTTCATGGCAGAATCGGAAATGATCGATGAAGTGCGCCATGAATTTATGTCTATTATTGACAGTATAAACGATTTAAATTTGGTTTTAAATCCCGAAGCTGAGCCTGATTTTAAAGGTTTAATTTCGTTTGACGACGCATATACTCGTGTAAAACGTGTCCGCAACAATGTAAATTCCGCTAAACAAGTCAGTTCTACAGTTACACTCACGCCATCACAACCAGTGAATAACGTTGTTAAATTACCGCCTATTGTTATTCCTTCTTTCGATGGTAAGCCTGAGAATTGGCCAATGTTCTATGAGTCGTTTAAGGCTAATATTCACAACAACCAGCAGCTGTCTGACTCGCAGCGTGTGCAATATCTGATAGGTAGACTGACGCATGGTGCGCAGCAAATGGTTGCCGGTATCGTACCAACTGGTGAAACTTATCACATCATTTGGAACAGTATAGTGAAGAAATTCCAAGACAAACGGTCATTGGGTACTTTTTATTTAAATAATATATTGGAATTAAAGAATTGCACGCAGACAGTTAACAGTTTAAGTAGTTTTATTGAAAAATACTCCGCTTCGATATCCGCTTTAAAACAATTAGATATTTCGGATTTAACAGATTTCATTCTATTTAATTTAGCAATAAAAAAGTTAGATTTACAAACAGTGCAGTCTTTTGAGTTGTCTGTTCGCTCTTCGGAAATACCTACCTCCGAAGAACTTGTGTCATTTGTTCAAGATCAAGTAAAAATATTAGAACGATCAAGTAACTGTAATAGCTTTTTTCAAACTCATCACAAATCTCAAAAGTCAGATTCTAATACTCGTAAATCTCTGACTTTCACTATTCAACAAAATACTCAATCTTCTAAAACCGCTCCTTGTGTCATGTGTAATAGTACCGAACATTTACTTTTTAATTGTATCAAGTTTAAAAATCTAGATTCTCCTAAAGAGCGTTATGAGTTCGTAAAATCAAAGAATTGTTGTATTAATTGTTTAAGCTCATCGCATTCAGTTTCGAATTGCAATTCGCGTAATGTCTGCCATTATTGTCAAAAGAGACATCACTCACTTTTACATTTTAATAATTTACAAAGAAGTTCAAATACTTCATCGGTACAATTACACGCATGCTCTCACGAAGTCGCTGATAAGGAGAAGACGACCTCTTCGAATGCTGAACCGTATGTTCATTGTGATATGGTCGCTAATTCAATGAAACCTGCTCCAGTGCATTCGTTCGCTACGAACAGTTTATCGCCCGCTACTTTGGTATCACTTGATAATAGTAAATCTCAAACAACCATACTTTTGTCGACTGCGCAAGTTTATGCACGTAATAAAAATAATGAAAGGAACGTCATTCGTCTGTTATTGGACAATGGCTCACAAAATAATTTAATTACATTAGATTGTTGTAATTTACTCAACTTATCTGTAATTCCGCTTTATAATTCTTCTCTTAAGGGTGTAGGTTTATTGTCTCGTCCTATTCATGGTTACGTTGATTTGACAATTGAGTCACGCGTTTCGCCGCAAAAATATAATATTCACGCGTTAGTTGTTGATAACATAACAGACAAATTGCCAGCATTTGAGATTGATGCTCGCAACTTTGAATATTATAATAGGGTACCTCTAGCGGACCTCACATGGAATATCCCTGGTAACATTGACATGGTCATTGGTGCCCAATTATTCCCCTATATTTATTTGGGTAAACAATATAAACCGAATAGTTCAATTTCACTTCCGCCCGCTTTTTCGACCACTTTTGGTTACATTTTAATGGGAGATTTTCCTTCGTCGTTTGTTGATAATGATAACAATCAACCCGCTTCTTTTACCGCGATCACACTGAGTGATCTGGAGTATAGTCTCCATAAATTCTGGGAATTGGAGGAAATTCCTAATAAACGATTTCTTTCACCTGATGAAACGGAATGTGAAAATTTGTTCACGACTTCTGTTGTTCGCGACAGTGATGGGCGATACTGTGTAGCCCTTCCTTTTAGTCGCAATCCCGCTGACCTCGGTAGTTCCCGCGCAGTGGCACACCGCCGTTTTCTTGCGTTGGAACGTAAGTTTAAACAAAATACCTCTTTACGCAATGATTATAACCAAGTCATCACCGACTATACAAATAATGGTTACTTATCCGAAGTACTTTCTGCAGATAGTGATGATGGTTACTATATCCCGCACCACGCCGTCATACGGCAAGATAAAGCAACGACTAAGTTGCGAGTTGTGTTAGAAGCAAGTGCCAAAACTCACACAGGGTTGTCACTTAATGATATTTTACCTTCAGGGCCTAACCTACAAGCTGATCTCTTCTTACTTTTATTAGATTTTCGCTTATTTCCAGTTGCATTAACCGCAGATATTAAGCAGATGTACTTGCAAATAGCAGTTCCAGAATCACATCGTAAATATTTAAAAATATTATTTCGTTTTTCTGAAAGTGAAAAATTACGCACTTTTCAATTTAACCGCGTGCCCTTTGGTCTGAAGTCCAGTCCATTTGTAGCAATGCGTACTGTACGCCAGTTAGCATCAGATGAAGGTTCTAGTTTTCCTGATGCAGCTTCTGTCATCCAGTCGAATTGTTTATATATGGACGATTTGGTGACGTCAGTGTCTGATAAGGACAGCGCTGAAAGTTTAGCCAATGAGTTAATTTCTTTGTTTAAAAGCGGCTGTTTTAATCTGGTTAAATGGGCCAGCAATTCTTCCGAATTTTTTGATTGCTTGCCACGTTCACACCGCGCTCCAGTTAATTTATCTGGTGATTCTAGTAGCAACCTGAAGATATTAGGTCTAATTTGGTTTCCAGACGAAGACGTATTTCAGTTGTTTACTTCTTGTAGTGACAATAAATGTACAAAACGCATTATACTTTCCTTTGTCGCTCGCTTTTTTGACGTTCTGGGTCTGGTATCTCCAGTTATAGTATACGCGAAATTGCTTATCAAAAATCTGTGGATTAGTAAAGTGGATTGGGATGATACGCCTCCAGAGGACATAATTAGATCTTTTTCATTGCTCGTCAAGGAATTACCATTGTTATCGGAAATAAAAATACCGCGCCATCTTGGTTTTTTTAATAACTGTAGGGTGAATATAGTTGCATTTTGTGATGCAAGCCTCAAGGTTTGTGTGATTTATATACATATAACTGACGAGGCCGGAAATATCATTGTGAGACTCTTGTGTTCCAAGTCTAAAGTTTCTCCTGTTCGAATTACTACGCTTGCTCGATTAGAGTTATGCGCCGCTGTTTTAATGTCCCGCTTAGTAAAAATCGTTATTAATACTTATAGTAACCGCATTAATATCTCAGGTGTTTATACCTTTTCAGATTCAACTATAGTTTTTTCCTGGATACATTCTTCACCACATAAGTGGTCTATTTTCGTGAGTAATCGGATTGCTCAGTTCCAGGAAAATCTAGATCCTCGAAATGCTTATCATGTCGCAGGATCTGATAATCCCGGCGACTGTGTATCAAGGGGTCTTTTACCCTCGCAGTTGGTAAACCATCATCTTTGGTGGAACGGACCCTCGTGGATGAGTTATCCTGTGGTTAGGTGGCCTATACATTCCTTTTCGTCTGATGACAATTGTGAACAGTTACCGGAATTTAAGGTGACTTGTAAAACACATGTAAGTTCCGCAGTAAAAAATAAGCCGCCCTTTTTATATGATTGTTTTAACCGCGTTTCATCATGGAATAAATTGCTTCGGATTATAGTGTACGTTTCATGCTTCACTAAAAAATTGTTAGACGTTCTAGTACAGTCATATTGGAAAAGGTGGAGAGCTGAATATTTGCAAACGCTACAAGTCAGGCAGAAATGGTGTACTCCTGACAATCCAGTTCGTGTTGGAACTGTAGTTCTAATTGACCAAGATGACATACCACCTTTACGTTGGCCATTAGGTATCATCCAGCAAGTTTGTCCTGGTAGTGATGGTGTAGTTAGAGTCGCGTTAATTAAAACACAAAGTGGCACGTTTAAGCGACCTGTTGTTAAACTTTATCCCATACCTACACAATAACTAATTATAATTTCTTTCATAATTTTTATTACTTTATTATAATCTAATTTTCCTTTAAGATTAAATTAGGATTTCAAGGATCATATACGTCCCTTGATCTTACACCGCAAGGCTTAATTTAAAATTTCGTTTATTTTGTTTTTTCTTTTGAAAGTTCTTCGAACTTCCAAAGCCGGGGAGTATGGTTGCGCGGGCAATATTCAGAATATGTTTTAATAGTTATGCCATTATATCGACCTCCGCGGCGCTACCACTGGCCGGTGAAAGCCTTCAAAGGAAAAAGAAAAAGAAATGTCAAGATTGAGAAGATTTGAAATTTTGTTGTTGTATCTAATAACCGCTCCTAGTTTTCGCCGCTTCCTGCATATTTTATATATTCAACCGCTGTTATCAAATAACAAATCCTTTGGATTGCAATTAAATACCGCCGCGCGGCTGGATTCAAGATCTTCAGCTTCGTGTGAGACTGGTGAGTCGTTTGATGTGCATCTATTGTAATTTATTTTGTTTATTGCTCCGCACCAACGCTCCGCAGCCTTCAAATTTGACTTGGCTAGTCTCATCCCCGTTCCTTTGGAGGAGCTATTTACACGCTCCTCCACTTCTTATATGCAGACTTCTTTCACTTTCATATATTATAAATCTTACTATTTATTTTATTTGATCTGTATAAATAATAATACTACGTAACTACGTTCTCTTATCTTCAGGCCAGAGTTCAGTAAACTCTTGTGCTGTTATACGAGTACTATAGGTACAAAGTTTTTGCTATCCCAAAGTACAAAAACCTTCTCCTGAATTTGTTGGTAAATGAACAATGAACATTCTTGCGACATCGTAGCCGAGTGTGTAGTCACCCTGTCTCCAAAGGGTCCGAGGTTCAATTTCCAGTCGGAGCAGATTAATATGATTAAAATGTTTATTCTTAGGTTCGATGATATCTTATCCACAGAGGAACGAGGTTGTGAGCGTTAATCTTTGCATTAGTAGGTACAGAAAAACGAATTGAAAACCTTTGTTACGTACAAACCTTTTATAAGAATAATACACGCACTACGCATATAGAAGCGGAGGCGTAGCTACTAGCTAGGTGACTAATGGCCCTCGCGAAAAAAGAAACGAGGCCCTAACTAAACTGTCAGGTTGAATCAAACCTAAATATAAATACTTAAAAGGTAGAAATCTTTTAGTTTATTATCAGCTCGGTATCGTGCACTTCATGACACTGCAAGACTGCTTACTATTGTTGGTTGGATAAATGTGAAGAAATGTAAAAGAAGAATGCCCATAGCCAGTACTCTTAAAAAAATAATTGTGTCACAATGATTTTTGGACAAAAAATTTAATTAAAAATATTTTAAGTATTTTACCCTATTTCCTAAAAATCCTTATTGGGAATAATTTTCTGAAATTAATAAGTAACTTTACTTCCGTTTTACAAAAGAAAACCATTGGGCCATTTATGTTTGGATAAGGGCCAATCAGGAATCTTTTAAGATCTTTCGGGCCAATAGGTTGTATTGATTCGATTATAATTATGACACAACAGTTATAGTATAATATATCCATGAAAACAAACTAGATGACGTAAGGGGACTGTCAAATGAATTAGAAAATTATTATAATCAGCCAGGAGAAATAGTGTTCTGTGATTATAATACATTACAAACTACATAGTGTTTGGGGACTGTCAAATGAATTTGAAACTTAAAAGATCGACATTACATACGCAATCGACTTTAAAACGCCTGCATAGAGTCCATATTACTGTGAGTTTACTCTAACCTAAATTCAAATTAATTTTGTTTAAAATCTCTCATTTCCTACTGTTAACATTGACTAAAGTTAGTATGTGTAATTTATTAAGATAACATAATCAAATAAGGGTATTTTTATCAAGACACAAAAATGTTAAAGTCAGTACATTTCTCCATACTAAATGGGCATTCTCCTCTGTGTGGTAAAACTTGCGTGGAATGGTGAAACTTGTTCAAAAAGGGGTTTGTGTGGTGAAACTTGCGTGGAAGGTGAACCTTGCATGGAATGGCGAAACTTTTGTGGGATAATGAAACTTGTGCGGAATGGTGAAAGTATAGCAAAAGAGCTTGCAGTGTCATTTCCCCCTGCCGCCCATGGATATTGTGACAAAATTCTAATAGGACTGTAGCTGATTAGTAGGTTCTGATATACATTACTTTGCCGTTGGAAAACCGTCTTCCTCCTACACCAACATAGGTTAAGATCAGTTTTGCAACTTCAACTGAAAATATGGTAATATAAGTAGGTACATAGGCATTTTTTTGTGATTTTGTTATACTTACAAATTTTCAGTTTAGGAGTTTTCCTTTACTTTCTGCTTTAAGAAATCGCTTCTTGCCAAATCTCATGATTATTACCTTCCTTACAAATGCCAAAATAAGGCCATTTGTCCACGTAAATGCGCGTATATAGGCATAGGTACGCATTAAGTTCTCAATATTAATTCAAATTGAATACACGTGTTCCTGAGAAATAAGATGTTGACAGATGGACAGACACAGACACCATGCTAGCTTCTAACGTCGCGTAGCTTGTTGCTCAATACGGCAAATATTGTAGTTGAGCCGTAGAACCTCTTTATATCATTCGCGTGGGACGGTAACACATCTATTTCTACCGTGTATTACACGGCGTGTAACAATTATAATAAACGGTTTTATTTAGCTGGCCTACTTGTTGTGTGGGTCAAGTTTTCCAAGCCTAATTGCTTTAATTCTGATGACAATGCATTATTAGTCCAGTCAAGGAATGACTAAAAAGAGGGTATAGAGTGCGTGAGCGGGAAGCTAAGCGATTTCTTCAGAAACTTATTCAGGGTGCTTAGGGGGATAACATACTAAAAGGGGACAAATATCTCAATTTTAGGTTTTTCGCCTATATCTCAAGAAACGTGCGTTGTAGCGAAAAATGTTCTGAATTGAAATGAAAGCTTATAAAATTCTCTATAACTTTAATTCTATACACTTTTTCGATATCTCCAACCGTTTTTGAATTACACGCTCCAGAGTTATCCCCCTAAGCACCCTGAATAAGTTTCTGAAGAAATCGCTTAGGTTCCCGCTCACGCACTCTACAACTACTTTATTGACTGTACTATATTGTAATAAGCATGACCTGATACTACACCCAGGTCTGGTTTCAGCCGAGGGAACTCCTTAATGGTCAACACCACAGTCCTAATATTTTTTCTTTAGTATCTACATTTATACTATAAAACCGTTTATTTATTTTTTTAATCTATTAACTTGCTTTCTTAGCAATTGTGTTCTGGCCGGAAGAATAATGGTGGCCGGTTACACTTATACAAGAGGCGATCTCTGTCCTCAGAGGTCGGCAACGCATCTGCGACAGTGGGCCTTAGAGTGTGTCGGATTAAAATGAAACAAGTATGAACTGGAAACTATTTATAATCAACATAGAGTTTACAAAGTAGTCTTCACGAGCTAATTATATACAGCGTTGAGCTTTACCTTAGTTCTAATAGTAATGGGGTAATTCCGACAGGATATACAGAAAGCTGTGTTTATTATAATTATCGTTGTTTACAATATCTGGCTGGAATTACCCCAATATTATGTATACGTACTAAGCGCAATTTCAATGTTATTGCATTTCATTTACAACAAGGAGATCGCTTTTGAATTGCAAGTCTATCTAAAATCGAAGGTTCCATTCAATAGTGTAAATTGTGAATTTTAATGTAAAATTGTTCCATTTCCTGAATACGTAATCGTATCAGATTGCTTGTTTACGATAATGTTAATTGATAAAAATTAATTTTATTGATTGAGTTTTTGTTACCAACAATTTTAATTGAATATCACCCCAGTATTAATTTTGGCGCATAGAAGAACTAGTAACTATATTATGTTCAATCTTTCCCCAAAGTTGTATTTCCAAAGTATATAGGTACTTAATTTTGTTGAAAATATTGAATTGAAAAAGTTCGAGGTTATCAAAAAAGTGTTATAATTGTATGCTTTTTAATAAATAATAAATAAACGCTTCACACTCATAGCTCTAGGATTCCCTATGTCGTGGGCGCCATGGACAACACACAAAGACCACTCACCCAGACCGAGAACAGAAATTCAAATTTAGTCATGATTCAGTTTATTTCGTCATTTACTCTTTGAATTTTATGACAAATTTGCTTTTGTGACAATTTTAGTGCACAGAACAAGTGTGATGTACAATTGTTATTAAATTTTGTTTTAATGACTATGATGTTTACACATAATATACAATAAGTACATATTTGGCACGTTAGCTTAAATACGACAAAAGCTTAAAATATTTTTACTTATCACTAAACTGGTGTATTTTTACACATATAAATAATATTATACATTCGTTACATAGGTCCTGGAATATTTACAGGTAACATTACAGTAATCCAAAAAGAGAAATATATTTTACAAGTTATGTAAAACATTGACCAAACCTAAATTATATCTTATTTGTTGAGTTTCATTGATACAAAAATAAAAAAATGTTTTAACATATTCCACAAAAAGTAGGTATAATTTCTGGTATAAGATACGTAATATATACGCAATTTTTAAAAACAATTTATACATGTGTTTATTACAACGATTATCTATAGCAAATTTTTATTTATATTTATATCAATACTTCTTACAGCATATTATGATCATACTTTTCAATTGGATAGATCGTTATTTAGCACGTTTTAATTCCATGTAACAAAAGGCAAAATCATAACACAGGTGTATCTCATACGATAGACCGTGGGTTTTATGCAATTTTATTGAACAAATTATAGATTTATGATTCTATTGCTAATTATTTAAGTAATACATTTTTACACAGAAAATAGTTACAGCGTAGTATTTAAAATCCTAAATATTGTAATTATAGTACGAACTTTGTTTGAAAAGTGATTCATCAATTTTTAGACATATTCTTGATTGTTAGATAGGTATGTGTAAGTTTGATACTAGGAAGTTACTTATAAATAAATTCAATAATATAATTTGAATGGATAGTACCTATCTAAAAAACGGTGCAATTATGTATCATAAAGGAGCATCGTAAGGATTATAATTATTGAAACTTTAAATATTTGAGACTCTATTAATACATTCATTGTGTATAGGAAACAAACATAGGAAACATTAGTTTCAAAGCATTCTAAGAAAGAAGAGGAGAGAGTGATTCAAACGATTTGTGAAACATATTTTATAGTGAAACTAAAAACGACACCACTTTTCAAACAAACTGTCAAAAGCCTTAAAATACGTATCACAATTGATTCATAATTCATCTTAATCTTAAATTGCACTAGAACTTTCCACTAGACCAGGAGTCACCATTGTTCATGAGTCACTGAGTTCACCCACAGCTATCCGTTTCTTCGACCCTGGAGTCATCAGACTCAGGTCTTTGCCACAATCACGTGTGAGAATGTCCTATGCTGCTGTGTGTGTGATGATGGTTGGCTGCGAGATGGTGGAAGTATGGCGCGTAGGGTCCAGGGCCTGTGAAGGGGTACGGGACCCCGTGGGAGTAGAGCAGGCCCCCAGGGTAGTGGCCCGAGGGAAAGCCCCCGGCTGGGGGCGGCGGCACCGTCGGGCTATTGACATCCATCCCAGGGTTCTGCTTTTTCCATTTGGTGCGACGGTTTTGGAACCATATTTTGACCTGGAGGTAAAAGTGGTGATGATTACTAAATATTTTGCTTTTTTACGTTAGTTAAAAAATCAGGCAAGTGCGTGTCAGGCCATGCGCAATGTTAGGTTCCGAAGTAGTATGTTTATCGACTATTACTCATTAACCACTTATGCTAACATAGCCGTGATAGTTTTCCTTGTAAATTCATCATTATAACCTATTTTTGAGAATTTTTCACTTGTCTAACAGGGGAAGGAAACACTTGACTCTAAGCAAAATTAGCATTTTAAAGCCAAATATTTCGCAAATGGACCCCTAATTCCAAAAATGGTCTTAAAAGACCCATAATATTTTTGGAAGACCTTTTCAGCGATACCCCACACTATAGGGTACCTACGCATCTTTAGAGGTTGAATTTTGAATAACAATAATATTCATAATATCGTCTTTGTTTTTTTTAATCGCGAAATTTTCTGCAACTCCATTTTTCATACTTAATACTAAATGTCATACAATAATGTTTCATTAAGTAAATAATTAATATAAAGTAATAATTACAAACCTGGGTTTCCGTCAAACTGAGGCTCAAAGCGAGGTTGAGTCTCTCACACACCGACAAGTATCTCGTGGTCTTAAATTTATTCTCTAAAGAGACCAGCTGTTCATATGTAAAGGCTGTTCGAGCTCTCCTAGGCTTCGTGCCCCCTTTGGAGTCTCTAGAGGACCCATTCTTCCCCTTTTTGGAGCTAGAACTGGTGGGGCTTTTTGGGTCCCCATTCTCATCCAGGTCTGATTGCGTGAGGACGTCATCATCCATGTTGGACGTCTGGTCGTCAGTTTCCACGTCATCAGCCTCGATGTCAGAGTGTTGGAGGTGGTCTTTAACTGAAACAATGGAATAACTGTTAAAATATTTGCACATTGTGAAGAACCTATTCAGATTGTGTAATAGAAACTAAAATATAATATAATATAATAAAAGGCAAAGTTGACAGTCGAGTGTAAATTAAAAATAGAAGCAATATGCCTCAAAACATCCAGGTCAACGACAGCTATTTTCGGACTGGGTAAAATTACTTCTGAATTTAAAACCTGGAGGAATATGTTAGCCGTAATAAGGCGGCTTAGAATACTACTGAATTTTCAAACATAAAAGATATGCTGAGGAGTTCTTTTCGCCATTTCTTCTCCTTTTAAAAAATATACCTCTCCAATGGTATAATCACAGTATTTGACGTTGTAGGCGTATTGATTAATTAATGATATTACCTACTTATATTACTGATTTGAGTTATAATTTGTTCGAAATGTGTTAGAGAAATATTTTTTATTTCCTCGATTGTTAAATAAAGTTATTCGATTAGGAACTGTTGCAAAATACCTGTACACTAGTTGTAGCTGGCACAGTTACTAAAATATACACGCGCCCACCGTTGGATTGTTATACGTGGACGTGTTATAGCTTTAAAAAAGAATAAATAAATAAATATTTCACCTAAATTATGTACACCAACAAATTATAGCCAAAAACAATACACACACACACACACACACACACACACACACACACACACACACACACACATACAGGCAGTAAATTCTTGTTGTAAAACTCCAAACCTACTTAACTTGTTATCTTTAATGTTATAATTTTAAAGTTTTAGTCCAATATATCTAGATGTACAAAATGGAAGAGCGGGATCCCCTAACACAGGCATTACTGATGCTTAAAAAGTGGGTCCCAACAACATGTAAAAATATCTAACATTTTTTGGACCAATAAAAATTCTTTAATTCCTTAATGTACTTAATTTAAATAACTGTACTCGTTAGTACATTATATTTCAGTGGCGCCCACACATCAAAGTTATTTATTTTAACTGACAATAAATTAAAAAAATATTGATATCACAAAATTAATCTAATAAACTGGCGTCTTAATTCGTAGACACATAAATAAAAATCACATCGAACGCGTCGAAACGTCGCGTAAATTATTATTTTTATAATTTCCTTACGACCATCTCAATGGGAATCATCTTGTTTTTCAGATGATATAATAGTTGTATCCGTTTCCTTCTCTGTCGGCGCGAGTGTTGCCAGTGCAAAATAGTTTTAAAACCGCTATTAATTATTAATGTGGTAACATTGGCGGCAAATTTCTTCGTCCGGAAACATTAAAGTATTATTTACGGCTGTTTTGTGTTCAGTAAAATCGGTGATACTGATTCTAATGGCGGACAGGATGTATAAATATTGTTGAAAATTGGCGTAGTGTTTAGGTGTGACGTTAAATGAGCCTCGAAACAGCGTAATGGCGATAAAATCAACATTAATAAGTGTCAAATCGATATCAAAGCAGCTTTAGTGCTGTCACAACATGCGGGCCGCGCTAAACTTATACTCTTAGTGATAATAATTTTGTATAGCATCAGCATAATTGGTTCTCAAATTAACTGATACCTAAATTCTAAATTAGGCTGTTTTTGATTTGTGTTTCAATATGCAATTCAATATTTTTCGTAATTCCAGTAACGTAGAAAGTATATAGTACCCATTGAAGTATTATTACTAGCGTATAGAACCGACACCGCGAACACCATGTATGTCCCAATGCATTGGCGCCACGTGGCTTCAATCAATGGATTCGTTCGATTTTGAAAGGAGAACCGGGGCTCAATTTTGAAAATGGAAACTCCCGGGTGGGACACACATTTTGTTCGAGATGTCTGTTCTATGACATTATACTTCAATGATAGATAGATATAATGTAGTTAGATAACTATGCTTCGTTACATGGGTACCCTAGGCGAATCTCTTGAGTAAAAAATTAGGTCGGTACATTTCATTGATATCTTATCCAGCTAATTACAAACAAACGAAACAACAAACGAAACAACATCAACAAACGAAATTTATAAAACGCACTCAATCTAAGAAATGTTGATTTTTACAAACACTTTCCCAAAGCCAAAAATTGTTCAACAAAACACCTGTTTCACTTTTTATCACCGATGAACAAAATTTAAATATGTCGGCAGTAAGAAAAAAATTGTCTAAGTAGTATCTTAAAAACAAGAACATTTTATGTAAAAGCAACAAGAAAGAAAAATCGCTTCAAAATCACATTCAAGCTAAATTACTCCTTATATTTATGCAAACTTGAGCTCATATCACAATTAACACGAGTGGCATTTGGGTCGTTTTGTGTAAAGCCTGTCATCCACATCACTTTGCGCGAATTAGCGCGATAAAATTACGAGCAGATGCCCCGTTGACAGATATATCAAGTGCGTAAACGAGACGACGCGACGGCGCGCGCGCAGCGAACTAAATTAAATGATACTTAAGATTGTCTGATACTACGAGCGACTACCTCCTACTTCTCTCGACTAGGATCCAGAGGTATCTAAAGGTAATCTAAAAGTTAATCTAAAGTGAAATCTAAAGATAAAGAAAAAACTGAATGATAAAATAAAGATATTGTTAAAATAAATTAATAATAATATAAATACATTGTTCAATATCATGTGATGTTAAATTACATTTTAAATAACTTATACATGAAATTGACTGTCAGGTCGAATCAAAGATACTTATTTAAAATAATAAAGTTTAATAAATTTAATATTTATTATTATTTAACTTATTTATAGCTAATGCATGAACATAATAAATAAAGTAATGCATGAATGAGTAAACTAAATTCCTATGTCTAAGGTTTATGATAAGGCTACTTCTTACATCACTCGACTCAGCACGTCTATTATGTGAATAGGTGACCAACAAGCTGACGGGCTACACGATGATAAGTGGTCATCGTCACCCATGAACATCAGAAACACGAAAAGACCAAAACATCACAGTCGCGTTGCCACCCAAAAAGGAAGCGAAGGAACTGCATCTTCTAGCTTTCTAACAGTGTGACCAAAATATTTCAAAAAACTTTTCACCGTTGACTAGAAGGGTGGTAGGTAGTTATTAAAATACTTAATTCTTGACAAAAAATAACCAAATTCAAAATTAGAGATAACCCAAACACTACTTGTCAGATCTCGCTCAAATGGTGGCACATGACAAGACAACCAGCTTTCGAATATAAAAAGAATCAACAAAATCGATATCTATACTAATATTATAAAGAGGAAAGATTTAATTGTTTGTTTTCATTAAATAGGCTCGGAAACTACCGAATCGATTTGAAAAATTCTTTCACTGTTGGGAAGCTGCACTATCCCCGGGTGACATAGGCTATATTATTATTTTTTTACTATTTTTCCTGAAGCGAAGCTAGGGCGATTCCCTAGTATCCAATAAAAACCTATGAGGTAATAAAAATAAAAAACACAGTCGAATTGAGAACCTCCTCCTTTTTTGAAGTCGGTTAAAAAACCTTTACTGTTATCATTACCGTTTAATTTGAATTATCATTTCAGCAATCCGTATTATGTGGACCATATCTATAATATTACTAACAACGAAAATACCTACATCACGGTAACAATAGGCTTAGAGATCAAACGATATTTTAATTAACAGATCAAAGGTACAATATAATTGCATGTTATTGCTCTTAAATTAGATTTCACTAATAATTATGTCATTGCAGTGGACGGCAGGCCTAATTAGGGCTGCAATATATTGTCTGTCAATATAAAAGTACCACGTTCGTTTCGTAGTCTTATTATTTTGGGTCTCTCAGAATGATGGGTCAAGGTCAAAAAAAACAAATAATACGACGACTAAACGACGGCGAAGATAATTTAGATGTAAGTAGTTTTCATATATAAATGTAATGAAAAAAGATCGTAAAACTTTTTTAAATAGCATAGGTGCAATTGAAGTCTTTCTGTACGTTTTTCAATATTTAGAATTTTAGAGATATACCTCGGTTAGGAATAAGTAGATATTGTACAATTATAATTATAACTTTTGAATGTTTAAAATAGAATCCATCAGAATATCCATCGGTGGTAAAAAACAGCCCTGGTATAGCGGTGCCTGTATTTCGGCATCTAACCGAAAGCATGCCGCTTACCAGGCCTGAGTATCAGCATACACGCGTAAGGATCCATCCACCCCAGAGCTTAAGACAAAGCTCAACGCTGCCTCCCGGTCAGCAAAGAGGCAAATGGCCAGGGCGAAGGCAAAGTTCATCGGCAGGATTGGCGAGCGGCTGGTCGGTTACCCCTCCGGTAGTCGCGAATTCTGGTCGCTAGCTAAAGCTGCCGAAGGCAACTTCTGTCGGTCATCTCTTCCATCACTGCGTAAATCGGACGACTCTGTGGTCCATACGGCAAAAGGAAAAGCCGAACTCCTTGCCAACCTTTTTGCCGCCAACTCGACTCTTGAGGATAGAGGGACCACACCGCCTAACATCCCGCGGTGTGAGAGCTCGTTGAATGATATACTTTTCACCCAAAAGTCTGTCAGACGGGCTCTACAGTCTCTCGATACCAAGAAGTCGAGTGGACCGGATGGAGTCCCCGCAGTGGTGTTAAAGACGTGTGCTCCCGAGTTGACTCCCGTCTTAACGCGCTTATTCTCGCTATCTTATGCCACTGGAGTAGTACCGTCTTCGTGGAAGGTTGCCCTCGTTCATCCCATCCCCAAAAAGGGCGATCTTAGTGACCCGGCAAACTACAGGCCTATAGCGATTACTTCCCTGCTTGCGAAGGTAATGGAGCGCGTGATTAACACGCAGCTCTTAGGATATCTGGAAGATCATCAGCTGATTAGCGAACGTCAATATGGTTTTCGCCACGGTCGTTCAGCTGGTGATCTTCTAGTTTATCTTACACACCGGTGGGCTCAAGCTCTTGATCGCAACGGGGAAGCTCTGGCAGTCAGCCTAGATATCGCTAAGGCCTTCGACCGGGTCTGGCACAGGGGCCTTCTCACGAAGCTACCATCTTACGGTCTCCCTGAGAGGTTATGCAATTGGGTAGCCAGTTTTCTATCTGAGCGACATATCAAGGTCGTAGTTGACGGTTGTTGCTCAGATATGAAACTTATAAATGCTGGCGTTCCCCAAGGGTCTGTGTTATCTCCTACGCTATTCATTCTGCATATCAATGACTTGCTGCAGCATACAAGTGGCATTCATTGCTATGCGGATGATAGTACAGGGGATGCCTACTACACAGCCCCCGCTAATGCCTCTCAGTTGCAAATGGCGGATAGCAGAATGAAACTTGTGTCTGAAGTCGAGAACTCTCTGGGGCAAGTCTCGGAATGGGGTCGACTCAATCTGGTCGAGTTCAACCCCGCGAAGACACAAGTTTGCGCGTTTACCGCTAAGAAAACCCCATTTGTCATAGCGCCTCAATTCCAGGGTACCGCGCTCACCGTGAGTAATAGTGTTGGGATTCTGGGAGTTGACATCTCGAGTGACGTACAGTATCGGCGTCATTTAGAGGCCAAGGCTAAGCTGGCCTCCAAGAAGCTTGGTGTCCTGAACCGGGCTAAGCAGTACTTCACTGCGAGGCAACTGCTTATGCTTTATAAAGCTCAAGTCAGGCCTCACATGGAGTACTGCTCACATCTCTGGGCAGGGGCCCCACAATACCAGCTTAACCCATTTGACGCCATACAGAAGCGCGCGGTCCGAGTTGTCAACGACCCACGAGTCACTCACAGGTTAGAGCACCTGAGTCTCAGAAGAGACATCAGTTCTCTCTGCGTGTTCTACCGACTTTACAACGGTGAGTGCTCCGAGGAATTGTTCGACTTGATGCCTACGTCTATTTTCCATCATCGCACCACTCGCCGAGGATTGAAGTTCCATCCACACCGATTGGACTCGTGGAATACATCTACAGTCCGATTTACACGAACTTTTTTGCCACGCACGTGCAAACTGTGGAATGGGCTTCCTTCCGAAGTATTCCCGGAGCGCTATGACATGGGGTTCTTCAAAAAAGGTGTGAAAAGAGTTCTCCTTCAGGGCCGGCGTTGCATTGGCGATTCCTCTGGTATTGCTCATGTCCATAGGCGACGGTAACCACTTACCATCAGGTGGCCCGTTTGCTTTTTCGTCTGCCCTTCAGGCTATAAAAAAAAATTACTTTTATTTTATCACAATATTATGTAAAATCTAAATGGAGTCACTTAGCTGTAATAGTTTTGCTATTATAAATGTTCTATTTTCATTTGTAAACTAATTAAGAGATAGGACTGGCTTTGCTCCTAGTACTACTAGGACTACATAAGCCTAAAGTAGTGATATTATGTACAGGCAGCAAGAGTTAATTATGCAAGGCATGCCATATGATACAAAAACGTCCCTTAAATTTTTAAACGGTTTTATTTAGCTTGCCCTGGCGGTCTATTATGAACTCTTAATTCCAGCCAAGTTCCAGTGTAAACATCAAATTCGTGTTGCGAAAGCGGTCACGTGACATTTTTAGCCAATCATACGTTGTTTAAAGCCCGAAAAATGAATTGCCTGGAACATGAATGGTTTTATAAAAGTTCATTGGCCCACAGGTCGTTTGGGTCAAATCTTGCAAGTCTAATTACTTCCACTTATCCTAAGGAGTTGAAATTTTACATATTACTTTAGTTCTGTTGACAATGCATTATTGTGACAAGTTTGACCTGATACTACTACCAGGCTTGGCTTCAGCCGAGGGGAACTCCTTAATGGTTAACACCACAGTCCCAATATTTTTTTTATTTCGTATCTATATTGACAATATAAAAGCATGTATATAGTTTTTTAACCTATGCATTAACTTAGTTAATAATATCAGCCGTAACTTTGCTGAAATCTATTGTTATTAAGTTAGTATTAGCCATTGTTGTAAAGTGGACTAATACTAACTTAATAACTATTAACTTGTTATATCACAGAATATTTGTCTTTAAATATCAATGTTAAATTCTACCTAATTAATTACTTATATTGTAGAATATGATTAAAAATTGGTATATTTTACATTACGGAACGTTTTTGCATCATGCGCTGCGCCTAACTCTTTTGCTGACTGTACATATCGCACCCTCAGTGGAAAAAAGCATAAGTCGTCTTACGTTGAATTTTAGTTATTAATATGATTGGAAAGAGGGACAAAACTGCATATGCTCAATTTTTTTCAAATTTTTTTCATTAATCTTCACGGTTTTGTGCAAGAAATCGTAACTAATCTAAATTCTTTTGACTACTTACTGATATTTTAACAGTTTTCTTGCTCTTCTAAAATTGCAATTTTCATCTTATGCCTTTTTTCCACTGAGCGTGCGATATTTCCTTTCGTTTTGACAACAGTGACAACCCTAGTCCACCCAGTACAGTGGACAAAACAACCGGGATTTCGCTCGTCATATCGTCAATCTGTCTGCGTCCAGGTTGTTCCGTATGCCGTCTGCCAAACGTGCCCCGCTAATTGACGTCGTATTAAAATGCTATAAATAATCGGTTTAACACAACTATTTTAAATGGATAGTTATAAAATAACGCTTCACACTCATAGCCCCACACTAGGATTCCCTGTGTCATGGGTGCCATGGACAACACACAAGACAAGGACACTCACACCCAGACCGAGAATAGAAATTCAAACTCATCATTCAAATTTCCGCCTCACTGGGAATCGAACCCAGGACCCTTGGCGCGGCGATCCGGCATGGTAACCATTGCGCCACACGGGTCGTCAAATGGATAGTTATATAAACTATTTTTAGGAAAATAATATTATAAATAATAGTATTTTTTTTCTTATTTGACGTTCGTACTTTCTCATCTGAACTGAGTTTGAAAAATAAGGAACCAATCTCGAACAATCTCGAATAAATACAAAAAAAAGGGTGCGTGTACTTTTGTACGCGCGTGAGAAGTTATACTTCTTTGGCATGAAAAAAAATTCAAAAAACAATATTAAAAACATTGTTCAAAATACAATATTCAAAAACGGCAATATTAAAAATAAAAATTAATTTACGAATCTCTATAGCCAAATTATATGTGTTAAGCGCCATCTGTGATTAATTTTGTAGTATATTCTAATATTACTTTGCTACGTATCGTAATAGTTCTCGTAATAGAACATAGATGGTGTTTTTACAATTGCAAAAACAAATCAATTGTAAATCATTTTTTTTTGTGTTCTTATATATTTTTTTCAACTGAATCAATGATAGGTCTATTACACACAAAAAGGTTTTATTAACGTAAAAATATGACAACACAGTAAAAATATACAATCATTAATCATTATGGCAATTTTTTTTTAATGCTTTGAGCAGGCAAACGAGCAGACGGGTCACCTGATGGTAAGTGATCACCGCCGCCCATGGACATTAGCGACAGCAGAGGCGTCATCAACGCGTTGCCGGCCAAGAAGATGACGATAGACCCGCTTCTTGAAGGACCCCATGTCATAGCCTGGAGGGAACACCGATGCAGGTAGCTTGTTCCACAGTTTACACGTGCGAGGTAGAAAATGACGTGAGAACCGGACTGTGGACGAACGCCAGGTATCCAGGTAGTGTTGGTGAAACCTGGTACGTGATGTGCGGTGACGAAAATCAACTGCAGGTATTAAGCCAAACAGTTCTTCAGAACATTCCCCACTGTACAGACGGTAGAATACGCTCGCCGTTGAATTCGATTGAATGGATCCACTTGGCCAGCTGGGGCTCCGGCCCAAAGGTGGGAGCAGTACTCCATGTGTGGTCGAATTTGCGCCTTATAGAGCATCAACCTGTGCTTAGGCGTGAAGTACTGCTTAGCTCTATTGAGCACTCCCAATTTCTTTGCGGCCAGTTTGAACAATGGCAATGAACCAAATATATTAATAAATATTTCAAATAAACTATTTTACATTCGTAGATTCTTCGAGTAGTGACTGAATAGGCACTTTTCAGAGTTAGTTTTTTTTTCACTACCCCCTGATTTGCAGATTTTTTTCGTGAATAATATTTTTTACAGTTTTGTGCATTTCTTTGAGTAATATCTTCAGACATCTCGGAAACTAAAACAGAAATTGAAAGGAGAAACCCAATTTTCGGCCACAAACCATATGTAATCTGTGCTAGAACATCGGATCAGACAAGAGTAAACTATATACCAAAAAATTCGTCTTATTTATAACATATTTAAATCTTAGCTTCAGCTGCTGTTGCCAAATGAACAAAATAATGCAAAAAAGTTTTCACAGTATTTACCTCATAACAAACGATTTTATAATCGATTGAATCGATTGATAATGATCGATTGATGGAACATAATAATATATTTTATGTTTTATTTATTGATTATAATTATAATAATGATTTATTTTTTACATGTTTTCGTATTCCATATATATCAAAACTATGTAATATAAGTATTTATAATTACCATTCAATCGCTACGCAAATTTTATTAAATGACATTTCGAATATTTTGACATCGATTAATCGATTGACAACAAAGATGATGTAATCCCTAATAATGTCATTTTGGTAACCATAGTATTTATAAATAACACCACCACAGAGTACTTAATCACTACGAACACCACTGTATTGTCATCGATCTTTCATCTTTCTACGCGTGTTCTTGTGTATTTTTACTATTAAATATTTTTAGCGTATTTGGAGTCCTATTTAGGTACTATTGAAACTCATCGACACGCACACAGTTATTTTAATTTTCTATTGTATTCGCTTTCGTACTTGTGTTTGGTGAATGTGTTTTCGCAGTTTCGCTACAATTTCTGGAAAACCAATACTATATGAATATGGACTCCTTAATCGCCTGTTTCGTGACTGACAAAGGTTCAGAATAAGTCCTGAGCACTGGATAATGTACCCTATACATCTTTAGAAGATCAGTAGTTTGCTGTGGCCATACTTACAATGAGTATATTATGATATCTTGACTGGGCAAGGTACCAACGAAATATAGCGCCTCCTGCACAACTACACGAAATATTAATATATTATAATGATAACTAATAAAATCTCTTGAAATATGCAATAGCTTTTATTATACAACCTTTTTATGACATTCATTTTGGGTGAAAACCATTGAAGTAGTAGATAGTAGATATAATAGACACCCGCCAACTTAGTTTTAACCATTAAACTCGTAGTTTAAGTGTTAGGATTTTTGAGAAACTTTCATTTTTATTACGTTTGTAATGATTATTCGTAGGTGTTTTATAGTAAGTGTAACATACATTATTAAATAGCACTGTGACACGAGTATGACATAATCATAACCTATAATTTCCTTAGTTGGCCATTGCTGGCAGCCGTAGCTAACTTGACGATGCAGAATTTAGGTGTCGATGTGCGCGCGCATCGTAAAAATTCACTCTCATCATTTTTCTCCATCGCGCCAAAAGAAGTATAACTTCAATAAAAAAGAAATTCCAAATTGGTTCAATTACAATGAATAATTCTTGAGAAATCATAACATACTATAAAATTAGGGATAACTGAAAAACAACTAACGTCAGATCTCGCTCAAATTTAAATGGAACCACATGACAAGTACCAGCTTTCGAATTTAAAAAGAATCATCAAAATCCGAACACCCAGTTAAAACTTATGAGAACATAAACAAACATAAACAATACAGTCGAATTAAGAACCTCGTCTAATTTTTGAAGACGGTTAAAAAAGAACATATTCTGTTTCTAAAAGCCGGTAAAAATACTACTTATTGATTATTAATCTAATCTTTGTATATTCCTACATTCCTATACTGTACAACAACAATAAAACAGTTTTTAAAAACTTCAGAAATAAGAATACCTCGGAAAACATTTTTCGCATCTAAAGGTGCGTGACAATAGTAATTGTATGCTTTGTAGCGATGTTGAGGGCTGGTTGAGGGCTGGCTGAGGGCTGTAAACAGTGGCTAGGATTTGCGTTAAGCCTTGTAGCCACGTGAGGGCCTGACGACTCTTGTAACGTGCGACACCTAGTCACATTAGTATATCTTGTCTGACTATGATGTAGGGGAATGAGTGAACACTGTTATAAACGAATAATTATTTGTAATTTTTGCTTACATTACTGTAATATCAACCGGTTCGGAACTGCGGATTGGTGGGTATTTAGTGGCCAACCCAAGTGTGAGAGGGTTTATGACGCTGAACGTTTTATAAGGATAGCAACTGGGACTGATAGCTGTGCCTTTGAAAGCACAGGAGCAGAAAAAAAATTGGCCCTTAAATATGGTCATACAATATTATCCCATAGGGTTATCCATCCAACGATGTCGCTTCGATCATTTAAGACCGACACGAGATGACTGACGGGCGATGATTGCTTCATAACATAAGCGATCATAGCTGTGATAAATTCATGTAACACATCGTAATTTTGGAAACAAAGGGTCACTTCTGCAAGTTTAAGTATAAAGTTAATAGTCAAAGTTTTACAGTAAGTTTAAGTAAAAAGTTAAAGTTTTACAGTAAGACTTTAGGAATTGCATTAATACTCCAACACAGCAGAGTTATTCGGAAAATATGTCAAAAAAAACTTAATAATGCTCCTGTAAAGTTGGAAAACATGCAGAAGTGACCTTAGTGACCCTTTGTTTCCAAAGGTCCGACATGTAAAGGTACAATGAGTTGCCAGATCCGATTTTTAAATATCAGTAGATCGACACTCAAAAATCCTTAGATTCGGTACAAAAATCCGATAAATTAGCGCCACAGTATGAGACAGTAATTGCTTGTACAGTAACATTTTATCTGTAATGTCATCTTGTCAGTTCATTAAAAGGAGCTAAAGTATTAATATAAAAATTAAGTATGTATTTAAAAATTTTAAAGGACCTACGGACGTTTTGTCAAAACCTCATAGCCCGGTTGATAGAGTCTAACTAAATGATCTCTATCGCTCTACTATACTAGGGACACTACCTGCAGAATGAAGGGTCAGAATGAAGGGTATACTGAAAGTCAAACTCTATTGGATCAGATATAAATTAGTAATTAATTTAATAACTAGTAATACCTACATATTATTATAAGATAGATATAATACATAGATGTAAAATAAACTTTACATGAAATATATTTCAGAAAAACTGTTATATCATTGGGGCTATTTATAGACGCAATAGATCCCATAACGTAGCTATAACAATGACTTTTAGAATTATTAACTGTTTACCTATATTTGTTGCCCCTAATCTCAGAAGTGGCTCAATGAATTTGGATGCGGTTCTCATTAATGTTTTGCAGTAAGCTTCGGATAAAGTTTACTACTGTTCGGTTACAAATAGAAAAAATTAAAACATCTCGTCTAAAACTTGGCATTGGCGCCACGTGGCTTCAATAATCAATAAAATTTTTGAAAGATTTTGAAAGGAGAACGGGGGCTCAATTTTGAAAATGTAACCTCCCGGGCGGGACACACATTTTGTTCGAGATGTCTGTTCTATGACATTATACTTCAATGTCGTTAGTGAGTGAAGTTAAAACTACACCGTAATGGTCTAAGAGCCGTTGAAGAACGACCTTCACCGATCTGATAACTTGATGGGACATATTTTTTATCAAATATAATTTATAAACAAATATGCCTATCATAACTTGCCTGTCGAAAAGTGTTCATAGCTATTTTTAATTTAATTAATTTTAATCAATTTTTTTTCGTCACTTTCACTTATGTGATAACCGAATGAGTTTTATCTCAATTGATAGTTTTTAACACATAGAATATGCCTAGGTAGGCTTGCCTACTTATTTCTGTTCATGACTACCTGGCAAGTAGGTGTGAACAGGTGAGAAAATATAGGTATTTACACCGATCTGTTAACCAATTGAAATTAATATCATAGGTAGATATTTTAATTACAAAACCAATCATATAGGCTTGCCTACAAAAAAATGTTCATGAAATAGTATTGCCAAGCTATAAAGGGTATAGCCGGATAGCCTTGGGAAAAGTACCCCCAAACCTTGGGGTTCGAAACTATGTCCAAATGATCCTTTATATAGAGATAACATGATGTACAAAATTTCACCCCCCCCACTACCCCTCAGGGGGCTACGGCACTCAATTAAACCGAAAATGATTTTATTTTTTTTCTCCAAATCTATGTAACTGACGCAAATCAAATTTTGCACAAATATTGTGGTAACTTTAAGTGATAATACAAAAAATCAAGAGCTATCTAAGTACTCCCTACATTGAAAAAAAAATAAAAAAATTGGAACATCCTGTCTAATGATTTCCTTTGGTGGTACAAACACCGTTTTTTAAAATGTGTACCAACATCCAACCTACGTAATCTCCAAGTTTGGTCTATCTAGCAAAGGTGGAATGTAACACTACTTTTCGTTCTATTAAAGTTTTAATGCCTGCTTTATAAGGGAATACGAGTAGAGCACAGCTTGATACTTCAGAATCAAATCAATCGTAGCTCGATACCAAAGTAAGATGGGTAGAAGAATCTGTTAATGGAATAATTAAACAAAAATATCATTTACTCGACCTTAAAGTTGATAGTAAACCTCGTTGTTGATAGTCGATAGTTGATAGTTGATAGTCTTACCTAAAGTCGGTACATTATGTAAAATTGCTTGTTTTTTAAATAACAAATATGAAAAAAGGCTCCTTAGTGACGTTAATAACGCGGATGAAATAATATCTAATTTATAGATAAAATCCGCCACGATAGTCAATAACTTGGCGTGCAGTTAACAGAGGCAAATGGATGGATAAGAAAAAAAAATGTGTACGTGTAATCTTTACGCGCGATTGAAGTAAAACTTATTTGAAGTTGGTGACATGTATTACCAAAAAAATTAAACTCAATTTAAAATAAACATCATATTACAGTTGACTCATAAAAATATACTTTACAAAAACGAATATAAAGCTAAAAAAAGCAAAGCATAACCCATAATTGTCCCACTGCTGGGTTCGGGGTCTCCGCTCACAATGTGAGGGGTACAGGCCTTAGTCTACCACGCTGGCCAAGTGCGGATTAGTAGACTTCACACACCTTTGAGAACGTTATGGAGAACTCTCCGGTGTGCAGGTTTCCTCACGATATTTTCCTTCACCGAAGCAAGTGATAATTAACTAGTAATACGCACATAATATTTGAAAGTTAGTGGTGCGTGCCAGGATTTGAACCCGTGCCCCCGCGTTCGGGAGACCAACGTTCTAACCGCTAGGCTATAACTGTATATCACGTAAGAATCTCCGCCGTATGAAACTCCGTCGAATGAGCCTCCTCCGTATGACCATTCGCCGCATGAGCCTGCCCTGTATGAATCTCCGCCGTATGAAACTCCGTCGAATGAGCCTCCTCCGTATAAAGCTATAATTACCGTTATTATTACCTTTAATAAAGCTATAATTATTCGTTACCCCGTGATACTTATTGAATCTATAGACTTGGCACAGATACAATGTAAACTTAATAGAATTATGTATTATGACACATAAGTAAAAAGATTTATCATATTTTCCTTAATTACACATTTAAAAAAAAACGGTGTTCGTACCACGAAAGGAAATCATTATACAGGATGTTCCAATTTTTTAATTTTTTTTTCAATATAGGGAGTACTTAGATAGCTCTTGATTTTTTGTATTATTACTTTAAGTTACCACAATATTTGTGCAAAACTTGGATTGCATCACTTACATAGATTTGGAGAAAAAAATAAAAACGTGGGATTCTATTCCCTTATAAAGCAGGCATTAAAACTTTAGTAGAACTAAAAGTAGTGTTCCACCTTTGCTAGACAGACCAAACTTGGAGATTACGTAGGTTGGATGTTGGTACACATTTGGAAAAAAAATGGTGTTTTTACCACGGAAGGAAATCATTATACAGGATGTTCCAATTTTTTAAATTATTTTTTTTTCAATATAGGGAGTACTTAGAGAGCTCTTGATTTTTTGTATTATTACTTAAAGTTACCACAATATTTGTGCAAAATTTGATTTGCATCAGTTAGATAGATTTGGAGAAAAAAAATAAAATCATTTTCGGTTTAATTGAGTGCCGTAGCCCCCTGAGGGGTAGTGGGGGGGTGAAATTTTGTACATCATGTTATCTCTATATAAAGGATCATTTGGACATAGTTTCGAACCCCAAGGTTTGGGGGTACTTTTCCCAAGGCTATCCGGCTATACCCTTTACAGCTTGGCAATACTATTTCATGAACATTTTTTTGTAGGCAAGCCTATATGATTGGTTTTGTAATTAAAATATCTACCTATGATATTAATTTCAATTGGTTAACAGATCGGTGTAAATACCTATATTTTCTCACCTGTTCACACCTACTTGCCAGGTAGCCATGAACAGAAATAAGTAGGCAAGCCTACCTAGGCATATTCTCTGTGTTAAAAACTATCAATTGAGATAAAACTCATTCGGTTATCACATGAGTGAAAGTGACGAAAAAATATTGATTAAAATTAATTAAATTAAAAATAGCTATGAACACTTTTCGACAGGCAAGTTATCATAGGCACATTTGTTTATAAATTATATTTGATAAAAAATATGTCCCATCGAGTTATCAGATCGGTGAAGGTCGTTCTTCCACGTCTCCTCTACTATAAGCTTTCTAATTTGGTAATAATTTAACTATAATACACCCTTCCAACCCCGTTCTCGAGACGTTCCCCTACACTCGAGGAAAGGCACTTGTAATCAAGAGGGTTTATTAATTACAACTTGAACCGCAACCCCCTCCCCCATTGTTGAGCCATTACGAGTTTTAAGTCCTTTAGCTAAGGTTAAAAATCCCAGAACGGCTTATTACGGCCCGAAATCGACCTTATCTTTTGGGCGTACGATCGTGAGGTGAGAATGTACGATTGAAATTGGACTTTATGGTGAGGGTTTAGAGTTCGTTATTGGGTGGTTGTAGTTAGGAACGGGAACCATCAATTTGTTAAATGAAGAAAATGGAGAAGTGTAATTTGGTTGGATCGAGAGAGCTCCGAGCCGTGTTCGCAGTTATGTTAGGCGATATCGTAGACTTAATCTGTATGTGGTGGTGTGTGTAGGTTCACATGAAATGCACACACACACAAAACTAAAACTACAGATAGATAAAAAATACATTAGGATTTTTGATGTTATAGATCCGCCAATCCGCACTGGAGCAGCGTTGTATGAGCAGTATGAGTATGCTCTAACTAGGCCCTTAGGCTCCTAAAGAGCAGAGGAGGCCCCGTGCTCAGTGATGGGCCATTAATAGGTTGAAGCCACCGCGTCTGATCTCGTTGGCAACCCGTTGAAGACAATCGATAATCTCGATATTACCGATTCTCATGGCCACTCGTGACAGGTTCCCATCAAGACACTTATTTGTATTGGAGGAGTTAGTGGCTAACTGTTCTTTTATTTTAGGTAAAATATCTGAACTACCATTACTTATAAGAGGGTCAACGACGTGTTTCCCTCCGTATAGCCGGAACTCGCTTATATTTAAATATATTTTTAAAATATTTCCTTTTTTGGGTTCCGAAGTAAAATCGGAACGCTTATAGTTTCGTCATGTCCGTCCGTTTGTCCGAAGCATAGCGCCAAGACCCAGTGCTAGAAAGTTAGTGCTAGTTCTATGATGAATTTACAAGGAAAATTATCACTGCTACATTAGCACAAGTAGTTAATTAGTAATCTATACTAATATTATAAAAAGGAAAGATTTGATTGTTTGTTTGCATTGAATAGGCTCCGAAACTACCGAACCGATTTGAAAAATTCTTTCACTGTTGGGCAGCTACACTATCCCCGGGTGACATAGGCTATATTATATATTTTTTTTACTATTTTTCCCGAAGCGAAGCGAGGGCGATTTCCTAATAGTCAATAAACTTATTACTTCGGAACCCTGCGCGTAGCCTGACTTGCCCGGTTTTTGATAATTACAGAAGAACTTTTTATCATTATCATCTTTTATCTGAATTGATAATACATGAATTAGGTAGTTAGTCGAAACTTTTTGCAGAAGAATAGTTTCCTGACTTAACTACATGCTAAAGAAAAAATGTTATTAGGTAAGTCAAAATGTTTCAAAATATTAAAGTAATTATAACACGCCTCCACGCTCGTTTTTACAGACGATCTCTACTCAAACATTAACAACACATCAAAACTAATTAAATTCAATACAATTCAATTCAATTTATTTGCACGAATATAGCTAACGCACACATTATTAAATTATAATTATCTTCTATCACAGACAAAAATACATCTTAAATCGAATAAATATTCCCTATATTTCACCAAAATTCAACACAGCCTCAATCTACCCTTGTAACTCTAAATCTGTGAAGTGCCAACTTTGCCAGTGTTTATTACATAGAGGCAGCGTACCGGAAGCGGAAGTACCGCTTGTAAATGAGGGGCTTAATGTTGGCAACATTGCTGACTGACTTTTTAATTACAAGCCGGAAATTACGTGAAAACAACCCGGCGTTACTCCGTTATGAATAGAAAGCGTTTTAGGGTTAATGTCGAAGTTTGTGGAGTTCCCGTGGTTAATATTGCTGTTAAATTAAGTCGACAGTAACTTTTACTGTGATTTAGATATTAATAATATAATAATAATAATAATAAACGTTTATTCTGCAAAAAATTGTACAACACTCTTCACTTACATAGGTAGGTACTTATAAATAACAATGTAACTTATACAATCATAGAGTTTTGTTGAACTCTGATACCCATGATAAGATTCAACTTGTGTTATGGGTATCAGTGCTCTCACAAGGAGATTTTGCTTCTAAGATACATTGTATCAAGACGGTCAGGGGTTCCGGTTTGAGGTAAGTAGGTACATTTAATTAATGTAATGTGGCGTTTTTCATATTTTTAATCTTTTTAGTGCGTGTGCGTGTGTGTATGTGTGTGTGTGTGTGTGTATGGGTGTGTATGTGTGTTAAACCCGATTATTATGTCCTGTTGAAGGACGACAGGTTAAAATTTTAGATTGGAACTGGCACGTGTGACGAAAGTAATTGACTGATGTATCAAAGCACAGGCCAAACCCTTAGGGATAGAAACTTGAAATTTCGCACACGTATTCCCCTTATGATTTAGGCATCCACTAAGGAAGGATTTTTCAAAATTCAACCCCCAAAGGGTGGAATAGGGGATAAATATGATAAGCATAATTTCCGCGTGCGAAGCTGCGGGCAAGCTAGTCGGAAATAAAACAATATGTATTCAACTCGTTAGGATATGAGGAAGTACCTAGGTCTAACTATAATAGGCTTGTAAAATTTGACCCACACAAATAAAGTCAAAGTCAAAAATTTTATTCATATAGGTATCACTGATACACTTATGCACGTCATTTTTTGACTTTTCGGAAGGTACTTTGTCGTGGAGGAGAAGAAATAGGGTAGGTAAGCTAAATAAAGTCGTCTAATAATCTCCCAATTGTGTAAAGGTCACTGTTTCATTGAAACACATAGAGACTAAAAGTTGAATTGACAGATATTTTTATTTTGTCCATCCATCCTGTCCGGAAGTAGTTAACTCATCGTCACCTGGCAGCTGGTCGGAGGAACTGCAAATTGATTTATTTAACACAAACAACATTATATTCGTTTTAATAAATCACTGTGTTTATTTTCATAAGCTTACCTCGGACAGTCGAACGGTTAATATGTTTTACTGGTTATTTATTGGATAACAAGTGTTACTTTTGTAGATATATTATGTACTAGGAAATCGCCCTTGCTTCACTTCGGGAAAAATAGTAAAAAATATAATATAGCCTATGTCACCCGGGTAGTGTAGCTTCTCAACAGTGAAATAATTTTTCAAATCGGTTCGGTTCAGTTTCGGAACCTATTCAATGCAAACAAACAATCAAATCTTTCCTCTTTATGATATTTTTTTAAATATAATTATTTATTTCAATTCATATTACAAAAATTAAGTTACATTAACTAAGAACCCGCGGTATGAAAATTAATGAGGAGTAAAATCAAACTTGCATCGTTTTGTTATGCGATATGTTTGTAATTCGTAATACAGAATCTACTATTGTAAAGTGCAAATAAAAACGTCACGTTCTATTATGTATAGGTACGAGACATATTATTCAACATTTTATGTTAGTATCTACCACTTAGGTTTTATAGCAAAATTTATTTTTTTGTAGATGTAAAAGTGCGTTAGGTATTTGTGATATTACGGTTCCAAAAAAACTGCCTCACAAGAGTCACAAGTCCCTTCCAATTTATACGCAAGAAGGACTTCTTGTCATCCCTATAAATTGCCGTAAATTGACTTCGAGATATCGCTTATGGTGTCCGAATACCCATTAAGATAACAGATATGGTAAACGATAGTTTATTTTATGTGGCAATTGTTTCCAGCCTATTGAGCCATACGAGCAAAGAAAATTTTTTTTGTTGTTGTAAGGATGCAGAAAAGAAACCTAGGTAGGGACGTATTACTACGCGCCCATGATAAGTTCTGATAGTTAATAATTTTGTTGACAAAAAAATTAAAATGTGTGCAATTCACACGTGGTAGAAGTGAAACTTTTCAAAATTTTGGTTTCAAGATAATGAAATGAAAAAGCAATAAATCGAATCTTCTACCTTGTTCCTCGCGCCATCTATGAATACAACTTAGCACTTTTTAAAAGATAACCACGAACATAAGAAAAATAAAACAGTGGTAACTAACGCCATCTCTTAACATAATATGAAGAGTAAAATGAGCAGCTAGCGCCATCTATCTAGCAATAAACCGAATCTTCTATCTTATTCCTCGCGCCATCTATGAATACAACTTAGCATTTTTACTGTCGCGATGTCGTTTTTATTTATTTTAACTGACGAATATTTCTGTCTCATTCTTTCCTGGCTTCATCCTACACATTTTTGTATTTGTGTCTCTTACCTGTCGTTTTTTCCGTTGCATCCGGTTTGAAATTACAACGATTCTAAAGAAGTTTCACTTAAAAAATAACAGACTTCAAAATTAGGGTGCTTTTCCACCAGAGATGTGCTATGCAGCTATGCTGCGAAGATGTGAAATCCAATAAATATGACTGGTTCAATAAATTGATTGATTTCCACCAATGAATATGATTGGTGGATATCAAACGCATCCATAGCAACGTAACATAGCACAACTCTGGTGGAAAAGCACCCTTAGGGTTAACTCAAAAACTACTCGTCAGATCTCGTTCAAATTAGACCACATGAAAAGAACCAGCTTTCGAATGTAAAAAGAATCATCAAAATCGGTACTCTCAGGAGTTCTGAGGTAACACATAAAAAATACAGTCGAATTGAGAACCTCATCCTTTTTTTTGAAGTCGGTTTAAAATATAGCTAATCCAGTTTTAGTTAGGTAAGGTTCCAATAGGTAGGTAGTTAAGAAACTCTGAACTCTCTGAAAATCAATAATCATCAAAATTAATAAAAATTAAAATTAATGAATCAAAATTTGCCCATTTGGCCGTAGGTATGCTTAAATCGACGGGTGCAAAGAAAAAGAAAAGCGCATAATAGGAAAAAAATTGTTATTTTTAAACTAAGTTTGATAAAAAATTTATACTTAAGCATTTTATTATTGAATAAGGCATCCAAATGCAAAGGTATATTTAATTTTTACGAATTATGTTTACTTTACGATATATTGCAGTTGTCTGCATATACATTGTACTCTAAAATGTGGCAACTGTGTTAACTACCACTTAGCCGTTTTTACGTTGAAATTTAATAATATAGATTAAGGAAAAAAAATTCTAAACTTTCAGTAAATACTAAAAATAGGTCATTTATATAAAATTTAGTTCTTGACTATGACTATGACCATGTTCAGAACATAATTAGGCAGATGTCTTTTTCTACACTAGGTATACCTAGGTACATATATACAAGCAAAACCAAACGATTTAAATTAGATTGCGGCCGGTGAAGAACGTGTCATCTGACTTTTTTTTTTTACCACGTTGTGGAATATAATATTTTAAGTAAGTTACCACAATAAAAAGAAAATCGCAAAATTGCAGACAACTTTTTCACTTTGCACCCGTCGAAATAATCTTTATCTACCTATGAAGTCTGATATGTAGCTGTCAATATCATTTTATGAGAATTACAAATAACTGTTACATAAAATTAACATCACTAAATATTAGACGTAGCCTTAACTCTATAAGGTGGCATAATAGGCCCTTTAGGCATCTCAAGGAAGTAGGGGGCCGTCCATTAATCACGTGAGGCTTGAAAGGGGGGGGAGGGGTTTGACAAAAATCACGAAAATATCACGAGGGGGGAGGGGGGGTGTAGTAAGATATCACGTGTATTTATTTTTTCGTCAAACGCGCGATTTTTAAATAGAAAAGCAGCGTGTAGTGTGACTTTGACTTGCCGTTGCCAGGCAACGACCGAAGGCCTCACGCGCCGCCACAGACTGCCCGGCTCGGCATGTTTTGGATTAAAATAATGTCGAAAGTAGGTGATCTGTATAAAGACCTTATTGCAGAGTATAAGAAAGGAAAAATACACGTGATGTAGCCTTAAACCTCACTACATATCACCCAGGGGGAGGGGGGGGTTAAAAAATGCTAAAAAAAGATCACGTGATTAATGGACGGCCCCTAGTTGATTAGAGTAATTTGAGTAACGTTACTTCACGAGAAATGATGCTTTTGACTCCAAATTTAAAATCGACCCATATTCGAATAATCCCAAAATATCAAAATCCAGGAATTATTACACACCGAAATTAGGTACCTATAGGTAATATGATATTTAACAAATGTGACACAATTAAAACAACCAACAAAATCTAAAACCTCCAACCAAACGCTGACTCAGACAGCCGACAAGTGAACCGAAGCTATAATCTTGAAGCTAAGTCCGGACAATAAGCCAATAGGGCCGTAAACGCTTCAAAATTTATGTACCTACGCTTGACCCTCTGAACGCCTTATTCACCTTTTATTTTTATTTGAGTGAGCAAGGAACAAATCTTAGCGCAAAAGGGATAATAAAATAATCGTTAGATTCGTTTAGACGACTCTAATTTCACGGATTGGTGCCCAAAGGGACGAAAACTGTAAAGGGTGGTTCGTCTCGCTCGCGCACATGCGAGGGAAGATACGTCCATCTTTGTCTAGTGTGGACCAATGGTCGGGGTGAGTAGAGTTGCAGAGTTTGTCTTCTTATTTTCAGTGTTTGCGGGTTTAGTAAGGGCGTTTTTGAGTTGGGATCGCATAAGATATTCCGTTCACGGGAAATTGCTTTCCGTACTTCGCATATCGCTTGGTATTGCATACTTTTTATGGCAATGCATTTTATCAACATGCTTTACAAATTCCATCAGGTTTATCGTAGCTATCGAGTTTTAAAATTCTGCTCTTCTTTATTTGTTTTACGTTTTACTGAGAAAATATAATATTAATAACAGTTTTTAGTACGTTAACTTTTTTTAACTATTATTTATTTATCAACGTAAGAAGTGACATCTACTTCTAATATAATAAGACAATTTTGAGTATATACATAATATTACTCAGATAGACAAGTTGTACACAACACAATCTATTTTGAAGTTGTAACCAACTTCAAAAAAGGATGAGGTACTGAATTCGACTGTATTTTTTTTATGTTTGTTACCTCAGAACTTTCGACTGGGTGAACCGATTTTGATGATTATTTTTTTAATCGAAAGCTGGTGCTTGTTATGTAGTCCCACTTTTTGAGCGAAATCTGATGAGTAGTTTTTGAGTTATCCCTAATTTTGAAGTCGTTATTTTTTGTCAAGAATTATAAGTTTTTTATGTACTTAACTTAACTTTTTTATTATTTTTTATTTATTATGTACGATGTCGAAAACGAGCAAATATTAGATTGATAGTCCTCTAGTAAGTACTATGTTGACGATAACTAATTATAATTTAATGGCCGTTTGGACTAGACAAAATAAAAACAAGAACTAAGTAGTTGGATGGGTGACCGCTAGTGGCAAAAATTCTTGAGCGTTTCCATGCTTCGGAGGGCACGTAAAGCTGTCGGTCCCGGTTGTTATCATAAGGTAACAGTCGTTAAGGCATGTCGAGCCCCCGGATGGTTTGAAAACTTCTGACACTCGGGTTGGCAATCAAAATCAAAAAATTCTTTGTTACACAAAAGTAGATTAACCTAAGTCCTAACCTGCCTATCTGAGGCTTTGGCGCTTTGCCCATGTATTCCGGGATGGGAATAGTTAGATAACCTGTGTTATTAAGATCAAGGTCTACTGTGTATTAAATTTCACGAAAATCTGTACAGTACTATACCTATCTAGTTTTTGTGTGAAAAAGTGACACTATAATACTCAAATATCTTAAAATTTATTACTCCAAAGACCCATCTACAAAAAAGCACTGGTAATAAATTGAAACAATGACATAACTTGCAAGTTCTTAAAATAAAATGTCGACTAACGATTCACAATCGCTTTTATTATTCAAATATTATTTGGGTACTAGAAGACAATTATTTATTCTTTCCTCACAAGATAAATCTGCCAACAGATTACCGGAAACATTAGTTACTGCAACGAATTGGCAACATTTACCTAAAATCAGTATAGCACATAAATTGTATCGAACCTGCTATAAATCAATTATATCTGCTATATAAAATGTTATAATCCAGCTACGGGAAAAGTGATATTTATTTCAAACTTTTTAATAACAATATCATTATAACGTAAAGGAGAACCCCAATTTTCGGCCTCGAACCATATGTAATCTGTGCTAGAACATCGGACTAGACAAGAGTAAACTATATACCAAAAAAATCGTCTTATTTATAAGATAAACATATTTAAATCTTAGCTTCAGCTGCTCTTGCCAAATGAACTAAATAATGCAAAAAAGTTTTCACAGTATTTACCTCATTACATACGATTTTATAATCGATTGAATCGATTGATATTGATCGATTGATGGAACATAATAATATATTTTATGTATTATTTATTGATTATAATTATAATATTAATTTATTTTTTACATATTTTCGTATTCCATATAAATCAAAACTATGTAATATATTATAATTACCATTTAATCGTTACGCTAATTTTTTAAATTACATTTCGAATATTTTGACATCGATTAATCGATTGACAACAAAGATGATGTAATCCCTAATAATGTCATTTTGGTAACCATAGTATTTATAAATAACACCACTGTATTGTCATATTTCTCATCGATCTTTCATCTTTCTACGCGTGTTTTGTATATTTTTACTATCAAATATTTTCAGCGTATTTGGAGTCCTATTTACTATTGAAACTCATCGACACGCACACAGTGATTTTAATTTTCTATTGTATTCGCTTACGTACTTGTGTTTTGGTGAATGTGTTTCGCAGTTTCGCTACAATTTCTTGCAAACTAATACTATATGAATATGGACTCCTTAATCGCCTGTTTTGTGACTGACAAAGGTTCAGAATAAGTCCTGAACACTGGATAACGTACCCTATACATCTTTAGAAGATCAGGAGGTTGCTGTGGCCATACTTACAATGAGTATATTATGGTATCTTGATTGGGCAAGGTACTAACGAAATATAACGCCTCCTGCACAACTACACGAAATATTAATATATGTATTATAATGATAACTAATAAAATCTCTTGAAATATGCAATAGTTTTATTATACAACCTTTTTATGACATTCGTTTTGGGTGAAAACCATTGAAGTAGTAGATATGTATTATAATAGACAACGTAAGTGTAACATACATATTAAATAGCACTGTGACACGAGTATGACATAATCATAACCTATAATTAAGGTGATTAATTCTAGGATTTCCTTAGTTGGCCATTGCTGGCAGCCGTGAAAATTAGAGAAATTGAACTTTTTGCAATAATCTAATTAACAGCCAATTTCCAGTCTTGTCTACTTAGGCCTGAGTTTCTATGGAAACTGGGGTTCTCCTTTAAAGAAAAAAGCTTAAAATAAATATTAATATGAAAACTTAAGTATACCTACATTTTATTTTGAAATAAGTATCACTATGCAAAAATTTGGTAATTAATAAGATAGGTATACGTGTTTTAAAAATAATTTAATCCAATAAATTATTATAATATCCTCTTCCATTTTTGAATTCGATTAACAAAATAGTGCTATGGTGCAGGTATGATATTCTTATTTAAAATAATATTAACCATTAAAAAAACACAAAAATGTCTACCCAAGTTACCAGACTATGACCTCAACTAGCAATATCAATAAAAACTGGTCTATGATCATTTAAATTGCACTGACATCTCAACCACAGTTAACAAGAGACTTGACAAGAACTCGGAACTAATAAAACTAACACGGTCTGTTTTTTATTAGGTATTAATAATTGACTGTCGTCGTCAATTGTCACTTAGCTATTATTAAACGGTTCAAATGATGCTTGTCTTACTGATAGCGAAGCAGCGAGCTATAATTATGACTTGAGCCGTTAACATAACATAGGTGAGCTATAATTATAGGCTAGTAGGTACCTACTTAGTATAAGTACAAAGTATCTGGGCTAAATATAGCCCTAACTATAAAACTACCTATATTAGTAACCAGATCATGATGGTTGGATCGATGGGGACTTTTCACATTTTAAATAATTTAATCATAAATGGTGTTCCCAACATGTTACCGATTTTCAGCTCTTTCAGAATTATTTTAAGCTTACTAAAGGGTAAGCTAAGCGTTTTGTGCTAATTTGACTGGACTAAGTACATGCGTTCAATAAATAAGTAGGTAACTAAATATTGTTTATGAAATTTTAATTAAATATAGATAGGTACATACTGTAATATTCCGGGTTTAGGGTTTATTTCGGGATATAATTAGAAAGCGTATTTAACTTTTCAGCTTTAATAATAGAATGACAATCTGGTTGACATGTTGCAAATACATTTCCTTCTTCCTTCTATATGGCCATATACTACACATACTATGAAATTTTAATAATACTATGCACTCGCAAGCATTGTGAGACCTCCTAGTGTTGTTTCTGAATAAGAATACGTCTTTCACATTTTCTTAAAATCTTCATATTGTTCATGGTAGGGTCTTCGCGACGGCCACATAACGACACAGTTATATTTTTTTATGTAAATAGTCGACAAAATAACAGAAGTGCCACGGTATGGTACGTGGCCATCGTCACGCATGACCATAATTGACACCTTAGTAGGTATCTGAAGAAAGGGCAAAAAAAGAGAAAGGCGGGAGTGCGGACAGAAGTGAAAACTTTAAAAATTACATGTGTATTTTTTAAGGACACATTTTATTGTGCAGGAAATACTTTTAAATTAAGTGTTTTAATTACATTTTTAGTGAATGGCTGCCAACGCCTTGTGAAGTATGTAAACTACAATCTTGACAGTAATACGAGCTGTAAATTAAGTAACTACAGTTCTATACTTCTCTCAGAGATGGCGCCACAGGTAGGTGTTGTTTAAAATCTGACAATATCGCGAACTGATTGGTTTTATCCCACCTCAAAAATGACTCAACGCGCCTAAAGAAGTTTTCACTTCAAAAATAACAAGAAATAAAGAAAGAACTAGCTCTCAAAGCCGTGTCGGATCACAATGTCATTGGGCAGGTTGTATAGGCAGGTTTCACGGATAGGTACCATAGATGCCTACCAGTATTAATATTATAAATAATAATAAGTAATTATAATTTATAATAATTAATCCTACTGATATTATGAATGCGAAAGTTTGTGAAGATGTTTGGATTTAGATTTTATTCCACTTATACATTCCCGTAGGATTATTTTGGACGATTTATAAAACTACTTTTCCTCGGGATAAGCCGCGGATAAAATCTAATTGATAATTAAATCCATAATATAATACTTAAGTGGAACCCTACCACCAAGCAAGTTTGTAGAGTCAGGCGTTGTAGACGCTTAGGTCTTTAAGAGGTCTGATGACTTATAAGTCTTATAAGACAAAGACGCATGGAAATGATCAGCTTTGCAACCAGTTCCACTCAGAATAGTAAATACTTTTGTATTAGTATCTTTTTTTGTAATACTTTTTTAAAAGATGTGCTGAGGAGTTTCTTTAGGCTTTTCTTCTCCTCCACGACAAAGCACCTTCCGAAAAGCCAAAAAATGACGTGCATAAGTGTATCAGTGATACCTATATGAATAAAATATTTTGACTTTGACTTTATAATAGTAAAATCTTCATGACTTTGTCTTGGCAATCTATTTTATTGTACAATAAACATTTAGTGGGATATATTGTTCTAATCTATACTCTCTGCATACATTTATATCTTCGGTTCTATATTACAAGACACAATATTCGCTATCCATACAGACTGTCAGACAACAGCATATAATTCAAATAGTTCCGGCATTGCATTGTCCACTGTATCTGTGCTTGTATCGCTGTCATCACGTACTTAATAGAGACGTGTCAGAACACGATTATATCATTCAGTTAATTGTAACACTTATTACGTTAACTATAATGTCTAAGTTAGCTTGGTTTGCTGTGATGCATGCTAAGCCAAGACAGCGGAAGCCAAATTGGCAAGGAAACTTATTTATTTATTTATTTATGTAACAATTTTTGTACACAAATACAGTATGTGAGACTTAATAATAGAAATTTTGTACAAAGGTACTGCTTATTTCTATCAGAAATCTCTTCCAGCAGACCTAGGAACTTAGACTTAGGACTTCAGATTTAAAATCAACGAGTGCTTTTTTTATATTATGCATTTAATATTAGGTAGGTATATATTACTATATATAAATATTTTGCGTGATTTCGCAAAACTTTTTTACTTAATAAGATATTTTGTAGTACATAAATATTTTAACGTTTTTAAAACTTTCATACAAATGACGTAGGTATAATTTACTTCCTATGTGGCATTAGGTAAACGATGAAAAATAGACTGCTAAAATTGTTTGTTACTAATTTATTCTAACATCTCTTGAAAATCTTACAGCTATTGAATATTTTCTAACTACCGTCAAAGTAAACTCTGATCACAATTATTTTATTTACGTTATAGTATTATGAATCTCATCAAAAACATACATGTGAAATGAGAGCCAATTTCAAAAAAAAGAATTGGGATATAAATGGGTGCCAAGTTCTGCGTAGAAAAGCCTAAAATTTCAGTCACAAGAACATGTAATTCAAGCGCTACATTTGACTTGGTTAGTTTTCACGTACCTACCTAGGCTATATTATATTTGTATAATTCTTCTCTTCATCTTCGTTTAAGTCTGTTAGATTGATGTAACACCTATGTTACTTTTCTAAAATTTGATTTATTG
This sequence comes from Thymelicus lineola, assembly GCA_963932265.1. NCBI lineage: Eukaryota > Metazoa > Arthropoda > Insecta > Lepidoptera > Hesperiidae > Thymelicus > Thymelicus lineola. The sequence goes on along the minus strand of OZ010703.1, from coordinate 4,181,565 downwards.
GTTGCTAATGAAAACTAGCAACCAAATTTTAAATTTTAAATTAAATTTTTTTTTGACATAAGAACAAACAAACAAAAATGCGCACAAAAACCGTGCAAGTGCGTGTCAGGCCACGAGTTATGTAGAGTTCCGAAGTAATAAGTTTATCGACCATTACACATTAACTACTTATGCTCACATAACCGTGATTGTTTTCTTTGTAAAATAATCATATAACCTATTTTTGAGAATTTTTTACTAGTCCAAATCCAACCGTTTAGCCAGCAGGGGGGGACACTTGACTCTGATCAAAATTACCACTTTAAAGCTAAATAATACGCAAACAGACCCTAAAAACACCGAAGCGAAGAAGTGACGAGCCTAGGCCGTCAGAACAAGGCAAGCCCAGTTGTATCGTACAACCCAGGATCTCTGGATTTTTGGCCCGACTACCCAGAACACCATTCCATACGTATACTTAATATTTACCAAAAAAAATATGAGTGTTAACAGCTGCAGAGTGATGATAGTAAAGCAATGATAGTAAGTTGGGCTTTTGGCTTGTATGGCTATACCGCCACTGACTGTACCAAATAGTTAACCCAAGGTTGAGAGCCACTGCCCCACACTGTCACGTAGGCAATCAAAAGCGCAACAATAATGACCTGTTTGATTTGCAAATCGAGTGCTTATAAAAAAGATATACAGTCATTAAATTATTTACACAGTGCCATGGTCAGGAGTTAATAGTTACCTCTCGTTAATTATACACGCCTGATTATAACTGTTCATTTTGTCTATAATAGGTACTTAAAAGGTATACCCCGGTATTGCCAGTCCGGTATAGAATGAAATGATAGAGCAACTCTATTAATATAATACAATCCATTCTCCATGACTTTTAGGTACCTATCATGAAACCTAAGACCCGAACCCAGGAATGGGACAGTTATTGGTTGTGATGAAAGTTCTACCGGACCACGTTTAAGGGAGCTTAAATAACTAATCTTCGAGGTACCTACTACCTACAATATCTATTAGCTATAATTATAATACTTAGTAATATCAATAGGGTTGCTAATTATATTATTATATATCAAATAATTAACGTGTTTCAATTAGCGGTATGTATACTAATTACGTGTAATTGTTGCGGAACTATGATAGAGTAAGGGAAAATATTTTTTAATTATTTTTATGGAAATAGCTGGCAAATGAGCTGACGATCCATCTGATAGTAAGTGGCTATCGACGTCCATAGACATCAGCAACATCATAAGCATCACTGATGCGTTGCCGGCCAAGAAAGAGGGAAGAAAAAGAAAGAAAGAACTGGCTCTCAAGACTCAGCCGGAACACGACGAATCGTTTGGCGGCTACCTCGTGCTCAAGCTATCCAGGCGGACCCCATTGAGAAATAATAATAGTAATAATGGTATTAATTTACAATTAAAACCAATATAGTCCCTCCGAGGGGCCCTACTATCACCGGACCGGATTTAGTCACCTTTTACGACACCCATTCGGCGTGGAATTGGGTTTAGTATTCTAAGCCGCCCAAATACGGCTAGCTTTATTACAAATGGAAAAATTGAGCAAAATCCGTTAATCGTTTTCATATTATTATATTATATACTTTTTATGAATTTACTAAAAAAAGACTATATAAGTTAAGAATAGGTACACAAAAAGAAAACTTCAATTATGAAACATTTATTTAAGGTTAAGTGGCGTGTATCTAACGATAGGTGAGAAAGTAGAAAGTGAAAAAAATACCTACTTAATTACCAACTTACTTACTTCACTAGTTTCAAATACCCAATTACATTATTAAATTAAAAAATATTTGTAGGTAAAAGATCTCCTTTCTCGCGATATATTTCTTAAAGTAGGTACCTACCTAACATTTTTCATTTCACAAATTAAAGTGTTTTAACTTAGTTTTGAATAAAAGTTTTTCCAAGTTTTCCACTTATTACTATGAAGTTAATAAAAAGACATTTTATTTTAAGGAAGGTACTTACCTATAACTTGCTAAAGTTTTCTAATTTAACCATGTCTGTTTGCAGTATTAAAATACATATTAGAAAAATGTAATAGGTATCCATAGGTAAGAAGCGTGCCATATGTTTCTATGTAAGCTATTTAATATATTTGTAAGCAATTTTCTTATTTTGAATTAAACAATAATAATATTTAATCAAACAACGCCAGCACAGTAGCAGCTAAAATTGTATTTAAAATGTAGAGTGGTGACTATACACTGTAGAGTCTACAGTATCATAACCTAAACAAAAAAAATATAACTAAACCATAATCGTCGAAAAATGGATAATTATTAGTATGTGTACCTACAAATCAGACATTTTTATATTTTACCTAAGTATAAATATATAGCAGTGATAGATAGAGGAATACAAAAGAGAAAAAGAGGGAGGAGAAAAAGGGGGAAACATCTAAAAACGGTGTATTGGAAGAATAAGTATATGGAAGATTAAGTGAAAAGGATTAAATAGCTAAGGTCGTTTACTGACGCTTTTTTATTAATATTTTGTGCTTTACGAATGTGAGGTGGTAAGGAGTAGTAAAATAAAATATATTAATTCAAATCTCAAATCGAAGCGCTCATAGCCCAGCGGCTTGCATCGATCCTAAGTGATTTCCGTGCTTTGGAGGGTACGTAAAGCCGTCGGTCCCGGTTGTTATCATAAGGTAACAGTCGTTAAACCATGTCGGAGGCCCTCGGGCGGGTTGAAAACTTCCGACACTCGGGTTGGCCACTAACCCTAAGGCCTCCTCAAGAAGAGAGACCCGTGCCCAGTAGTGGGCCATTAATGGGTTGAAGCCAATTCAAATCTAATAAAGAAATATCTATTTAACCTTCTTCTTTGTCTCTACCTGGTGGTAGAGGGGGTTCCTGATGTCCATGAGCGATGACCTCTTACCATCAGGTGGTTCGTCTGTACTTACATTTGTCAGCTATTCACAAAAAAACATCCAGTGAAACGGTTGTATAGCTAGTAGAAATAAACATAACAAGTATACTCGTAATAACGCTGTTGCAAAAGATTTGGAAAGTTATTTCTTGCTTCGAATGAGACTCGCGGTCGCGGGTTTTTACCTTGTGAATTTACTACAGTGTGAATTCTTCAAGTGTGTGTGGCTAAATTCTTAACTATGAGGAATAGCGAAAAATGGTCAAACGAGTCTCGGGGCCAATTTTGATGAAAACTAAAACTGAATCATTAGATTTTTGAAAAATTAATATTAAATTTAATTAACCCGTTGATTTTGAAAAATAAACTCATCATCATTTACGAGTACAACCTTTGATAGTGTTGCTAACAAGGATCAAATTCAAATGTTTTTAAGTTTATTCATTACAAATAAAAATAAACTTTCCTCTTTATAATAATACGAGTAACCGCCCCCGCTTTGCTTCGGTTTTCTTTATTTTTTACACCTTGGGTTACATTATTGGAGTTTTATTAAGGAACCCTAATTTTTTTGAAAATGTAATATAGCCTATGTTACTCGGGGATAGTGTAGCTTTCCAACAGTGTAAGAATTTTTCAAATCGGTTCGGTAGTTTCGGAGCCTATTCAATGCAAACAATCAAATCTTTCCTCTTTATTATTAGTATAGATAGATTAAGTACATTAAGCGTTTTTTTTGAGATAAACTGGAGTCCGCAGAAAGATATTTTCTGGTCATACGAACTTTTCCTCTTCACTACTCCTTAAGGGGATGAATTCCCGATAATGCTTTGTTAGTGCTCCCCTACATTATACATATAAGGAACCGCTATACAATTTTTCTTGCTTGTCTGTCAGTCAGTAAGGCGTTATTATGTCACGTATTATAATTTTAAAAGTTAACTGTTCTGTACTGAGTGTAATTATTTACTACTGACTTATTGATTACACTATTATTGCCAAATATTATTATTTCCTAGTTCAATGCTTTAGGTTTATTTTAATACTAGAATCGGCCTCGCTTCGCTTCGGGAAAAATAGTAAAAAATATATAATATAGCCTATGTCACCCGGGGCTAATGTAGTTTCCCAACAGTGAAAGAATTTTTCAATACGGCTCGGTAGTTACGGAGCCTATTCAATGTAAACAAACAATCAAATCTTTTCTCTTTATAATATTAGAATAGATTAACTACATTTGTGACTTCAGTTTTCAGAAATTAAATTTTTAGGGTTCCGAAGTAAAATCCGAACCCTTATAGTTTCTTCCTGTCCGTCCGTCTGTCTCAAGCAAAGCACCGAGACCTTTAGTGCTAGAAACCTGTAATTAGGCTTGGATATACAACTTACTAATTATTAAAACTCCAGAATCGTAGAATAAAATATTGAAAAACATTTTTAATTTCACGGTACAAGGTAGATACCTATAGGTAACGTGAGGATGAATTTTTTATTCGTCGCGTAGGGGAAGGCCGGGCAAAATGGACACCTTAAGCTTTGGCGGGCTATAGGAACGGAGTCGATACAGACATATACAAAATAATGACTGAGTTTGAAACAGTATTTATTAAACTTTTTAATATATTTAACTAAAATATTGTAACATCAGTACTTAACTTAAAATTTTTAATAACGTTTAACTTGGTACCACTATCCGCTTTGCCCAATCCACCGGGTAAAGTGGATAGGCTCATAGGGTAAAGTGAACACATGGTTAATTAAGGAATGATTACCTAAGAATATAAAAGAAAATATATGCAATTAAAGGAAACATTAATAAGGAATACAACTAATCAGTCATCTAGCAGTTGTCACAAAGAAATATGCCATTTCCCTGGTAAGCCGTGCATTTCTCGTGGAAGTCATCCATTGCTTGCAGGAATTGCATTGGATCCAATTGTCGACCGCCAGTTCGTTAATTTCTATATGTAAAATCTTTTCACAAAAATAGCACATAAACTTTTCATCATTTTTTTTGTCCTCCTTTGGCTTCCTTTGGCTTTAATACTTTTGGTAGTTTTATAAATTTCAGTTGTTTTGGTTCTTTTGGTCGCTTTAGTAATTTTATTAATGTCAGCATTTTTTTTTCGCGTGGTTTTTGTTTTTGCTTTAGTATCGTAATCAGGGATGTTGTGGATGCGGATGTGGATGCGGATACGGATGTTTAAGATCTTATATGTCGGATCGCCGAGGCCCGAGACGTTGTGATGAATCCTTTGACAGTGTGTCCGACATTCTTTGGTTTTATGTCACAATGTCGGATACACTATCAAAGAATTAATCACAACGTCTCGGGCCTCGGCGATCCGACTTATAAGATCTTAAACATCCGCATCCGCATCCACATTTGCATCCGCAACATCCCTGATCTAAATATTTCTCAATGTTTCTCAATAATTTGGTACTTGTTTCAAAAATTAGTAAAAAAAAATAGTTTTCTGTTCGTCCTTTACAGGAGTGCTAGTAAAGCACACTTTTGACAATCAGACTTTTGAAATTTTCTTTTGCGGCTACCCACAAGAACATGAGCAGTTGGAAGTGCACTTATATTTTTTGGGCTTAAATAAGATGTAGGCTTACTAGTGGAAGATTTTTGAGTGGCGTTATATCTGAATGGATCTTCTTTGTCAGGTTTAGATATATTTGTGGGTAAAGTGGAATCAAGAAAAGTGATTATTTCTAAATCTGCGGGAAAAATGAACACTGTTGGGCAAAGTGAATACAGTGTCCACTTTGCCCGTGTTCATTTTGCCCAACGGATACTTGTTTAACTTAACCGAACCTAAAATGAAATCCAGAAACAGTATCTCAATAAAACTAGCAATATTTCTGCAAGGAAACATGCACTTTGAAGAGAGAATCAAGACAATACATTAATACTATATAAACATAAGTAATTACAAAATTACGTACATTGAAAAGTCGTAAGCAGTGTTCACTTTTTAATTTTTGTTAATTATTTCGCAAATGACGCGTGACTATGCGTTAGCTCTATTTGTATACGACTGAGGGGTGCGGGGAGCACCTCGTGGTAAGATGGTAGCCCGTTCGTGCCCACCATTTTAAAATAAAAGGGGCTATCCGCTTTGCCTGGGCTGTTCACTATGCCCGGCCTTCCCCTACCCTATAGTGTGGGGTATCGTTGAAAAGGTCTTTAAAAAATGTTTTTAGAGACCATTTTTGGAAGTATTTTTGGATTAAGGGGTCCGTTTGCGGAATATTTGGGTTTAAAGTGTTAATTTTGGTTAGAGTCAAGTGTCCCCACCTCCTGCCGGTTAAACGGTTGGAGTTGGACAAGTGAAAAATTCTCAACAGTAGGCTATATTATGATACAAGGAAAACTATCACGGCTATGTTAGCATAAGTAGTTAATGAGTAATAGTCGATAAATTACTACTTCGGAACCCTACATTGCGCGTGGCCTGATTCGCACTTGCCCGGTTTCATTAAATTATTTTTCACTTTTTAAAGTTGTTTTGTTTTTCATTTTGAAGGGGGTTCATTTTTTCCTATAATTTTTTTGTAATCAGGTTTTATATTCACATAACTACTTAGGTATATATGAAGTTAAGTACCTACTACCTTCCTACCTTAGATGTCTAGTGGAGGGTTGTCTTTCTTAAGACCGCCTGTTGTGTATCGCGTTGTCTATCTTCAAATTTTCCATACATTTCGTATATGTACAATAAGTTTTTTATAAAAATTATAGGTAATTATAGGTCAAAACATTTATGAATTATGAAAGTCAATTTAGATTCGAAACCCTTTCGGAAAGGTGCCTTCAGAAAAAAAGTCGAAACAAACTCCTCAGCAGGATCTTTTACACACACACTAATTAGAAGCTCATTTAGCATTACTACCTCAAGCAGAACTTCTTTATAGTCTCACACATCTTTAACTTAGTTAAATAAATACTTACCAGAATCACTGTCTTCTCTATCATAATGGGGCCTCCAGTAATGCTCGTCATACCGCAGCGGAACCTCCATCCTGCCAGTGAACTTGTTAGGATCAAGAATATTCTCCACGGAGAAGGCAATAGCAGGCCTGTCAGGGGCCCTCGTGAGACCCAGTCTCCTCGTCAGGTCTACCGGTGCTGTTTCTTCCACGCCGACCACATCCACCTCGTTGTTGGCTTCTGCTTCAGTCTCCGTGTCCCCTTCATCCTCTCTCCGTTCTTCAGACCCTCGCGCCATCGCCAGCATCGTCATATCAACGTCTATTTAGAAGACATTAGTCTAAAGTCACCCAAGTCTATGTTACGTCAACACTGAACTGCACTTAATAAATAACTGTTCTTTAATTGTCTGATTAAAAAAAGGTTTTTTTTTAATTGGTATTTTTATTTATGCACAGATGTCTTCAAAAGTAACAATGTTAACCCGTAAACGCGCGCACTGTAATCCGCAAGCGCGTTCCAGACGCGTCCGTCGGCTCTTAACATCGGAACGTCACAAGTGAACGCGCACTCTGACCGGGAACCGACCGGGCGGGGACTGGAGGGGTCGGAGGGGACCAGGGTGGGGGCCAGAGAATCTCGTCAGCCGATTGGCGGCGGGAAACGAGGCGTGCCTGGGGTGGAGAAACGTAATCGAGCAATAAGGTTTAAACAATTTCGTTTAATACGTTGAATTATGTAAGAGAGCGGCGAGCAAGTAATCGCGCACAAGCGATAAGGCCATTTGCGCTACTTCGTTACGTATTAATGGGGCAGGAAATTGACTTATGAATATTAGAGGTCGCGGCGAGTCGAAGATCGGGCCAAAGCGGCCCCGTGCGGCAGTGGCGGGTTATTTTCCTAGTTAAGCGTTGGCTTGGAACAATGATGTTTATTAAGTTCTGAAGTTAATGGGCCTGTGCGGTTGTGGGCGATAGCGTGCGATGGCGGGCGATGGCGGGCGATTTGTGCTATTACCGTGTTTGTACATTCGTTAACTACAACTCACTGCCGCGGCGCCGCCGCGCCGCCGTAATTGCTTTCTAAAGCCCATTGTAACGGTAATTACGTTGAGGTAATTCTAATTTAGGTGTGCGATGTGATCTGGCGGTACTAGGTGATCTCTGTTTATAGTACCGAATTTTACGGTATAAATACCGACGTGTTACATAAACTTTCATACCTAATTTAATAATGTAATGTTGAATTGTTTCTATTGGCTTTTTCGTCACTCTAATTTGTTTTGAGTCATCTTATTGCGAATGTAGTTAATTAAATAAGAAATTATTTAAATTAACTTAAGAATATACCTAGGTAATATAATTTCGGTATTTAAGTATCCCTAAATAAAACTGATAAAAAGCCTCGTAGCAGTTCTATCATCAGTCTTTCGCTCTACAAAAAGCTCTACTCTAAGTGCTATGAAGGTTACATGGTAGGTCCAACGTTTTTAAAAACAATAATAAAACCGGGCAAGTGCGTGTCAGGCCACGCGCAATGTAGAGTTCCGAAGTTGTCAGTTTATCGACTATTACTCAATATTTTTATGTACTTGCGCTACCATAGCCGTTATAGTTTTTCTTTTAAATTCATCATACTTATAGATAGGTATGCTATTGCCGTGAATTTTTTCACTCGTTCAATGGGCTATTATAGTACCTAATCTCTTTCGATCAGATGCGTCTGCGTCTTTCGTCAATGGGCATAAAAAAGCCGTTAATTCTTAAAATCCTCCACAATCATCAAGGAATCATGCTGTCAATCATCTATTTACTCTATTTGTGTCCACAGCTAATCACTGTTAAAGATGTTCCATTAAGAGACGCCATTGCAATGTAGTCGTGCATGTCACGACACCTTCTTGGCTTTAAAACGTTTTTCTGAGTCTCTTGTCCAATTGCCTTGATAGAGAGATATAGGGTGTTTGTTTTAGATTATTTTATTTTTGATTATTGAACTTTACATCATACACTGAAACAAAGTCATTGATATCTAATCTATAACAGCTAATACCTATTATAAAGCTGAAGAGTTTGTTTGGTTGAACGCGCTAATCTCAGGAACTAATGGTTCGAATTGAGAAATTATTTTTGTGTTTGATAGTCCATTTATCGAAGAAAGCTTTAAGCTATATAACATCATATATTTTAGTAGTTAGTTTTTTCTACAAATTAACGGGTGAAACCGTGAGGCACAGCTAGTTATTAATAAAATTACCTATCTGCGGGCCTATTATGAACTTCTATAAAACCATTCATGTTCCAGGCAATTCATTTCTCGGGCTTTAAACGACGTATGATTGGCTAAAAAGTGTCACGTGATCGCTTTCGTAACACGAATTTGACGTTCACACTGGAACTTGGCTGGAATTAAGAGTTCATAATAGACCGGCTGTCCGTGAAACTGGCTTGTCTAGTTATTACCACCATTATGCTAAAATCAGTCTTATTGTTGGGGGCTTTAAAGCCAGTAGGAAAAGTTCCTTCTCTCTTGTGTTTAGTCAGCACAGCAAGCCTTGGGTTGCATCTAATTTCTTGACCAGTGATAACTTACCATCAGCGGTTCGTTTTGCCAGTTCCCTTTCGAGATTAAAAAGCTTAAAACATTTTTTTTATTCAGTCGTCATCACACCAGGCGTAAGCATTACAACAAAATCAATGTTGGCACAATAATGTTGGTAACAAATTATAAATTTAAGTGGCTTTATAATTATAAAACAAAGTCCCTGTCTATCTGAATGGGGTAATTTTAATGAAAACTGGACAAGTGCGTCAGGCCACGCGCTGTGTAGGGTTCCGAAGCGGAAAATTTATTGACTATTACTCATTAACTACTTATGCTAACATAGCCGTGATAGTTTTCCTTGTAAGTTCATCATAAAATATACTTATAACGTATTTTTGAGAATTTTTTCACTTCTCCAACTCCAACCGTTTAGCCTGCAGGGGAGGGGGACACTTGACTCTAACCAAAATTAGCACTTTAAAGCCAAATATTTCGCAAACGGACCCCTAATTCTAAAAATGGTCTAATATTTTTGAAAGACCTTTTGAACGATACCCCACACTATAGGATACGCGACGAATAAAAAATTCAAACGTGAGGACGTTACCTGTAGGGGCGGTACCCTGAAAAAAATGTTTTTCCATATTTTATTTTACGATTTTGGAGTTTTAATAAATATGTATAATATATCCACGCCAAATTACAGCTTTCTAGCACTAAGGGTCTCGGCGCTTTGCTTCGGACAGACGGACGGACGGACATGACGAAACTATAAGGGTTCCAATTTTACTTCGGAACCCTAAAAAGGGCATTTAATATCATATAATACCTGAGAGTTATCTAAAATATTTTCAAACGATTAAGTTTACCAAAACGGTTGAGGCAGTATTACCTACATAAACCTTATTTATTTATTTAACAATTTTTGTACACAAATACAGTATTTGAGACTTAATAATAGAAATTTTGTACAAAGGTACTGCTTATTTCTATCAGAAATCTCTTCCAGCAGACCTAGGAACGTTTTAACAGTCACTCTATTTATTTACTTAAGTAATACTTTCTTATACACAACTTATAATTATTCTAATATTTTGTGGATCACACGTTTTGTATCACCCTATACGCTAGAGGTCAGTAAAAACGTCAAATGCCATCGCGTCGCGGTCTCCAGGTTAGTGTCGCTACCGATGTGATTAGCTGGGGGCTTTGTGTCGCGTTCAGTAGCTCTGCTTTAATCTAACCATTATTTATATTGAACGCTTCCAAAACGACGTTCTTTTATGATTAATCTGATAACTCACCTTCACTTAGGAATCCGGTTGCTTCTTACACGAGTATTCTTACCCGACTTATCAAGCATTATACATTTTAACCAAGAACTTAATCTAGACGGCAATTTTTTTAGAGATACTTGAAGACGTGACATTGGATGAGCAATTTCAACCAATCCTAGGTCTGATAGACCTCAAGATTCGTAGCCACATGTACGGTGTCGATGTATCATTTTGACTATCGAATGTCACGACATATATAAAATTCTTGCCCATAACTACAGACTTCCGACGAAGGCTTGGAGGTCGTAAGACCAAAGCCAACTCTTCAGGCATAGTTTAGTGGGTGCAAGTCCCACAACACCAGCATAGACGGCTGTGCTGGTATGCAGCATTCTGCCTTCTTCCCGTGGAGGGAAAAAAAACTACAGTCATCTGTCGTATGACTCACACAGCATGAATCATTGTAACCACAGAACATCTAATAATTAGGCTGTAACAATGGTAAGCGATCTCCAATGGTCCAATTTTGTTTACAGATAAACCAAATGAGATGACCTAGTCATGAGCTCTCAGCCTCTCACTCTCACTCTCTCTTTCACTGTCTGTTTCACTTTCTCCGTACATTCCTCAAAACCATATATACTTATATAAAATTGGATAGAGAAACTACTATGTCAATATAAGAATTTTTCAGCATCATACTTGCATACTAACTACAAATAAATTCGCAAAACCCCTACAATATTAATTAGCAGTAATTGGCACGTGAAAGTTTCAACGGAAAATCCGTCCATTAATCGACGGAATAAAAGAAAGGAGCTTGTTGAACGAAATTTAATGCATTAATAAATAAATCCGTAAAAACTGAAGTCTCTCGTGTCAGTGGACGGCTTAATTAAAAAGTTTAATCCAAAGGACGCCCATCCCGGGCCAATTAAAATTCTATCCGGATTCATTACTACACTTTATTTTTAAGTGGTCGTTACCGGATTCCTTGCGGCCTGTTCATCACAGCTGTTTGTTTTACAGATAAATATGTCTGCTGAAGAAAAAAAGAAAATTAATGTCGGTTTAATGTTCGAAAGTTGAGCAGGTTCTGAATAATCATCATTTTTATTTAATTATTTACTTATAATAACAACGTAACTAGACGATGTCTGTACTCTGTACCTAATACAGTATGTAACTATTACATATTGGGACTATTTACTAGTACCTAAATCAAATGATAAAAAAAACTTATTACCCCATACATTGGTGAACAATGCATTCGAATCGTTTGAGTGATTAGTGAAAATAAATGCACAGCCTTATGCCAACATACAAAACAGACAAACCGATCATTCTTATAAAATCTATTGTACCTATACCTATGCATTTTGATCGGAAGTTTTTAATGTCACCCGAAGGCCTTCGGTGTGGTCTAATGATTGATCCAACGATGTGTGTGTGTGTGTGTACAGTGTGTGTGTGTGTGTGTGTGTAAAAACACAAATATGTACCTTTATCTATAACTAGGAAATCGCCTTCGCTTCGCTTCGGGAAAAATAGTAAAAAATATATTATATAATATAGCCTATGTCACCCGGGGATAGTGTAGCTTCCCAACAGTGAAAGAATTTTTCAAATTGGTTCAGTAGTTTCGGACCCTATTTAATGCAAACAAACAATCAAATCTTTCCTCTTTATAATACCTATTAGTATGGATATATGTATACCTAGTATTACCTATTGTTGTATTATTGTAGTGTTGTGATTAACAACACGTCATTATTAAATGATCTAAAAGATAACTTATTTCTTAATTTGTAGAAATAAATAAAAAAATAATTTAATTAATCAGCACTTAAATTAAATAAAATGTGAATAAATTGAAGATCAGCCCTTAGCTCTGCAAATACTACCGGAGGAAGCGCCAAGAATTTTAATAACCAATTTGTATTTAACAAATCTGCGGCCGACGGGAGCATTTTTTACCTCGAATTACAAATGGAGTTTCCGTTAATTGAATGTTCTTGATAAATTTAAAGTTTTAAACTAGGTAATTTGTATAAATCGGACGGGTTAAAAATATTCTATTGGGATTGCGTAAGGGTCTACGCACACTGTGGTTGTTGCGGTAAAATTCTCGTGCTATTGTTAATTCCAAAGTAGGTTTGGTGTTTTAATTTTGGTCTAATCGTCAGATACGGAGTGCGAGCTACAATCATCTTGAATCCAAGCCTATCTCTCCTTACATTTTAATTTTGCATTTTTAATTCACAAATTGAATAAATAACAACAACACATTTAATTACCAAACTTTACCCAATTAAACTTAGGTAATAGGTACCCACACTCCCATAAAATAAAGTAGGTAGTTATATAAGATAATTGATCTTCTTTTTTACAGAGTGTATGGAATAAAATCTAACACAAATTGAATAAATAATAACAACACATTTAATTATCAAACGTTACCCAATTAAACTTAGGTAATAGGTACCCACACTCCCATCATACATGAATTAGGCGCTACAAAAGTAGTTATCAAGCACGCCGCTAGGTGGCGCGCGGGTAATTTGTCACACACTCCCAACCAGCCGCATGACGGCCCAAATGATTTATCGCCAGCCACCAGACAAAGACCTCTCTAAATAGACCCCCCTCGTAAACCAAACACTCAATTTGGAAGTAATTACGGCGCGAAAGTATCCTCTAAATCGTTCTCCGAAAGTTCACTTTCCCGCCAAAAGTTTGACAACTACCGCGCTGTCAACGATATGGCTGCGTTCGGAAATTCCTCAGCTAATTGTATGTATCGTCTCGCACAGAACACATTTGTCAATTGTCGCCAACCTCGGTTGTAAGACGTAATTAGTTAGCCAACTATTTCTGGAACGCTTTGACGGCTTATTAAGATTTCAAATTGAACACAAATTAAGTGTCATACCTAACTGATTGCTCGCCTATGATGTTTTTTCCTGTTTCTTTACTCGGTGAAAAATCGCCGCGCTGACGTGAAGACAGCTTAGTTTTCTGGGTGTCAAAAAGCTATATGTTCAACACCAAAGGATTAGGAAAACTTATTAAGACAATTTACAAAGTTTCTTGCTCATTTCAGTTAATTTTATTTATCTTCAGCATATTTATAGAATTTGAATATCCGTGTTTCTACCTAATTTTAGTAAAATCTTAAGCATAATTAAATACTATTAACAATGTTATTGTTTGACTCACAGATATATTATCTGTGGTTCGACTACATTCAGTAGTTGCGTTTCATTGATATTTCATTCTCACAGACACAAAATCTCTATGCTTTGTTTGTATGTCATTCATAATATCATAAAGATCCACGTTTCGAGAACAAGCATTTATTGCTGACATTCGCCTAACGGCTGTTCTGTCCGGGAATCGAACCCAAAGCCACGTAGAGATGTCATTATGCTAGTAAAGTAGTAACCAAACAAGCCTGTCTGGAGCTGTGTGAAAAATGCAACTACAAAAGTCAAAAACTAATCACCTATATTAGAGGTCAGTGATGTACCCACTGTTATGGAGAGAGAAGGAACTAATATTGGTATTGTAATTTTTTAACTATTTAGCCAGTTAACGATCACGAATTGACCACAGTCACTTAATGGCAAATGATTCTCGTAGTCCATGGATTTTAAAAATATTTCATTGGACATAGTCAATACAGATGCCGGCTAGAAAGAAGACAGAAAGATTTAAACTATTGAAAGTACCCCATCATGCAGAATTTACACCAATATAGGCAGATATGACAACATTTCTATTACAACCAGCATAATTCACATAAGCAAGATACACGCATACCACTAAACCACATACCACTTCGAAACATCAACCAACAAAACCCACAAGAAATGAAACCTTCATTTCCGTTACAAATGTCCTACTTGATTAGTGATTACAGTGTGCCAGTGTGCAGCTAATTAAAACGCCATAATAGCTTCAAATTTAGAATGGCACCACGTGTTTACAAACAGAATTAATTATACCGCGTCACTCAATGAGGTTCCCAGCGATCGAGTGGCGACAAGCGTGCTTATCGATTCGATATATCGAGTTTTTAGAGTGCAGGAACGCGCCGAAACGAATCCGAACCGAATGATCAATTAGTGAATGCTCCTCACAACTCGCACTCCGTTTTTAAAAAGTTCCAAAACATACGGCTTCGAAACCCATAGACAAAACGAATAGGGTAGTGATGTGTCTCAGGATTGACGAATAACGAGAAGATATTATACAAGTATTATACACACATTGGATAAAAATTTTCTTTTGAAAAATCGTTATTTAAGTAATATATTATTTCACTACAAAAATATATTATATGTGTATAAGAAACAAATTAACTATACTAAGATGCTATTTCACATAGAATTCCAGATTCGATCCTCAACTGAGGTGTGTAGTTTATGCGACAGATAAGTAAATAGTATTCTACTACTTCTACTAGACATGTTGCGCTATATTTAACCTCCTCTATCTTCCATTGAAAGTCCCAATTAAATTGGTTGAGCCATTCCAGAGATTAGCCCGGACACAAAATCAAGACAAATAGAAAAACAAAGATTTTAAATAAAGTTTGTGTTTTAGTATTTGGTAAATAACTAAAAGCACTTGAGAAAACAGTTATTTTGAAATTACAGACAGACACTGCAATTTTATTCATATAATATAATATATACATATTTTTAAAGATTGCATTCTAAACAACTATATTAATTCCCTATTATCCTCCAAACAGGCGTAGTTTTATACTACAGTGATTTTATTAACTCTTGTAATCGCCAGCGGTAAGACACACAAAAGAGGTGTCGGATAAAAAATATCGCCCGGAAATCGTTACGGAGCGTTTTGATTGCGCCCGCTCGTAATTTGTTCGTTTGATTCTATTGGAAGAGAGAGATAGAGAGAGACATATCTTCTATCTTGGAGACTATCTAACTCTCTTTGTTCTCTTCTTCTGGCTGTAGTGTTGCTAACTTTGTTGATGTCCATAAGTATCCCAGAAGGACATTTTATAAATTCAGTGACTTTTTGTCATTCTTGTTTGTATAAATCAGAAGACGGGTCACCTGATGGTAAGTGATCACCGCCGCCCATGGACATTAGTAACACTAGGGGCGTCACCAACGCGTTACCGGCCAAGAAAATGACGATAAACCCGCTTCTTGAAGGACTCCTCGGCTTTGCCCGCGTTTTGCGTGATAATAAGTACCTTTTATTTTGTTTCAGATCATGCTCTACTTGTGAGATTTTCATATAAATTCAATCAGCATTTTTGCGTCAAAGAGTAACATCCAGACATCCTCATAATCTTTCGCATTTATACGTCTTAATAAATGAGGAGTAGGATTACTCCTATTTAGAGGACTAAATTTAGTTTAATGTAAAAAGCCCAGTTGCTTGTATGTTCCTTTGTCGGCAATGTAACTGGAACTTTAAAATTTTGAAGTTGACTTATTTTTACTCGAATTTCATGAAGGGTTTTTTTTTCTCGTGTATCTTGTACGTATATGTATGCATGTAATATTCTTTATTACCTCGTATCTTCTGCTGAAACTATTTACCTATATACTTAATTGAGATATCGTTAGATTCGTCTTGCTAACCTTGCTGTCCTTAGTTAAGTGAAATAAAAAAAAAACAAATATGGAGGCTGTGAGATGCCATTGTTTGAAGTATCAAAAAATAAATATAAATCAAATAATGTAATATGGGTTTCAAATTAAAGAGCTCACCATAAGGATTTGAAAAAGGTATATCATGGCATTGAAGTATTATTACTAGCGTATAGAACCGACACCGCGAACACCATGTACTTATGTCCCAATGCATTGGCGCCACGTGGCTGCAATCTTCAATGGATTCGTTCTATTTTGAAAGGAGAACGGGGGCTCAATTTTGAAAATCGAACCCCCCGGGCGGGAAATTTTGTTCGAGATGTCTGTTCTATGACGTTATAGGTACTACAATGTATCATGGTAGGTTTTTTGACAGCAGGCGGGTTTTTTTTTATTTCTTTGAAATGAGTATTAATGTGCTTCCGGTGAATGATATTTTCACATTCCTTTAAACCTGTGTTTGATGTCCTTTGGACATCCTGTGAAATGTGTATGGTTGCGTCGTACCCCCAAAGGGAACATTGGCTTTAATTTATAGAGATTGTTGGTTATAAATAGATACAAGAATTATTTGCACTATTATATGTATATAATATTACATAATTTGCCACCCTTTTCAAATCTCCTGAACAGGCCTAGACCTTGGTACTCCATCGCGGAATGATGGAGAGTTCAACTCAAGTGTCAGTAATTTTATGCCCTCTGAACTCTGAAGGAACTATTAGGTACCTACTACCCTAGACTTATGAACAAATTTTAAGAACAGATACACTAGATATTTTTTAGAATCCCGGTAAAAGGTTAACCCTAAATAAATAACCTACTTTGATTCAAAAAGTCTTATTTATCCATTGTAAAAAAATCTTTGTCTATAAATCTAAGAAAAAATATTTTTCGTAGACGATGTGTGTAGCGACATCTAGCGAAGGATGGTTGGAAGTAAACTAGCTATTGAAGTCGACAAAACTCTTTTGCCTTGGAACTCTATTATGAGAGTAAAATAGTTCCATCGTTGAAATATAGATGCCGCAGCTTAGGTACCGTTACAAAGTGGATGAAACACAATTCCTCTACCCATCCATTAAGGACAGGAGTTCCTCAGGGATCTGCCCTCTCCCCACTACTCTATAAGCTATACTCTAGCGACATGCCTAGACTAGATGTTTCATTGGAACTCGCCGTTATTCGCGGACACACCATGCTGTCATTCATAGAGCACAACCATACTATTAGTATGACCTGTGAGTATGACAGTGAAGGGAACACTTACGTGAGAAGCACAGGGTATGGCGCAGAATGAGGATTTTTGCGTAGGTCCTAAAATAGCTAGAAAGAGGTCAAGCTAGCACATAAAATCTGCCTTAGAATCCAATTAATTAGGTATAAGGATTTTTGCAAAGATCCTAAAATAAATATTTGTCTGATTTATCCTATGATATATATTATGTATAATATAATATAACTTGATAGATATAACAGATCTGATTATCTTACAACTACAACAATAGTTGTCGATTAGATGTTGAGCTCACAGCTCATAGATACATTACCATAATCGTGACGGTGTAATGACTGTAGATAATTACGCCATGTGTTATAATGTTTAATCGATCATGCACAGCATATTATCCACTTCCATCCATTCATCCATCCATCAGCCCTTGGAGGTCCACTGCTGATTATCCACTTAGCTTCATTCGAGCTCTCGTTTAGTACCTACTTTTGGAAATACGTCTACCAATTTTAACTGTAGCGGACACTCACTTTTTTGTATTTTATGCGGATACTAGCAACTGCTAGTTTTGTATGAATAATTTTCAGAATATTATTCAGGCAACTTAGAAAACTACTCTTTTTACCACTTAAGGACGCGGGTGGAAACTTAGTAAATAATACAGTGTATGGATCTTTGAACTATAATATAATATTTATAATGCACTAAAGTACTAGAACAGACATCGTGAACATTTGTGTCGCGCCGGGAGGTTCTATTTTCAAAATCAAGCTCCGTTCTCTTTTCAAAATCGACTGAATCCACTGGAAAACAGTTCAATGCGCATCGGGTTCGTGATGTCGGTTCTATACGTTAGTAATAATAGTTCAATGGTATGGAAAATTAGCAACATTTTAAGCGAAACGTAAAGACTAATGTATCGATCAATAAAAAGTGAAATCAATCCTTGAACCAATCGTTTTTCGTATTTGTCGTCTTTCAATCAATTTGTATAGGCCGCATATTTTCAGTTCAAGACAAAAATACGGGCTTTTACGATCTAATTATAAAAAACCAAATCTAAAAAAATAAAAACTAATTCAGGAGTAGCGAGTATTGTTATATTTTTTGTCCGGTGCAATCTATTGCTATTTACATAAACATAAGTAACGAAGTATTTATTGAATCGACCAACCCTGCCAAGTGAAATGGATGAAACCACAGATCAAACAATATTGTAGACATTGCTAAATGATAAAAAGATTAAAAAAAATTATGTGTGTCAGCTCTGACGCACGACTGGAGTTTAAGGGTCAACGCACATTTATTCAGATGTCCGTAGAAACAGCGATTTTGTATGGAGACGCGTACGCATCCCTTCAGCTTTCCACGTCTATTCAGCTTTCGAGGCAGAACTTATAATTAGCCGGATGGCAAACAAATAGATTAGAAACTAGAGACGGAATTCTATAAAAGCTTTGCTACAAAATTTATATTTACAAAAAAATTGAAAGTGACAGTGATGACTTTGGTGTTGCTGATGTCTTTGAGCGACGGTGGCCACTTACCATCTAGTGGAACGTCAGCTCCTTTATCATCTGGCTCGTTGTCTTCAACCCATCAATGGGCCTCTCTTGAGAAGGCCTAGAGCATACCCGACCACGTTACTCCAGTGCGTATTCGTGGAGGGGTTAGTGGCCAACCCGAATGTCGGAAGTGTTCATGCCGCCTGAGGGCCTCCAATATTATGGTCTAATGACTATCTTACGATAACAACTGAAGCCTTTACGTCCCCTCAGAAGCATGAAAATGCTCAAGATTTTTTTTGCTACTAGCAGACCAACTACCGACGGCGCCCACTGTTGCTTAACTTTCTCGATCACCGAGGATCGACTCAAGCCATCAGGCTATCAGCACTTCTGACTACTCAAAATAATTCCATGCCATTTCTAATTGTTATGTACACTGTGAACCTTTCGCGGTCAAGATACAAAGCGGCCAAAAGGCTTTGTCATAGCAGTGATTTTATCTCAGCACTTGAACAGAATGTGAAGGCTCTCATTCAAGATCACGGACACTCAATCCAGTTCGCAATGCTTACGTAAACATCGGTTGTTGTCGATTCATTTAATTCATTCACAATTCGCGTAAAATTAACCTCTAATTGGAGCTATTTTGTATCATTACCTTTTTTTCAATAAATAACTTATCTAATTTAACCAATTCTATGTTGAAGTTTGTTTTTAACCTTTATTAGAGAAAAACTATTTTGAGATGTTTTGTACAACTTCTTTTAAGTATCTTATTTTTAAGTAATGCAAAAAATATAATATTTATCTTTAGTATCTTTGTATGTTTGGGGTTCTGTAAATCAGAAGGAGAAATTGGAGATTGGAGAAGGAGGGTGTCATGTTATTGTGGAGGTATTAAGTTGAAATTAATATCTAACATTCAAGTGTGTACTTAGTCTTGGTTCTGTAAAAAAATCAAGCTTAACAAGGCAATCAAAATATACGGCCGTTTATGCCATATTTTAGTTAATTTTCCACTCGTAGGGAATCAAAACTTTTAGCGTATCTATTTTACGTGGCTCTAGAATCATAAAATTATAAAGAACCAATGCCTTATACCACAAGCATAGCACAAGTAAAGGAAAAAATCTGAAAACAGAAAATTTTTAGAAACAGCACAAAAAATAGGTACTTTTACTTATTTGCATTTATTAGGTAAACTGTTCGCGAACTATGTCGATGTATAGAATATGTAAGGACAGTTTTCCAACATCAAAGTTAAGTAAATTTTATTACTCAAAGGGATAAATAAACCATCGGAATCAATCTCGAAAATGCAAAGTAAGTAAACACTCAATTTTTTTGCCGACAAAAATGTGAAATAAAATTTACCAAAACAAATATTATTTAAACAATTCAATTTGTATTACAAATGCTATTGTCTAAGAAATAAATTACGTAGCTACCAAATAAACTACGTTACGCTATAGATGCATCATAGTTACCGAATTGTATTATAAAATGTCTTAATTCATTGACAATTATACAAGTGAACTTTTTACATTGTCGAATGACCGTCACGATAGCTTTTCTTTGGCCTTCTGAAAAAACCAGCCAATTACCCACCAATTTCGTCACAACCTTTCGTTCTAAATCCCCATTCATAGTAATTACTAGTTTTTTACATATTTACCTATATATCAACAATTGCAATTAGGTATCTGTTCAAATAAAAAATATTGTGAAGGGAAACTGGTTGTTCGCACAGAGTAATTCCAACAGAATTTAACTTTATACCTGGCAGTAAACACGCTTAGTGCGGGAGTAGCATTTAGCGCAGAAATTAAACATTTAAGTGTATTGTGTTCGATATATGATTTTTGGCGCGTAACATTGCAGTAAATTATCTGTGGGAATAATGTTTGATACGGCAATAGCAGACTTCAAAATCAAATGGCGGCAATATTTGGCGGCTTCATTAGGTTGGTTTATTTTATAATATTATTAATTAAATGAGGAATGCAATAATTACTTGATTAATTTTTTTATAATGTTATTTTATAAAGATAACAAGATAATCAATAATAAATAAGTAATCCACATATTATTATGTATAAAATGTTTTTATTGACCCGGTATAAGAAAAGTTTAAAAATAAGTAAACCAAAATTGCGTGTTTAATCAGCGCGTAATATGTTAATGAGGTTTAAAATAATTTAATTTTAAGGTTTAATTTATTATTTAGATTTTTTTAAAGTCCAGTAAAGTAAAGTCCAGTTTTAGCAGGTATTTAGAGTAATTTTAGCTAAAATAAAATATATTTTGCTGCATCATACTTTCGCAAGGATTCCCCAATTTCAAAATTGTTTTGGTAAAAAAAATTAAGAGTTTATTATAATACAATTAAGTGAATCCAAGTTCAGCCCAATTTTGTTACTTATGTTTATAAAAATAATACCTACGTACAGATTTTCATTTTACCTACACTTATTTAAAAACTATACATATCTTACTTCGTAATACATATCTACTTATAATAGTCTGATGAAAAAAATTATAACTAAATTTGAAAATAAAACGGAGAAGCATTCTGTATCTATTTTTACCCGACTGCCAGGAAGAATTATGTTTTCGTGTTTATCTTGTATGTATGTATGTATGTATGCGTGTTATATTATTTATTACCTCAATGATATTATAAGTAAATATTTTTTAAACATCATTGTATTAATACAATTAAGATATCGTTAGATTCGTCTTAATTACCCAAGTGTGAAATGAAAAAAAATATGGTGGATGTGAGATGCCATTGTTTGAATCAAATTAAAGGGCTCACGTAAGGATTTTAGAAAAGTATATCATGATAACTTTTTTATAGCAGGTGGCTTTTTTAATTACTTACTATTGCAACTTAAACAAAACCAGATTAAAAATAAATAAAAATGTATAATCGTCAGCAGAAGTGAATAAACTCTGAGGTGCCTATATTAACTCCTAAGTACTTCTAGAGAACTTGCATGCAGTGGCAACAAGCTCAACCCTTCAAGGTTAACCGGCAGTTCCTTACAACTTTGCAATTTATGAGTACAATCGTGAACAACAATTATAGCTATTACAAAAATTGCATGGTAATAAAAAATGAATTAAATATCAATAACTTGATTAATTAAACACAATTGTATAAAAAATATGTTTTTTCACGATAGTGAGTGCTTATTTTTTAAGTAAAATAGGTACAATGGTTTGCTTTTTACCTGACTTCAAAAAAGGAGGTGGTTCTCAATTCAGTTGTAATTTTTTTATTTATCAATTGATTTATAAAATTATTTTTTGTTTGAAGGGATAAACCCACTTCCAGCCAAAAGCAAAGCAAAGCAAAGCAAGCAAAGCAACAACCCATAATTGTCCCACTGCTGGGCTCGGGGTCTCCTCTCACAATGTGAGGGGTACAGGCCATAGTCTACCACGCTGGCCAAGTGCGGATTGGTAGACTTCACACACCTTTGAGAACATTATGGAGAACTCTCAGGTGTGCAGGTTTCCTCACGATGTTTTCCTTCACCGAAGCAAGTGATAATTAACTTGTAATACGCACATAATATTTGAAAATTAGAGGTGCGTGCCAGGATTTGAACCCGGGCCCCCGTGTTCGGGAGACCAACGTTCTAACCACTAGGCTATCACTGCTGGTACTTCCAGCCAAACCTACAATCAAATTAATATACAAAAATAACCGACTTCAAAGAAATAGTTTTCTAAAAATAATTTTGATTCCTTACTAGGAATATTGATTTTTCAAAATCTAATAATGCAATTTTAGTTTTCATTAAAATCGGTCGTGATTCTTAAACGCATTTTTCGCTATTCCTTATAGTTACAAATTTAGCGATTGATACACATTGAAATGCACGTTGGATACTCGTAAAACGTCATACGACCAAATTACTTGAAATTACCTCTAGTTGAACAATAAATGCGTACATTCAAAGCATTGTTAATTTTTTAATCCTTACAACAGATACTGTACTGCACAGTACTTGCACTAAGCTGCGACAGCATCCGCGTGGTATTTATCTCGATGCATATCTCAGATATTGATTAATATTGTGCATTAATTATATTGTTTCATACAGTATCGACCTTGTCAATATTGAAACAGTTTTATAACGCGATTATTATAATAAAGAGCCATGTAAATAATTTGAAAATGTTTAAGGTCCCGAGTTCGATTCCAGACCCATTGGTAGTGTTTGTTATCGGGTTGTGAATTTTTGTATCATTTCATTTAAAAAAAATTGTCTCACTATAGAAAGAAAAAATATATTTAACATAATAATCTACTTTAATAATAATAAGATAATAATATCGTTAATAGTATTAGGCGTTACTTTGCGGAAATTCATTTTTAATAAGTCAGTATTATCTCTATTTTGCAATGATCCACGGTTACCATGTACGAAAAATGATGGTTATATGCCGTGGCATATGCGTGGCACCTCCCTCTCAAAACGGAAACATGCACAACAATTTCATAATAGTGCACTACAATAGTCAGAACAGTATTTTGTAACCTGTTCATTTTTGGTAATGTTTAAAAAAACAATTCCACATTTAGGTTTCAGTTTTAGGTAACACAGTAATTTAAATTAAGGTCTAAATGACCATCTAGATTTCTATCAATATGGCGTGAATATTATCAACATTCCAAAGTAAAGAAATACATTTAATAACACAATAAGTACAACATCAACAATGAGAATGTGTAGTAAATATTAGGTGAGCTTTGGAAATACTAATATTTCGACTGCAAGTCTCTAGTTAATGTTAAACGTTAGTGTTAATCTCTAATTAATCTCAGATGTGTGTTGTTAATGTCAGATGTTTGTTGTTAATGTCAGATGTTTGTTGTTAATGTCAGATGTTTATTGTTAATATTAGATGTTATTGTTAACATTAATGTGTCGCAGCCAGCTACGGCAGCCTGTGCACGGGCATGTCCATGGGCTGGACGTCACCGGTGTTCCCGCAGCTGCGGCTGCCTGTATCCCCGCTGCCCAGGGTACCCACCATCCAGGAGGAGTCCTGGATCGGCTCGCTGCTGGTGTTGGGAGGGTTGCTAGGTAAGTCATAGGCGACTCATTTCATTCTTGCATTTCATTCGCGCGGGATTTTTTTTTGTTTTTTTTTTTTAATTGTTGCTGTGATTTATGTTTATGTGTTTTAAATGACACTTGCGATTAATAACGTTTGCCAGTTTTAATCGTCAAATATTCAATTTTTTTTCTTAACCGTTATTCTCGTTATTCAGATGTTTTATTATCATAAAAATAAGATCATCACGAATAACATATTCCTACGATGAGAATGCAATTTTATGATTAGCATATTTATGTAGCAAGCAATTTATTATGATACTTATTATAATTATGACAAAACTTCAATTGAGGGGTTATGCGACTAATAATCTATAATCATTATATAGTATGTATATTGTTTTATGCAGTTTAATTGATAATGTAAAATAGAGATTCAAAAAGCACAATGGTAGTAAATATTAAATTTGCGATAATATTGAAGGACCTTAACCTTTCAGAGACATTTTACCTTATACCGGTTTTTATTCTTAACAACGGGGCTTCCCCAAACCTTGCTAGTTAAGAAGGAAACAATTTTTCTTAACTAGTTGTGCCACAATCAGATTAATTCCTCCCACCCATAAAGGGGGTTAATGACTTTAATGTTCTTGTGTATTGAGTATTTGAATACAAATTATAATTTAATAAAACAAAGAGTTTTATATTTCATTTTGGCATTGCATTGTTGCAAATGGCCGAGTTGGTTGGTAGGTAGGTAACTTATAAAATTATCGCGTCTTTCAAATTCAAAATAAAGTGGACGAAGGATAAATATGAATAAGTTGACAAAATTATTATTTTAATGCAGTGTTACTATGCACGCAAGCATTTTTTGTTATTTGTTATCTTGTGAATCGGTTCCGGGGACAAGTCTTTGACCTATATCGTGTGTTGTGTATACCTACTTAGTTCAGAGCTTGTATGCACGAGTTAGTTACTAGATTATACCTTACCACTCACATTCTGTAAGATTTTATGGTATGGGCTGTGGTAAAATGCCATGTCATGCAGGTGCTATTCTCGCAAAACAAGATTTTAATTCATTTTATTTTAACCCTTTGTAGACTTATTTATTGATCGAGTTCATAGAACCAAAAGAGTCATTATGGTTTTTTTGGTACTCAGAAGCCAACGAAAAATAAATCCTACCTACATAATTAAATCAATACGTTAAACAGAATTTTGATTTCTAATAGTTCATTAATACTACTACTTATTAGTTAGTTAGTTAGTTATTTCTCCGTGGGGTTCGTCTGGATCTCTACCATTCTCTTGCTTGAGTCGGCTGCCAAACGACTCGGGTTCCGGCTGGGGGCTCGAGAGACAGTTCTTTCTTTTTTCTTTTCTTCTTGGCCGACAATGCATCAATGATGCCTTTGGTGTTGCATGTCCACAGGTGATGATAGTTAATTACTTACCATCAGGTCCAAAAAAACGTTCTACATCTTCCAAAAACTGTCCATCCAGGGCCCCTAATCACCGTCCCCCTATCACGTCACGTGGGCCGCAAATGGATCATCATGGGATCCAACCTGCCGCTGCTATTGGGCTGGCTACTGGCTGGCGTGGCTGCCGACCTGCCCACCATGTACGCGGCGAGGATCATGTGGGGATGTGCTACGGGGATGCAGTTTGCGACTGTGCCGCTGTATATTGGGGAGATTGCTGAGGTATGTTCAAGGTCTAGTTGTGCTGTAACAATAGATAATGGGTTTCCGATTCGGTTGGGAGGAGGGTGATGAATAACTCGGGTAATAAATAGGGATTTTTTGGGTAATACTGTACCTAGTACATAATTACCTATAGTAGATGGCCTAGAACAGGGATGGGCAAACGATGGGATGGGAAAAGTGAATGGATGCCAAATGGACGTTGAAGGGCAAATTCACTGGTCTATGGTCAAAGATTCTAGTTTCAGAGTGTTGGCCGTCGTTATAATACTTCATTTCAACAAAATGACTGTAGCAAAAATTAAAATGTGTGCAATTCACACGTGGTAGAAGTGAAACTTTCCAAAATTTTGGTTTCAAGATAATGAGATGAAAAAGCAATAAATCGAATCTTCTACCTTGTTCCTCGCGCCATCTATGAATACAACTTAGCACTTTTTAAAAGATAACCACGAACATAAGAAAAAGAAAACAGTGGTAACTAACGCCATCTCTTAACATAATATGAAGAGTAAAATGAGCAGCTAGCGCCATTTATCTAGCAATAAAACGAATTTTCTATCTTATTCCTCGCGCCATCTATGAATACAACTTAGCATTTTTACTGTCGCGATGTCGTTTTTATTTATTTTAACTGACGAATATTTCTGTCTCATTCTTTCCTGGCTTCATCCTACACATTTTTGTATTTGTGTCTCTTACCTGTCGTTTTTTCCGTTGCATCCGGTTTGAAATCACAACGATTCTAAAGAAGTTTCACTTCAAAAAGAGCCTAGCTTTAGATTCTGTGTGTAAGACTGCAGAGCTGGCCTTGGGTTTCCTTTTAAAATGTAAGGAGCACAAGCCATAGTCCATCACTATAGCCAAGCATTTACCTCCACATACTTTTAGGAATATTATGGAGAACTCTCAGGTGTGCATTTCTTCTCACTACCCTGAAAAATCCCTGAAAAGGGTTAAAAGACGAACTAAATCACTGGGCTATCACTGGTTGTAAATATCGTGTGAACATTTAAGTATAATAAATACTTGTTGCTTATTCCAGGACAAAATCCGAGGGTCCCTCAGCGCGTTATTCCTCCTCTTCATCAACGTGGGTTTCCTTCTGGCGTATGCCATCGGACCATTCAGCACATATTGGGGCTTGACGGCCACTGGTGGCATACTGTCACTCTTCTACGTGCCTTTTACCTGGTTCATACCAGAGACGCCATTCTTCTTGGTCTACAAAGGTAACTTTAAATGATTTTTCTCTTTTCTTTTTTATGGAAATAGCCGGGAAACGAGCTGACGATCCACTAATGGTAATTGGCCACCGTTGCCCAGAGACATCAGAAACTTCAAGGGCATCACCGATGCTTTACCGACCATGAAAGAAGAGTGAGAAAGAAAGAAAGAGCTGGCTCTCTCAAGCCCCCAGCCGGAACACGAGTCGTTTGGAGGTCGACTCAAGCCAGAGAATGGTAGCTATCCAGCCGAACCCCACGGAGAAATAATAATACATAGTTCATTACTTTAAATGTAGTGACATAATAAGGTATTATTTACTACATCATGAACCTTCTCCACTGTTCTTCAAGATTAGTAAGACTTTGATGACTTCCCCTACCATAACTCAACTCTTCTCAGGATACCGATCTATACTTTCCCCACTAGGCCGCTACGAAGAAGCTAGCAAGGTACTTCAGACTCTTCGAGGGACGTCCAGGGAGGCAGTCCAGCCAGAATTGGAAGGTCTGCAGGCCATGGTGGCCAGGGAGTTCAAGGTTGAGCCCAGCATTAAGGATCTTTGGGCCACCAGAGGAAATGTTAAGGCTTTAGGTGAGTTCTTCAGATATTCTCAGTACTAAACTTATGCTCACCGGGAGCCACCTTTGAGTATTTAATTAATCAGATTAATTCAACAGATTTAGATAGTAACACTTCCATAGTACTGATGATTGGTGACAGTCTAGACATTAAAAAATGGCAAATTACTAAGTGTATAAAAAAGTTATTATTATTAAATGAGAAAACTAAATGTCAATTTGTAATTTGTGCCTTTCCATATTCCAATAATTTAAGCCATACACAAAATGAATATATATACAAACTGAATCAATCCTTGTATAACTTGACAAATAATCATAGGGAAGCAATATCTTATTTTGACATAAACAAATTTATTTCATCATGTAGGGTATGTAGGGATATTATTTATCTGCCAAAAAAATTTAAAAAACAATTAGCTAAATTGTTAGCTTACAATATAAATGATGCTGTTACAAGTAGGGTAACAAAGTCTATTGACACATTTATTGATTGTGGTAGTAGTACCACTGCTTCTTTTTTAGACAAATGTACTAATATTTGTACAAGTAATAATTTAAACTGAATAAAAAGACAACGGATAAGCCGTCTTATTTAAATATAGTTCATCAGAATATACAAGGCTTAACCGGCAAAGAATTTGAATTAGAATTATTTACTAAACAAAGCAATATTAATGTATTATGTATTACAGAGCATTGGATACCAAACATACAAGGTCATGTTAGTTTGAATAATTATAGATTGTCAAGTGCGTTCTTTAGAAGGACTGCTATACATGGGGGATCTCTAATATTAGTGCAAGATAATATTTCTTCTAAAGACCGAAAAGACATTGTTAGTTTATCTATTGAACGCACTATAGAGCTAGCCTGTGTGGAACTGGAGCGGTTTATTATAGTCTGTGTATATAGGCCCCCCTCTGGCGACTTTAGTATTTTCGAAGATACACTGGAGGATGTACTTAAACGGTTAGGCTCTAAAAAAGGATTAGTGATATGTGGCGACTTCAACGTAGACATTTTATTAAATAGTACCATGGCTACTAGGCTATTAAGTTTGTTTAAATGCTTCAATTTAAATCCATTATTCAATGAGCCGACCAGAATTACTGAAACTACAGCTACGTGTTTAGATAATATCTTTTGCAATTGTGAGATTTTAAATAAAGAGATATTCAGTAAGTTGAGGTCAGACCACTGCGGACAAAAAATTTCTTTGTATAATTCTGTCAATAAGAAAAAACAATTAATAAAGTGTAGACCAATAACTAAAAATAAGATTTCAACTTTTAAAGAAAAAATTCATTCAAAAATGCAAACGCAGTTATCGTTACAACAAAGAGATCCAATTAAACTATATAACACATTGTCTACTAACATAAATAACGAATTTAATCGAATATTCAAGCTTAGGTACATAGATATAGCCAAAAATAGTAAATTTAGTGATTGGGCTACTGTAGGTATTTATAAAAGTAGAAACAAAATGTATGACCTCTATGCCGAGAAACAATACAATTTTTCTCCAACTTTCCACGAGCATGTGAAAAATTATTCTAAAATCTTTAAAATCGTTTGCATTCAGGCGAAATCAATGTATATAAAGGACAAAATTATTAACTCTGATGACAAAATAAAAACGATTTGGAATATAATTAGCAGTGAGAACGGTAACGCAAAGTCCTGTGATTTCAGTTACGAATTGTTGATTAATAAAAATATAATCACTGCTGATAAAGACGTGGCAAGCGAGTTTGAAAATCATTTCTGTAACATTCCTATAACGTTAACCCGTTCACTAGCTTCTTCACCGGCGGAAGCACTTTCTATATTAAAAAATCATGTTAATGAATGTAACATTTTATTTGAATTTAAACATATAACCACTAGAGACTTAATTAAAGCATTTCAGTCTCTGAAGGTAAAGAATACAGGTGACTTGTGGGGCATCTCGGTAAAAATAATACAGTATATTATAGATATCATAGCTCCATATTTGGTCGTAGTTATTAATAAATGTATAGATCTCGGTATCTTTCCAGATCTTATGAAATGCAGCAAAATCATTCCACTTTTTAAAACAGGTGAAAAAACTGATGTTAATAACTATAGACCAGTTTCTGTTTTACCAACTCTTAGTAAGATCTTCGAAAAGATAATACTGAATCAAATGTTAACCCATTTCAATAATAATAAATTATTACATCCTGAGCAATACGGTTTCACAAAAGGCCGGAGTACAACCGATGCCGGGGCTAGGCTTTTAAAGCATATATTTGAAGCATGGGAAGCATCACAAAATGCCATAGGTGTATTTTGTGACTTATCTAAGGCATTTGATTGTGTTGAGCACGAAACATTGCTGCTTAAACTTGGCCACTATGGTATAAAAAACAAGGCCCTTAGCTTGATCGCGTCTTATTTGAGTGATAGAATACAAAAAGTAAGCATAAACGATATTAAGTCATCGGGGTCACCGGCTGTGATGGGTGTACCGCAGGGCTCTATATTGGGTCCGTTTCTTTTTCTGGTATATATTAATGATTTACCACATTATGTAAAGAACCAAGCGGATATTGTACTATTTGCTGATGATACATCATTAATATTTAAGTGTGAAAGGAATAAAGTAAATTTCGACGACGTAAATAGTGCTCTTTCGCATGTGTCGCGTTGGTTCACTATCAATAACTTACTTTTAAATGCAAAAAAAACTAAATGTATAGAGTTTGTGCTACCTAATGTTAAAAAAGTCAGCAAATCTCTTAAACTAAATAATGAAACATTGCATATGGAGGAATCAACGGTATTTTTAGGGGTGACCTTAGATAGTAAACTTCAATGGGGCCCACATATAACAAATCTCGCGACAAAACTTGGTAGGGCTGCTTATGCTGTTAGGAGAATAAGGCAGTATACTGACGTCGAAACTGCTAGGATAGTTTATTTTGCTTATTTCCACAGTGTTATGTCATATGCCATCTTGCTGTGGGGCAAGGCAGCCAATATAGAACAAATTTTCATACTCCAAAAAAGGGCTGTTAGGGCTATCTATAAACTTAAGTCTCGGGAATCTTTGCGTGAAAAGTTCAAGGTAATAGGTATACTTACAGTAGCTTCCCAGTATATCTTCAATAATGTAGTTTTTATAAGGAAGAATATAAACGCGTATAAACAAAATTTTGATATTAATAATCGCCAAACAAAAAGAATGTATCAATTAGTTACGCCTTCGTTCCGCCTAAGTAAAGTGCAACGATCTTTCATAGGGCTTGGTGTACATTTCTATAATAAAATCCCAAAAATAATACGTGACTTGCCAATAGAATCTTTCAAAAAACGTGTAAAAACACAATTGTTAGGCAAGGGATATTATAGTGTAAACGAGTATTTAAATGACAAAGACGCATGGAAATGATTAGCTCTGCAACCAGTTCCACTCAGAATAGTAAACTTTTGTATGATAATATCATTTTGTAATATTTTTTTAAAAGATGTGCTGAGGAGTTTCTTTAGGCTTTTCTTCTCCTCCATGACAAAGCACCTTCCGAAAAGCCAAAAAATGACGTGCATAAGTGTATCAATGATACCTATATGAATAAAATATTTTGACTTTGATTTTGACCCTTTAGAGTATTCGTGGTATTAGGGTTATGGTGGAGGTTCATCATTGCATGTTGCAGCTGTTTTAATAGATAGCAGAACAATTAGTTGGATAATCTTCCTAAAATGTTCCTCTATAGTCTAATCCATAATTCGACGGACCACTTTGACAAATAGAGTGTTGCTATATATTGCATAAAATTAATAGTGAGAGATAAGTATCGATATTTCAGTGTCGACGCGTGATTCACCGAGAAATCGAGCGGTAAAAAACGTTATGTTTAGGCGTGCAGTGGAAAACCTTTAGTTACGACGTTAAAATAGTGTTCGATTATGTGTTTGTACTTCTTATCTAATTAAAATACCTTCCGTTTAATGATTCGATGCCAACTAAAATCAATAAAGATAAGTTGTATTAATTTAAACAAAATTCAGTCAAATTTTTATTAAGAAAAATGCATTAGGATTGAATTAACTAATTTGATTTTAAAAGTCACGCAAAATATCGATAAGAACATTTTCATAATGTCGACAAGAACAGCAATGCCTATTTCCTGGCAACTTTTGTGCATTTGGGTTGTCAAAGTGGTTCGTTGAATTATGGATTCAACTATAGACTAGAGTTTTCATTGAATCGACTGACTTAACATTTTTTACTGGGAGACAGTCTCATTCAGCCATTACAATTACTTTTGTACAACTACCTCCTCATCTCATCTTCTCTCCCCATCTCATCTCTTCTTAATTCACCAAAACTCTTCGTATCCCACAACTGCCTCTCTATTCATTATCTTCCGACCATGTTTTCTAGACCTTTTTTTCTAATTTTCCTTCTCCTTATGCATCTCACAAATCGTTATCTTCCAAATTGTACAGTGTACGTTTTGTTTACTGATAATTTTAACTTCTCTACGTTACTCGTGCACCTCACATCTTCTAACTCCACATCTTAAGGTTGTCTGGAAGATGTCGCTGTGTTTAGTTGGCTACTGTTACACTCTTAATGTCCTGTTCTGGGTGTACAATATAAATAATATTTCCCTTTGCAATTCTGTCTCCAGGTATCTGCGTATTCCTGGCCATGTTGCTTCAGTTATCAGGTATTGACGTGCTGCTGTTCTACATGGAGGAACTGCTAGTCAAGGTCGGCACCAAGATGTCTGCTGCTGACGGTACCATCATCATGGGAGTCGTTCAGGTAACCCTGGATATATGATATAACCTTTCATTGGCTCTTCTTTCTGGGTGTTCCACGTATCAGTGATGTGGTTAGTAAGACCAAAATTGTTATTTTTTAACGACCACAGTTCACCATATATAGCTGAAAGTCACTTATCAGGGTCATTATAAATAGTTAAATTGTCGAAATTTCTCAAAAAGTGACATTGAAGTATAGACTAGCGTATAGAACCGACACCGCGAACACCATGTATGTCCCAATGCATTGGCGCCACGTGGCTGCAATCTTCAATGCATTCGTTTCGATTTTGAAAGAACGGGGGGGCTCGATTTTGAAAATGTAACCTCCCGGGCGGGACACACATTTTGTTCGAGATGTCTGTTCTATGACATTATACTTCAATGGAAAGTGATAGCATAATATGATAACATATTTGACAACAACGATGACCGTTATTAATATTCCAGGTAGTCACAAGCTGCATCACCCCCCTGGTAGTGGACAGGCTGGGGAGGAAGCTGCTCATGTGGACCACCTCCTTGGGGCTCTGTATCTTCCTGGTGAGGAAACAGCTTTTATACTAAATAGTACTGAAATGAGTATCCGGCTCGAAGGACCAAAAATTTTTTTTTGATGGTGCAATACGTGAAAAATTATTTGCAAACTAACTACTGCATAATATAATATGCTCGGGTTCGATTCTCAGACGGAGATAATGTTTATTTACTATCGCGTCAATAGTCCAGGGGGATTACTGAGAATTAATTTGTCGTTGCCGTCGATACTAAACGAATAGGCTACAGTTAGGTAATGCTGATTTTCAGTGCGACCAAATTTCTCAAGCAGTTCTTTCCACTGTGTTTGTATGTGATGAGTGATGAATGATGGTGATGGTGATCCGCAGACTATCATCGGTATCTACGCGGTGCTGGACACTCACTACCAATACAACGTGTCACATGTGGCCTTCATCCCGCTGCTGTGTCTCGTCATCTATATGATACTGTTCACGCTGGGTAAGTATCACTTTACTAATTAATTGTTTAACTGCAACTGCCGACAAACTGCTCTGTAGTTTGGCAGAAATGTACGCTGAATAATGTTTGCACTTCGTAAATAAATAAATTAAAAAAAAAAACTATATTAATTCAAAATTTAATCTCTTAATCTCTAGTCTAATTTAAAAATAAATTTTGCACTTAGAAATTTTGTCATCATAACGGTAGATATAACCACAAAATAATTTAGAAAAGGGTTAGGTAAAGGGTGAAATTAAGGTAAATTTAAAATATTTCTTAAATAAATATTTCCATTACAACGTTGTAACAATAATGTTTAGTAGAGGGGCATTGATTTTTAATTAGACAACCTCTGTCTGTACATGAGACTCTTGCAAGTCACACATCGGTCTACAAAGTACATTAAGACCTAAGACCTAAGTGCGAGTGATAGGTATACTTACAGTAGCTTCCCAGTATATCTTTAACAATGTAGTTTTTATACGGAAGAATATAAACGCGTATAAACAAAATTTTGATATTAATAATCGCCATACGAAAAGAATGCATCAATTAGTTACGCCTTCGTTCCGCCTAAGTAAAGTGCAGCGATCTTTCATAGGGCTTGGTATACATTTCTATAATAAAATCCCAAAATTAATACGTGACTTGCCAATAGAAACTTTCAAAAAACGTGTAAAGACACAATTGTTGGGCAAGGGATATTATAGTGTAGACGAGTATTTAAATGACAAAGACGGATGGAAATGACCAGCTCTGCAACCAGTTCCGCTCAGAATAGTAAATACTTTTGTATTATTATCTTTTTTTGTAATATTTTTTTTAAAAGATGTGCTGAGGAGTTTCTTTAGGCTTTTCTTCTCCTCCACGACAAAGCACCTTCCGAAAAGCCAAAAAATGACGTGCATAAGTGTATCAGTGATACCTATATGAATAAAATATTTTGACTTTGACTTTGAGCTACTATAATTAAAAAAAAATTGGAAATGTGTGCTGGGACACATAGTAGAAGTTAAACTTTATAAAAATATTTCAAAAAAAAATTACATCTAAAAAATATTAAATGCTCTATGCGGCCGTAACGCTTTTTCGTGGCAGAAAAATCCTAATACCGCGTCTATAGAAGTTTCACTTCGATAATAAGTATAATATGTTTCCCAGGCGTGGGTCCGGTGCCATGGATCCTGGTGGCAGAGATGTTCCCCGTGAAGACCAAATGTATCGCGAGTGGTATTGCCTCCTTCATGTGCTGGCTCGCGGGCTTCGTGTGGACCAGGTGAGATACACACACATACAGACAATACTATTATAATTGAATTTTTCAAGTAAAGTCTGCAAAGTCTCGAACACAGGTGCAGAATAGCCAGCCTCTCGGTCACATTTTGGAGAATGTGCGCAGAAATTATTTGAATTAATTCCCCCTTCCCCGTTCCTCCAACGAACGACATAACGCACGGCACCCTTTCGTGGTGAACATCCCGTCAGTACGGACGACGCGGTTTGCATCGTCATAAATTATGCGCACCGCGAACGATTGGAATAGCTTGCCTGCGTCTGCATTCCCGCTCCACTATGACGTGGATGTCTTCAAAAAAAGAATAAATGGACTTTTATTACGTTAGTGCGCTCACTATCATGGACCACATCTCCACTTACCATCAAGTGGGATTGTGATCAAACATTAACTTATTTTAAGTAAAAAAAAAGAACTAGTGTAGTGTGCATGGATGACCAAATTCGAAACTATGAGGAATAACGAAAAATGGTCAAAGGAGTCTCGGGGCCGATTTTGATCAAAACTAAAACCACAGACTAAAACTGCATCATTAGATTTTTGAAAAATCAATATACTGGCCAGGAATCAAACCCGTTGATTTTGAAAAACCTTTTTAAATTCAGTCTGATCAACTTGTGAAGTTTGTCTATTAAAAAATACATCGAAAATACAAAGACAACAATAAAATCTAAGCATCTACATTAAAAAGCAATTCATTGATCGTTTCTAATGTAATAAAACCAATTTAATCCCATCTTCCGACAATTTCTATAACAAACGTTTCCTCAGATTCAAGGCTGCCTTTTGTACTATGAGGATGTACTTTTTGTATCCACTTTAGTTCCGAATTACATTAAATAATAATTTGTAATCTTTCATTAAGAGTTCTTGCCTCTTAAATACCATTAATACAAAAAAATATTTCACACAATAGGATTAAAGTTTGAGCTGATATCCTTTACTTTTATTCAATTCTTATACCTACGTATTTTTTGGTTATTTTCGTATGTTAACACATAGTCATATATTTGTTACACATATTAGTCGGTAGTTGTATCGCCTGTAAAGCAAGAGATCCCGGGTTTGTTTCCCAGATTCGAGCAGAAACTGATGTGACAGATAAATCTAGACACGCGGCAGCGTGTCAAGCCAAGTTCAAGCAAAGGAACTGGCTAGCCAGCGCCGAGTGTAATATTACACGAACCACTTGGTGCCACTTTTGACCCTTTTATAACTCATAATCTCTTTATCGTAAACACATAAAACTACGTGTGTTTAATTATATCCATAAGGACATGTAGAAGCCCAAATTTCATGAAGCTAGCTCAAACGGTTATAAAGATATGAAGGTGAAAAAGTCGTAAATTTTAGTACTGACTGACTGACATATAGTACCTAAATCTAACCTACTTCCAGATGACCTAGAAGGATGAAATTTGGAATCCAGCTCGGTAATTGTGTGTAAGCGTAGGAAAAAATCAAAAAATAAAAAAAAGTCGAAAAATAAGTGGTGTCCCCATACAAAATTTGTATGGGACCGAAGCAGAGCCATCTAGCGGCAGTCAAAAGAAAAACTTCGGTCCCATAAAAATCTTAGCCAACTCGCATTTACATTGTCAGCCCGTTATGTCACGTAAAACTCGCACTAAGGCCTCTGTGCACGCGGGGCTCAATATGGCATACTTCAGCGCATGGAGTATTGAAGTAGAACGAGGGCCGTCTTATATGAAGGAAAAGTTGAAAATGTTTCCAGCTGTTTACAGAAAATAGAGGTTCCAATAATGGCCATTTCTAAATGGCGCTAGTGTGTGACAGATATATGAACATGGCTGTTGTAAACGGAGTGAAGTTTGCTGAGTTATGCTACCCTAATCAATGGCGCTAGTGTCCGCCAAATAGATATTCGAACATAGCTGTTTTTGACCGCACCGCAGCCCAACCCGTAATTTTACGCGTTTTTACGGACAATTTTCTCTTTGCTGTCCCTTGCGGAAAGTCGTTGTAATGTGTTGTACCATGCGTGTTTTTCATAGAAGCTGATATACTTTGGTACACCATTAAAACAATGCGCGGTGAGGCAGATCTACGGTGGCGGTGCGCGGAGCAGTGTGAGAATCGCCTGTTTGTCATATTTAGCTAGATATTTAGTACGCGGCTAAATAGTATAAAATTAGCTGTATACCGAATACTCGTTCCATAACCAAATACTCGTTCTTGTAAGCAGAATAACTTTTGAATTCAGTTAATCAGGATAAATATATTATGAACATAATTATATATGATAATATGGTTGCTTAAACTTATTTTTATACCAGTTTTAGGGACTCTTCAATAATCATACAAATATTCGAGTCACCGTAAAAGCTAATGTTTTTCCGATTCACTTTCCGGTTTATGGTAATCACTATTTAATTTACACCTGAAACTGGTCATTCATGAAACGTCTATTTAGTCTCTAAGATTTGTGGACAGGGTATATTTATCTTTACAAAAAGTAATGATATCCCACCAAAAACATAAATGTAAAAAAGGAGAGCCAAGTTCAATACAAAAATTATGCTTGGCTGTGGGCTTCGCCGCAAAAAGAATAGAGATCTAAATGAGTGCCAAGTTCTATGCAAAATCGAAATATGTATTTATAGGAACAAAATAACATTATGAACAAGTATCAAACTCTATTTCTTTTCTTTATTGGATACCTATAATAATTGCTGTTATTTAAAAATGTGAGATCTAAAAATAGGTTAGATTTGACTTGGCCAGTTTTTATCAGAATTAAAATGTTGAATAACTTTTTAAAATGACTGATGTAATGAAAACTGGCCAAGTCAAATCTAACCTACTTTTAGATCTCACATTTTTAAATAACAGCAATTATTATAGGTATCCAATAAAGAAAAGAAATAGAGTTTAATACTTGTTCATAATGTTATTTTGTTCCTATAAATACATATTTCGATTTTGCATAGAACTTGGCACTCATTTAGATCTCTATTCTTTTTGCGGCGAAGCCCACAGCCAAGCATAATTTTTGTATTGAACTTGGCTCTCCTTTTTTACATTTATGTTTTTGGTGGGATATTTATTTCTGGGTAGGTATTTAGTGGGTGTTAGTGTTTTCATGCCATCTGCTTGGCTTTGGCGCATCGCTTTGGCTTGAGAGTCAGTTCTTTTTCTTTCTTTTTATTCTCTCTTTCTTGGCCGACAACGCATCAGTGATGCCTTTGGTATTGCTGATGTCCATGAGCGACGATAGCCACTTACCATCAGATGGATCTTTAGCTCGATTGCCGGCTATTTACATAAAAAAACGGAATACTAGTGGGGGTTTAACAGTGTGTGACTGTTTTTCTATTGCCTATGCGATATCTTGTTGTGCTATACATATAGTGTCACCCGATTTCCTAGTCATGAATCATGATATACGAAGTGTCACCCATCTTTTTCTAGATTACAAAAGATGTCACCCATCCTCCCATATAATTTATTTATTTAATCTTCTTTGTACCTAATGTCTACTAATAGGAACAAAAAGCGGACTTAATACTAAAAGCATTCTCTCCCAGTCAATCTACATATTATAAGATACATGTAATTATCATAATGCTAACACTATACAAGGTATAAAATCCCCGTACAGGTTCTTCCGTGAGGTAGCAGCCTCGTACGGGATCTACACGGCGTTCTGGATCCTGGCGGCGTGCTGCGGGCTGGGCTTCGTGTTCTCCGTCAGCCCCATGCTACCAGAGACCAAGGGGAAGACCTTCGATGAGATACAGGACATGTTGAATAATAGGTAAGATCTGATACGTTTCCAACGACTTAATCCGTCAGATGTTATTCGTGAGCCATGAAACAAAAATTTGTAGTTTATCATGCATAAGTTCCTAATCTATCCGGAATTTTATCTGAATGTGGTGAGACTGTCCCTTACAATATTTTATAGAAATGGACTTTAGGTATAGTTTTATTAAGATAGGAACATATTTATATGGTGTAGGCGCAAAATGTCCAATCGTACAATTCGCAAAATATATCTATGGCTCTGGTGGTCTATCGTTTAAAAAAGTTAACATAAAATAATCTCATCATTATTTTTAGTAAGGGATAGATGCATTTGACACAATGACACACATGTAAAGTTTACGAATGTTGTCTACGCTAAGCTTAAGCTGGCCATACACGATCAATGTACTTGTCAAGTTTGCAGTTTGACTTGATGCGGCATCCAGTTTGCATGAGATAGCTATATGGCCAGATAGATATACCGTGGTCATACACCGTCAAGTATACTAGAGTCTGCTGCAAACTTGACAAGTATACTTGATCGTGTACGGCCAGCATTAAAGAAAATTAAACCTTAAACATATGTTTTATAGAAAATGTAAAATATGATAGAGCGAAACTATTGTGATTTCGAGGTCACAAAGCAATTTAGCCTTTACTTTTGGTGTTTCGCGTCTCAAAATATATCATCTCGAGCATTATGTGATAGGTAATAAAAAGGCTCAAAAACATATTATTTATACATTTATAACATAATAAAGAAACAGCACGAACATACATCATTCTCCGAAACTACTAAACTTAGTAATATAAAGAAATAGGACATACATGCATATCCATACATAATAGGAGAATCTTAATATTTTAACTAAGCTCTAAGGGAATCTATCGGATCGGAAACATTTACGATACAATATCCTACCCACCCCGGAGTAGCACTTTAATCTTAAAAAATATTAATATACCTACTTTTAGAAAATATAAACAAATATCTACGCTTTGAAACTAAATTACGAAATATTTATTTTACATTATTCCGATAATATATCCTGATACAAATTTCGTTGCATTACTTCCCGAAAGATATTAATAATAATGTCTGATATTCGTCATTAAACTATATCCTCTCATGAACTATAAGCACCCCCATAATTATTGATTACTGAAATATTTATTTAAAGAAAACCTATTATTAGATTACAAAACACTCATTTATTTGTATTATTATGAGCGAGATTAACAATATTTTGATAAAATAAATCTACAAAATACGGCAAGCCGCCATGTCTTGAACGCCGATCAGTCTCAATCAGAGCGAATGACGTCATCCTTATGTAAACAACAGAAAATTACTATACTGACAATGACGTCTTGTCTATTATTTTATTTAGACGTGACGTGAATTTGAAACTTAAAAATTGAAGTGTTTTTATATTATACTAAACGTTATTTTTTGCGGAAATATGATATACGTTATAATTATAATATATTTCCCAACAATATAGAACCGTATTTCAAAATCTGTCATCATGCCCATTATTGTTTAATATTAAAATATTGTCGTCAACACTCAAAACAATATTCTTCCACAGGTCAAAGGAGAACAAACCAGTCGACGTATAGCTTTACATAATTGTAGTTATTTAATGTAATGTAATTCTAATAAATTATACAGCTTAATTAAACACCGTCATACGATAATACTTTATTATATCCTTACATAATATTACAATAATAATAAATATAAATGACAATGATTATCTCTGGAATTGTAGCGGACAGATTCTGAGTCCTATAACGTCTTTGCCTATTTCTGCTACTCCACATATGGGACAGAGTTTTCCTTTATGTTCTGGCATAAAGCTGGCACCACACAGGGGACATTTCTCTTCAGGCTTGCCCCTGTATATCGGTTTGTAGCTGATGCCACAGATGTTGAATGGATTGTGCTCATCGTACAGCAACTGATGTTCATCTGTGGGTGTTTTCTCGCAAGCTTGGAGGATCTTCCTCGCTTGTTGTGCCACCTGGGAAAATTTTATGTAAAATTAATGATTTTATAGCCAGTTTGGTAAAATTCTGTAATATTGTATACGTACAATGTGTTCAGCACATCACAATACCACCCATGACTCACCCAGTGACGCCTTTGGTGTTGCTGATGTCCATGGACAGCGATAGCCACTTACCGTCAGCTCGTTTGCCGGCTATTTCCATAAAAAAAATATCTGTCACATAAATATTTGCTCCAGCCGGGAATCAAACCCGGAAACCCTCGCTTCGCAGGCAGGGTCGCTACCAACTAGGCGTCGACTACAAAGTAAATAAATGATCCCCCTCCCTTCGCGTTGGGGGTTAGTCCTCCATAGTGTATACCTCAGGCCTCGGCCCCAGTTCCAGTAGCCTCCTAGCGAAGGAGGCGGCGGTGCGATAGTTCTTCAGCTTGAAGAACATGTTGAGCGCCGTCCGCAGCGTGAGGATCTGGTGCACCGGCTGCAGCTTGCAGTGCGTGAAGTACGCCGCCATCTCGCACGTGCGCTTCTGCTCCGCCAGGGTCGTCTTCGGCATCGCTGGAGAACAACATTCATATCTATATCTATACTAATATTATAAAGCTGAAGAGTTTGTTTGTTGGTTGAACGCGCTAATCTCAGGAACTACTGGTTTGAATGACCATAAGTTTGAAACGCATGCTATATACCTAGGGTTCGAACGATACTTTCGATACTGAGTAGGTATCGATACTTTTGATCGCGATACTCGATACTGAGTACTCGATACTCGTACCTGGTAATTACTCGCAAGTACTCATATGAAAAGTTGGTATCGAGTACTTTTCAGTATTTTCATATGGAAAAAGATCAACTGCGGCCCGTTTTAGCGCTCGGACTAAACAGAAATTCACTGTCGACGACCTTTTTTTTTAGCTGTGATCTGACTAATCTTCGCGAGTACTCGATACTGAGTAGTATCGATACTTCAGGACCGATACTTTTTTGGTATCGATACCATACCCGTCGATACCACACGAGTACTCGGTATCGATACCAGAGGCCGACACTTCGAACCCTATATATACCTATACCTTTCCTAGCAGTC
Source organism: Thymelicus lineola (assembly GCA_963932265.1). NCBI lineage: Eukaryota > Metazoa > Arthropoda > Insecta > Lepidoptera > Hesperiidae > Thymelicus > Thymelicus lineola. The sequence goes on along the minus strand of OZ010703.1, from coordinate 4,139,950 downwards.
TTAATCTACTCTATCATTGGAAAAAAACCTGTCCTAACCCGAAAAAAAAACCTGACCTAACCCAAAAAAAAAACCTGAAAAAATCCTAATCTAACTTAACCTAACCCACCTTTCCTATTAAGTACCAAATACATTTAATCATATTTTTCCTAGCAGTCTTAACCTAACCTATCATAGAAAAAGAAAAAACCTGACCTAACTCAAAAAAAACCTAACGTAACCTAACCTATCATTGGAAAAAGAAAAAAAACCTGACCTAACTCGAAAAAAAACTAATGTAACCTATCATTGGAAAAAGGAAAAAACCTGACCTAACTCGAAAAAAACCTAACCTAACGTAACCTAACCCACCTTTCCTATCAGTCTCCATGATGAGCCCCAGCAGGTACTCCCGGCATATAGTCAGCAGCTGCTGCGCCTCGGCCAGCTCCTGCCGGGACTCCAGCTGCAGCAGCGGCACGCATCGTGCGGCGCGACGCAACCGCTCCACCGCGTCGCTGAACTTGCCGCCCGTTGTCAGTTGGTAGCATTGTTGGAGGAGCGTCACTAGGTCGTTTAGTTTTGTCGCTGGAAAGAAAAAATATATTATTATAATATATAATCCTAGACTTACCACTGACTGAACTATACAATTGTTCTCCCAGAAGGAGGCGAGATGGGATTTTGTTGTCTATGGCGAAAGTTCTCCATCTCCTCCCGACACCTCGGGAAAAATCTGACATTTCCCATTTTCAAGATGGCGGCTGCGCGGCGATTGTCAACTTTTTTGTTTATGGCCTTTTGCAAAATGTTTTTGAGGGTTTTCGTAAAGTTTAAGAAGGGAATTATGAAAAAATGAGAAAAAATTTAAAAAACAAGATGGCCGCCGAGTTATTTTGGTTTGAATTTTTCCCATTTTAGAGGTGACTTTGAGGGGTCGCATCGGGGTGGTTTTTCAACTTTTTTATGATATTTTTTTTGTGTTCTCTTGAAAATATCCTCGATTTTGATATTTTGGGGATATTTATTTTTTCGACAAGATGGCGGACGCGGTGGCGGCCATTTTGAAAAATGTACGAAAAACGTCATTTTTTGGGTCAATTTTTCTCCAGGTTGGCAACATTTGGGTGGGTTCTTTTGTTCCGGGCGGTTGTGTAACTTGACCCAAAGTGTTGCCAGGTTTTATTTTTTTTATCTTTGTTCATATATTTTTTTGGAGTTTCTATTCAAAAATATGAAAAGTAGAAGGAGCAATATTTTCAATCAAAAATTCACACATGCAAACGTGTCGTGGTTGTCATAATGACATTTGACCATTTTCGTTGATGTCGACTGGCAACACTGACTGCTGGAATTTTTTTTTCGTTTTACGAAAACCCGAATTGATCTCCCAGAAGGAGTGGTGGGGGGTGAGTCCTTTGTATGGGAGAATTTTTTTTTTACCCCCGGATCTATGAGAAAAATCCGACTTTTCGAAAATCCAAGATGGCGGCCGAGGTGAAATGACCAACTTTTTTTTTTATTATGCAGCTACCCGAGATTGGTGTCGTTTTCGGCTAATGTTGGGAAAAGTGTTACGAAAAATTTGGAAAATTTTGAAAAAACAAGATGGCCGCCGAGATATTTTGATTTAAAATTTTTCAATTTTCGAGGTGACTTTGCGGGGTCGGATTGCGTTGGGTTTTTGACTTTTTTGCGATTTTTTTTCTTTGTTGCCTTGGATCTATCCCCAATTTTGACGTTTGGGGTATATTTTTTTTTTCGACAAGATGGCGGACCCCGTGGCGGCCATTTTATAAAATGTACGAAAAATTGCATTTTTTGAAGGAAAAATTTTTTAGGTTGACAACATTTGACGGGGTCACTTTGTATGGGGCGGTTGTGGGACTTGGTCTGAAGTGTTGCCAGGGTATGTTGATTTTTTTTTCGTTCATACATTTTTGTGAACTTTCTATTCAAAAATATAAAAAGTAGAAGGAGAAACATTTTTAATCTAGAAATTTCACCAAAAAATTTTTAGTGGTCGTCGTAATGACATTTGACCATTTTCATCTAAATTAACTGGCAACACTGGGAGCTAGATTTTTTTTTCCCGTTTTGTCACATTTCGAGTAGCCCAGCCGAAAGTATTGGTGGGGGGTTATAATGATGTATGGGAAAGTTGCTTGACTATCTATGGTTACTATGGGAAAAATCCGACCGTTCGAAAATTCAAGATGGCGGCCGCTCGGCGACTGTCAACTTTTTTATTTATTTGAGCACCTACCCAATATTGGTGTCATTTTCGAATAATTTTGGGACGACTAATACGATGAAATTAGAAAAAAATTAAAAAACAAGATGGCCGCCGAGATATTTTTCTTTAAAGTTTTGAAATTTTAGAGGTGATTTTGTCGGGTCGCATTGGGGTGGTTTTTCAACTTTTTTATAATATTATTTTTGTTTTTCCTTGAAAGTGTCCTCAATTTTGATATTTTAGGGATAATTTTTTTTTCAACAAGATGGCAGACCCCGTGGCGGCCATTTTGTAAAATGTACGAAAAATTGCATTTTTTGAAGGAAAAAATTAGTAGGTTGGCAACACTTGAGGGGGTTACTTTATATGGGGCGGTTGTGTAACTTGACCGAAAGTGTTGCCATGTTTGGTTTTTCTTTTCTTCGTTCATACAATTTTTTGAACTTTCTATTTAAAAATATGAAAAGTAGAAGGAAAAATATTTTTAATCAAATTATTTTACCAAAACATTTCAAGTGGTCGTCGTAATGACATTTGACCATTTTCATCTTAATAAACTGGCAACACTGGAGTCCAGAATTTTTTTCACTTTTCGAGTAGTTGAGCCTAAACTATAAATCAGGAGTATAAGAAATGTATGGGAGATATTTCTTAATTAAATCATTCGTTTTGGAAAAACAATAAAATTTTAGTGTTGCCATACAAAAAATAATAATTTTCATACAAATTTATTTTTGGATTGAATATTTAGCTACTATAATGTATGGGGCATTTGTAGGTACTAATATTTTGTGAATTTTGGTGAAAAAAATTTCAGTGTTGCCATACAAAAAATAATAATTTTCATACAAATGTTTTCTTTTTTCAAATATTTGAGGTGGTTGTCTTCATTTGATGGCCTTATAATGTATGGGGCGATTGTAGGTTCTTATAGTCCGTAAATGATGGTGAAAAAATATATTAGGGTTGCCATACAAAAAATAAAAGTTTTCATACAAATGTACTTTTTTATGTAATCATTTCATCAATCTTATGACATTACAATATGTCAGGAGGTTGTTGGTACTTATAGATCGTACCCATCGGAGGAAAAATGTTGAAGTGTTGCCATATAAAAATATTAAGTTTCATACAAATGTATTTTGTGTCGAATATTTCAGATTGTTTGTCCAATGAATGCCAATACAATGTATGAGGCGTTTATTCGTATTAAGGGTTAGTATTAGTTATCAACTAGCTGACCCGGCAAACTTTGTACCACCTATCAATTTCTTCTTCTCCCTCTCCATCACTTTTCTTCCCCTCTACCTCCCCCTTGCCCTCCCTCTCCCGCTACCTCTCGTCCTGCCTTTCCCTCCCCTCTCCCTACCTCTCCCACTCCCTCTTTAACTTCCATTGGCTACCACTCCGTTTCCCTCTCCCTCTCCCTCTCCCGCCCACTCTCTCTACGTCTACCGCTCCCTTTCCCTTTCCCTCTCCCTCTCCTTCTCCCTCACCCCTTCCCTCAAACCCTCCCTCACCCTCTCCCTCTCATATTCTGTTAATCATGCCAAAAAAATAGACAAACCAAAAGTAGTAGTTTGTAGCCAAACATTTCGCAAACAGACACCTGAATCGAAAAATAAATTTACAAGACCGATGACAATTTTGAAAAAAAAAACATTTATTTATTTTGTCTTTTGCGGAAGAGAAAGGCACGCGCGCTGCTTTAGCAGCGCGCGCCCCACGCGAAAACCTAGTTATAATATATAATCCTAGACTTACCACGTAGTGAACTATAGAATTGTTCTCCAAGAAGGAGTCGAGATACGATAATGTTGTCAATGGCAAAAGTTCTCCATCCCCTCCCGACACCTCGGGAAAAATCTGACATTTCCCATTTTCAAGATGGCGGCTGCGCGGCGATTGTCAACTTTTTTGTTTATGGCCTTTTGCAAAATTTTTTTGGGGTTATTCGTAAAATTTAGGGACGGAGTTACGAAAAAATGGGAAAAAATTTAAAAAACAAGATGGCCGCCGAGTTATTATGGTTTGAATTTTTTCGATTTTAGAGGTGACTTTGAGGGGTCGCATCGGGGAGTTTTTTCAACATTTTGTTGATATTTTTTTTGTGTTGTCTTGAAGGTATCCTCAATTTTGATATTTTGGGGATATTTATTTTTTCGACAAGATGGCGGACGCGGTGGCGGCCATTTTGAAAAATGTATGAAAAACGACATTTTTTGGGTGCATTTTTCTTCCGGTTGGCAACATTTGAGCGGGTCCCTTTGTTCGGGGCGGTTGTGTAACTTGACCCAAAGTGTTGCCAGGTATCATTTTTTTTATCTTCGTTCACACATTTTTTTGGACTTTTTATTCAAAAACATGAAAAGTAGAAGGAGCAATATTTTTGATACAAATGTCACACAGGAAACCGTGTCGCGGTCGTCGCTATGACATTTGACCATTTTCGTCGATGTCGACTGGCAACACTGACTGCTGGAATTTTTTTTTCGTTTTACGAAAACCCGAATTGATCTCCCAGAAGGAGTGGTGGGGGGTGAGTACTATGTATGGGAGAATTTTTGGTTTACCCCCGGATCTATGGGAAAAATCCGACTTTTCGGAAATCCAAGATGGCGGCCGAGGTGAAATGACCAACTTTTTTTTTTATTATGCAGCTACCCGAGATTGGTGTCGTTTTCGGCTAATGTTGGGAAAAGTGTTACGAATAATTTGGAAAAATTTGAAAAAACAAGATGGCCGCCGAGATATTTTGATTTAAAATTTTTCAATTTTCGAGGTGACTTTGCGGGGTCGGATTGCGTTGGGTTTTTTACTTTTTTGCAATTTTTTTTCTTTGTTGCCTTGCATCTATCCCCAATTTTGACGTTTGAGGTATATTTTTTTTTTCGACAAGATGGCGGACCCCGCGGCGGCCATTTTATAAAATGTACGAAAAATTGCATTTTTTGAAGGAAAAAATTTTTAGGTTGGCAACATTTGAGGGGGTCACTTTGTATGGGGCGGTTGTGGGTCTTGGTCTGAAGTGTTGCCAGGGTATGTTGATTTTTTTTTCGTTCATACATTTTTGTGAACTTTCTATTCAAAAATATAAAAAGTAGAAGGAGAAACATTTTTAATCTAGAAATTTCACCAAAAAATTTTTAGTGGTCGTCGTAATGACATTTGACCATTTTCATCTAAATTAACTGGCAACACTGGGAGCTAGATTTTTTTTTCCCGTTTTGTCACATTTCGAGTAGCCCAGCCGAAAGTATTGGTGGGGGGTTATAATGATGTATGGGAAAGTTGCTTGACTATCTATGGTTACTATGGGAAAAATCCGACCGTTCGAAAATTCAAGATGGCGGCCGCTCGGCGACTGTCAACTTTTTTATTTATTTGAGCACCTACCCAATATTGGTGTCATTTTCGAATAATTTTGGGACGACTAATACGATGAAATTAGAAAAAAATTAAAAAACAAGATGGCCGCCGAGATATTTTTCTTTAAAGTTTTGAAATTTTAGAGGTGATTTTGTCGGGTCGCATTGGGGTGGTTTTTCAACTTTTTTATAATATTATTTTTGTTTTTCCTTGAAAGTGTCCTCAATTTTGATATTTTAGGGATAATTTTTTTTTCAACAAGATGGCAGACCCCGTGGCGGCCATTTTGTAAAATGTACGAAAAATTGCATTTTTTGAAGGAAAAAATTAGTAGGTTGGCAACACTTGAGGGGGTTACTTTATATGGGGCGGTTGTGTAACTTGACCGAAAGTGTTGCCATGTTTGGTTTTTCTTTTCTTCGTTCATACAATTTTTTGAACTTTCTATTTAAAAATATGAAAAGTAGAAGGAAAAATATTTTTAATCAAATTATTTTACCAAAACATTTCAAGTGGTCGTCGTAATGACATTTGACCATTTTCATCTTAATAAACTGGCAACACTGGAGTCCAGAATTTTTTTCACTTTTCGAGTAGTTGAGCCTAAACTATAAATCAGGAGTATAAGAAATGTATGGGAGATATTTCTTAATTAAATCATTCGTTTTGGAAAAACAATAAAATTTTAGTGTTGCCATACAAAAAATAATAATTTTCATACAAATTTATTTTTGGATTGAATATTTAGCTACTATAATGTATGGGGCATTTGTAGGTACTAATATTTTGTGAATTTTGGTGAAAAAAATTTCAGTGTTGCCATACAAAAAATAATAATTTTCATACAAATGTTTTCTTTTTTCAAATATTTGAGGTGGTTGTCTTCATTTGATGGCCTTATAATGTATGGGGCGATTGTAGGTTCTTATAGTCCGTAAATGATGGTGAAAAAATATATTAGGGTTGCCATACAAAAAATAAAAGTTTTCATACAAATGTACTTTTTTATGTAATCATTTCATCAATCTTATGACATTACAATATGTCAGGAGGTTGTTGGTACTTATAGATCGTACCCATCGGAGGAAAAATGTTGAAGTGTTGCCATATAAAAATATTAAGTTTCATACAAATGTATTTTGTGTCGAATATTTCAGATTGTTTGTCCAATGAATGCCAATACAATGTATGAGGCGTTTATTCGTATTAAGGGTTAGTATTAGTTATCAACTAGCTGACCCGGCAAACTTTGTACCACCTATCAATTTCTTCTTCTCCCTCTCCATCACTTTTCTTCCCCTCTACCTCCCCCTTGCCCTCCCTCTCCCGCTACCTCTCGTCCTGCCTTTCCCTCCCCTCTCCCTACCTCTCCCACTCCCTCTTTAACTTCCATTGGCTACCACTCCGTTTCCCTCTCCCTCTCCCTCTCCCGCCCACTCTCTCTACGTCTACCGCTCCCTTTCCCTTTCCCTCTCCCTCTCCTTCTCCCTCACCCCTTCCCTCAAACCCTCCCTCACCCTCTCCCTCTCATATTCTGTTAATCATGCCAAAAAAATAGACAAACCAAAAGTAGTAGTTTGTAGCCAAACATTTCGCAAACAGACACCTGAATCGAAAAATAAATTTACAAGACCGATGACAATTTTGAAAAAAAAAACATTTATTTATTTTGTCTTTTGCGGAAGAGAAAGGCACGCGCGCTGCTTTAGCAGCGCGCGCCCCACGCGAAAACCTAGTTATAATATATAATCCTAGACTTACCACGTAGTGAACTATAGAATTGTTCTCCCAGAAGGAGGCGAGATGGGATTTTGTTGTCTATGGCGAAAGTTCTCCATCTCCTCCCGACACCTCGGGAAAAATCTGACATTTCCCATTTTCAAGATGGCGGCTGCGCGGAGATTGTCAACTTTTTTGTTTATGGCCTTTTGCAAAATTTTTTTGGGGTTATTAGTAAAGTTTAGGGAGGAAATTACGAAAAAATGAGAAAATATTGAAAAAACAAGATGGCCGCCGAGTTATTTTGGTTTGAATTTTTTCGATTTTAGAGGTGACTTTGAGGGGTCGCATCGGGGAGGTTTTTCAACTTTTTTGCAATATTTTTTTTGCATTCGCTTGGAAGTATCCTTAATTTTGATATTTTGGGAATATTTATTTTTTCGACAAGATGGCGGACGCGGTGGCGGCCATTTTGAAAAATGTACGAAAAATGACATTTTTTGGGTGCATTTTTCTTCTGGTTGGCAACATTTGAACGGGTCCCTTTGTTCCGGGCGGTTGTGTAACTTGACCCAAAGTGTTGCCAGGTTTTATTTTTTTTATCTTCGTTCACACATTTTTTTGGACTTTCTATTCAAAAACATGAAAAGTAGAAGGAGCAATATTTTTGATACAAATGTCACACAGGAAACCGTGTCGCGGTCGTCGCTATGACATTTGACCATTTTCATAGATGTCGACTGGCAACACTGACTGCTGGAATTTTTTTTTCGTTTTAGGAAAACCCGAATTGATCTCCCAGAAGGAGTGGTGGGGGGTAGATACTATGTATGGGGGAATTTTTGGTTCACCCCCGGATCTATGGGAAAATTCCGACTTTTCGAAAATCCAAGATGGCTGCCGAGGTGAAATGACCAACTTTTTTTTTTAGTATGCAGCTACCCAAGATTGGTGTCGTTTTCGGCTAATGTTGGGAAAAGTGTTACGATGAATTTGGAAAAATTTGAAAAAACAAGATGGCCGCCGAGATATTTAAGTTTAAAATTTTTCAATTTTCGAGGTGACTTTGCAGGGTCGGATTGCGTTGGGTTTTAAATTTTTTTGCGATTTTTTTTCTTTGTTGCCTTGCATCTATCCCCAATTTTGACGTTCGGGGTATATTTTTTTTTTCGCCAAGATGGCGGACCCCGTGGCGGCCATTTTATAAAATGTACGAAAAATTGCATTTTTTGAAGGAAAAATTTTTTAGGTTGGCAACATTTGAGGGGGTCACTTTGTATGGGGCGGTTGTGTGACTTAGTCTGAAGTGTTGCCAGGTTATGGTGATTTTTTTTTCGTTCATACATTTTTGTGAACTTTCTATTCAAAAATATGAAAAGTAGAAGGAGAAACATTTTTAATCAAAAAATTTCACCAAAAAATTTTCAGTGGCCGTCGTAATGACATTTGACCATTTTCATCTAAATTTACTGGCAACACTGGGAGCTAGATTTTTTTTTTCCGTTTTTTCACATTTCGAGTAGCCCAGCCGAAAGTATTGGTGGGGGGTTATAATGATATATGGAAAAGTTGCTTGACTACTTATGTTCACTATGGGAAAAATCCGTCCGTTCGAAAATTCAAGATGGCGGCCGCTCGGCGATTGTCAACTTTTTTATTTATGTTTGCACCTACCCAATATTGGTGTCATTTTCGAATAATTTTGGGACGACTAATACGATGAAATTAGAAAAAGTTTAAAAAACAAGATGGCCGCCGAGATATTTCTCTTTAAAATTTTGAAATTTTAGAGGTGACTTTGTGGGCTCGCATCGGGGTAGTTTTTCAACTTTTTTATAATATTTTTTTTGTGTTCCCTTGAAAATGTCCTCAATTTTGATATTTTGGGGATAATTTTTTTTTCAACAAGATGGCGGACCCCGTGGCGGCCATTTTGTAAAATGTACGAAAATTTGCATTTTTTGAACGAAAAAATTTGTAGGTTGGCAACATTTGAGGGGGTCACTTTGTATGGGGCAGTTGTGCAACTTGACCGAAAGTGTTGCCATGTTTGGTTTTTCTATTCTTCGTTCATACAATTTTTTGGACTTTCCATTCAAAAATATGAAAAGTAGAAGGAAAATCATTTTTGATAAAAAAAACCAAACAAGGAGATTTCTTGTGGTAGTCGTAATGACATTTGACCATTTTCAGCTTAATAAATTGGCAACACTGGAGTCCAGAATTTTTTTCACTTTTCGAGTCGTTGAGCCTAAACTATAGATCAGGAGTATAAGAAATGTATGGGAGATATTTCTTAATTAAATCATTTGTTTTGGAAAAACAATAAAATTTTAGTGTTGCCATACAAAAAATAATAATTTTCATACAAATTTATTTTTGAATTGAATATTTCGCTACTATAATGTATGGGGCATTTGTAGGTACTAATATTTTGTGAATTTTGGTGAAAAAAATTTCAGTGTTGCCATACAAAAAATAATCATTTTCATACAAATGTTTTCTTTTTTCAAATATTTGAGGCGGTTTTCTTCATTTGATGGCCTTATAATGTATGGGGCGATTGTAGGTTCCAATAGTCCGTAAATGATGGTGAAAAAATATTTTAGGGTTGCCATACAAAAAATAAAAGTTTTCATACAAATGTACTTTTTTATGTAATATTTCAAGCTATTTCATCAATCTTATGTCATTAAAATACACCAGGAGGTTGTTGGTACTTATAGATCGTACACATTGGAGGAAAAATGTTGCAGTGTTGCCATATAAAAATATTAATTTTCATACAAATGTATTTTGTGTCGAATATTTCAGATTGTTTGTCCATTGAATGTCAATACGATGTATGAGGCGTTTATTAGTATTAAGGGTTAGTATTAGTTATTGTTATCAACTAGCTGACCCGGCAAACTTTGTAACGCCTATCAATTTCTCCTTCTCCCCCCTTGCCCTGCCTCTCCCGCTAACTCTCCTCCTCCCTTTCCCTCCCCTCTCCCTACCTCTCCCCCTCTTACCCTTTCCCCCTCCCTCCCTCTCCCGCTACCTCTCCGTCTCCCCCTCCCTCTTCCTCTCTCTCCCTCTCCTTCTCCCTGTTCCTCCCCCTTCTCTTCCCTCTCCCTCTCCATCTTCCTCCCTCTCACTCTTCCTCCCTCTCCTTCTCCCTCTTCCTCCCCCTCTCCCTTCCTCTCCCTCTCCCTCTATCTCACCCCCTACCTCTCCCTCTCATATTCTGTTAATCATGCCAAAAAAAATAGACAAACCAAAAGTAGTAGTTTGAAGCCAAACATTTCGCAAACATACCTACCTTTCTACCTACTAAAACTAAATTGATGTTAATCAACACCCTTGTATTGCCCATAATTGACTATGGTGATGTCTGCTACCCAGACCTGACCGAAGAACTTCTGAACAAACTAGAGCGCCTCCTCAATAGCTGTATCCGTTTTATCTTCGGCCTTAAAAAATATGATCACATCTCCCGTTTTCGCCAACAACTTAAATGGCTCACCATTCGACAGAGGCGTACTTCTAGAATCCTCCTATTATTGTTTTCCATCTTAAATGATCCTAATTCTCCTCAGTATCTTAAGGATAATTTCCAGTATCGCTCCGACACTCATGATAGAACGCTTCGGTCGTGTGCTAATCTTAGTCTTGATATTCCCCCGCATACTAGCGGCTTCTTCCATTATTCATTCACAGTGCAGGCAACACTACTCTGGAACTCCTTGCCCGCCGAGTTGAGACATGCTCCTAGCAGGTTCTCCTTTAAGCATCGCTTGCGTGAACATCTGTTACATTCAGTTTCTGATTGATGTCACTTCTATTTTTTTTTTTTTTTTTTTTTTTATTACTATTTTTTAGTGTTACTTTTTTCTTCAGCATACTGTGCAAAAATTCCCTATACTTATATATGTATATGTATTCCCTAAATATTTATATATTATATATTTATATATTATTTATTATATATTTATGTTATTATTGGTATTTATGTATGTCCGTGTATTTGTATGTATTCTTGTTATGTAGTATATCTATATCTCATGTTAGCACCTGCCATCAGCTATTTCCACATCCACCCAGGGTTGACTGGTGGACAATGCCATTAGGCATTAAGTTTGCCCTTTGTTTCTTCTTTTTAAGAGGTGACATAAACATGTAAATAAATAAATAATAATAAATAATACCCCTGAATCGAAAAATAAATTTCAAAGACCAATATTTTTGAAAAAAAACTATTTATTTATTTTGTCTTTGCGGAAGAGAAAGGCACGCGCGCTGCTTTAGCAGCGCGCGCCCCACGCGAAAACCTAGTTATTATAATATATAATCCTAGACTTACCACGTAGTGAACTATAGAATTGTTCTCCAAGAAGGAGTCGAGATACGATAATGTTGTCAATGGCAAAAGTTCTCCATCCCCTCCCGACACCTCGGGAAAAATCTGACATTTCCCATTTTCAAGATGGCGGCTGCGCGGCGATTGTCAACTTTTTTGTTTATGGCCTTTTGCAAAATTTTTTTGGGGTTATTCGTAAAATTTAGGGACGGAGTTACGAAAAAATGGGAAAAAATTTAAAAAACAAGATGGCCGCCGAGTTATTATGGTTTGAATTTTTTCGATTTTAGAGGTGACTTTGAGGGGTCGCATCGGGGAGTTTTTTCAACATTTTGTTGATATTTTTTTTGTGTTGTCTTGAAGGTATCCTCAATTTTGATATTTTGGGGATATTTATTTTTTCGACAAGATGGCGGACGCGGTGGCGGCCATTTTGAAAAATGTATGAAAAACGACATTTTTTGGGTGCATTTTTCTTCCGGTTGGCAACATTTGAGCGGGTCCCTTTGTTCGGGGCGGTTGTGTAACTTGACCCAAAGTGTTGCCAGGTATCATTTTTTTTATCTTCGTTCACACATTTTTTTGGACTTTTTATTCAAAAACATGAAAAGTAGAAGGAGCAATATTTTTGATACAAATGTCACACAGGAAACCGTGTCGCGGTCGTCGCTATGACATTTGACCATTTTCGTCGATGTCGACTGGCAACACTGACTGCTGGAATTTTTTTTTCGTTTTACGAAAACCCGAATTGATCTCCCAGAAGGAGTGGTGGGGGGTGAGTACTATGTATGGGAGAATTTTTGGTTTACCCCCGGATCTATGGGAAAAATCCGACTTTTCGGAAATCCAAGATGGCGGCCGAGGTGAAATGACCAACTTTTTTTTTTATTATGCAGCTACCCGAGATTGGTGTCGTTTTCGGCTAATGTTGGGAAAAGTGTTACGAATAATTTGGAAAAATTTGAAAAAACAAGATGGCCGCCGAGATATTTTGATTTAAAATTTTTCAATTTTCGAGGTGACTTTGCGGGGTCGGATTGCGTTGGGTTTTTTACTTTTTTGCAATTTTTTTTCTTTGTTGCCTTGCATCTATCCCCAATTTTGACGTTTGAGGTATATTTTTTTTTTCGACAAGATGGCGGACCCCGCGGCGGCCATTTTATAAAATGTACGAAAAATTGCATTTTTTGAAGGAAAAAATTTTTAGGTTGGCAACATTTGAGGGGGTCACTTTGTATGGGGCGGTTGTGGGTCTTGGTCTGAAGTGTTGCCAGGGTATGTTAATTTTTTTTTCGTTCATACATTTTTGTGAACTTTCTATTCAAAAATATGAAAACTAGAAGGAGAAACATTTTTAATCAAAAAAATTCACCAAAAAATTTTTAGTGGTCGTCGTAATGACATTTGACCATTTTCATCTAAATTAACTGGCAACACTGGGAGCTAGATTTTTTTTTCCCGTTTTTTCACATTTCGAGTAGCCCAGCCGAAAGTATTGGTGGGGGGTTATAATGATGTATGGGAAAGTTGCTTGAATATCTATGGTTACTATGGGAAAAATCCGACCGTTCGAAAATTCAAGATGGCGGCCGCTCGGCGATTGTCAACTTTTTATTTATTTGAGCACCTACCCAATATTGGTGTCATTTTCGAATAATTTTGGGACGACTAATACGATGAAATTAGAAAAAAATTAAAAAACAAGATGGCCGCCGAGATATTTTTCTTTAAAGTTTTGAAATTTTAGAGGTGACTTTGAGGGGTCGCATCGGGGTAGTTTTTCAACTTTTTTATAATATTATTATTGTTTTCCCTTGAAAGTGTCCTCAATTTTGATATTTTGGGGATAATTTTTTTTTCATCAAGATGGCGGACCCCATGGCGGCCATTTTGTAAAATATACAAAAAATTGCATTTTTTGAGGGAAAAAATTAGTAGGTTGGCAACACTTGAGGGGGTTACTTTGTATGAGGCGGTTGTGTAACTTGACCGAAAGTGTAGCCATGTTTGGTTTTTCTTTTCTTCGTTCATACAATTTTTTGGACTTTCCATTCAAAAATATGAAAAGTAGAAGGAAAAATATTTTTAATCAAAATATTTTACCAAAACATTTCAAGTGGTCGTCGTAATGACATTTGACCATTTTCATCTTAATAAACTGGCAACACTGGAGTCCATAATTTTTTTCACTTTTCGAGTAATTGAGCCTAAACTATAGATCAGGAGTATAAGAAATGTATGGGAGATATTTCTTAATTAAATCATTCGTTCTAGGAAAGCAATAAAATTTTAGTGTTGCCATACAAAAAATATTAATTTTGATACAAATTTAATTTTGGATTGAATATTTCGCTACTATAATGTATGGGGCATTTGTAGGTACTGATATTTTGTGAATTTTGGTAAAAAAAATTTCAGTGTTGCCATACAAAAAATTATAATTTTCATACAAATGTTTTCTTTTTTCAAATATTTGAGGCGGTTGTCTTCATTTGATGTCCTTATAATGTATGGGGCGATTGTAGGTTCCAATACTTCGTAAGTGACGGTGAAAAAATATTTTAGAGATGCCATACAAAAAATAAAAGTTTTCATACAAAATGTACTTTTTTATGTTATATTTCGGGCTATTTCATCAATCTTATGTCATTACAATATATCAGGAGGTTGTTGGTACTTATAGATCGTACACATCGGAGGAAAAATGTTGCAGTGTTGCCACATAAAAATATTAATTTTCATACAAATGTATTTTGTGTCGAATATTTCAGATTGTTTGTCCATTGAATGTCAATACAATGAGGCGTTTATTAGTATTAAGGGTTACTATTAGTTATCAACTAGCTGACCCAGCAAACTTTGTACCGCCTATCAATTTCTCCTTCTCCCCCCTTGCCCTCCCTCTCTCGCTACCTCTCCTCCTCCCTTTCCCTCCCCTCTCCCTACCTCTCCCTCTCTTACCCTTTCCCCCTCCCTCCCTCTCCCGCTACCTCTCTGTCTCCCCCTCCCTCTTCCTCTCTCTCCCTCTCACTCTCCATCTTCCTCCCTCTCCTTCTCCCTCTTCCTCCCCCTCTCCCTTCCTCTCCCTCTCCATCTTCCTCACCCCCTCCCTCACCCTCTCCCTCTCCCGCCCACTCTCTCTACGTCTACCTCTCGCTTTCTCTTTCCCTCTCCCTCTCTCTCACCCCTTCCCTCTCCCACTCCCTCTCCCACTCCCTCTCCCTCTCATATTCCGTTAATCATGCCAAAAAAATAGACAAACCAACAGTAGTAGTTTGAAGCCAAACATTTCGCAAACATACCCCTGAATCGAAAAATAAATTTCAAAGACCAATATTTTTGAAAAAAAAAACTATTTATTTATTTTGTCTTGTGCGAAAGAGAAAGGCACGCGCGCTGCTTTAGCAGCGCGCGCCCCACGCGAAAACCTAGTTATAATTAATAATATAAAAATTTAAAATAAATAAAAACTTGTAATACGCACATAATATTTGAAAATTAGAGATGCGTGGCGATTTGAACTCGGACCCTGCGTTCGGGAGACAAACGTTCTAACCGCTAGGCTATCACTGCACACACAGTCTATCATACTCTATACCAGGGGTCGCCAAAATTACATTTGTTTAATTTTTTTTCTATAAAATGTGCGGACCGCGATATTCATTTCATTTCTTAAAACGGACTCCGAGCGAAACTAATTGGTGACCCCTGCTCTACACCTATAAGAAGCTCAAACAACTCACTGACAACCGGCAACAAGTCCTTTCCACTGGCCTCCTTCCAGTTGCGATGCAGCGGCGCCGCGAGGGGCGGAGCGCCCGGCAGCGTGCCGAACATGAGGCGAGCACTGGCGTACATCGCCAGGAATGTCTCCTGGTACGGCTCGAAGTTTACTATGCCCACTTGTTCGTTTAACAACCTGGAAAAAAGAAAAGTTTAATCAAAACAATCAATCAAATAATCTTTATGGTATGATAGTTTCAATAGTTATTTAATTTTATCTTTATTGACCACAATACAGGATTAAGATACAAATGGCGAGCTTAATGCTTAATACATTCTGTTCCAGCTAACCATTATACCAAACAGAAACAAGTAGCTATTATGTATGTAGTGAAAGTAGAGAAAGGAGGGTAGCTTCATATTATTATAAGATAGTTACTATAGATACGTACTTTTTCGTTCAGTAATGATAGTTATGATAGTAAGTTGCAATAGTTATACTCGTACGTGTTATTAAGAAAGTGGAAGGTAGTTTAAAATTTAGGGTAGTCTACACATGAACAAAATTTAAGTGCCTGCCTGTGATTTCAAAATAAATGTTTTCTCAAGTGCTTATAGTTATTTACACGATACTAAAACTAGGCCCAACGAAACATTTCACATAAATGTTATTCATACAAGAAAAAGTAGCGCCTCCTCTCTTTTCCTCACTCTTTCTTACGAACTGAGTGACACTGCATCGCCACGCTTTTTAATATGTACTGAACATTGGTCCAATAAGACCAAATAAAGTGCCACGATTTTAGCGTGTTGGTCCTGTCCTTAATATATAAATTGTTCTCTTTAGTTAATATATCTTATTGGTGTATACCGTATTAATTATAGTAAAATAAATAAATAAATCAAAGGTAATACCCCTTACCTGATAGCGATCTCAAACTGTCCAGTAGCGACGTGATCGTGCGCAGTACGGAGCTTCCCGGCCAGCGCGACGGGCACCCCGCGCGCCGGCGCCACGAAGTATGGCGCTTCTTCTTCGCCGTCTATGTCCGCTGGTGGACAAAATTACAGTCAACAAAAGAATTGAGATGATGACTAATATTAGGATTCAACTTTATTTCATAGATATATAACCTTAATATTCACGAAAAAAATATTATAAAAATAATAATCTTCAATTTAAAAAAAAATTGATAAATAAAAATCATTATCAAATTTCCCACCGAAAACGTCACGTAACGTCACTAAACTATATTCAATACTATCGGTCTACTGAAGTTTGTTGAACTTCCATATAAAATACATATAATGACGTCATAACCTCAAAATGGCGTTTAAAGTCACGTGACAGTGACTATTTTTAACATTATAAATTAATTATATTTAATTTCTTGGGATTATTAATTTACAGTTAGTGTCAACATCCCTATTCATAGTTCGCGGTCGCATAAGATCGCTCACGCAGTACGTCGCTTTAGGGTCTAATGTATTCTAGGGTCTTATATTCTAAGGCTTTAGGCGCTAACAGATCCTCTAGGACATCGGGTTATCTAGGACAAAGGGTCACTTTAAAACCCTAGTTCACCTAGGACACCGAGTCACCTAAGACAACGGGTAAGTCACATATTGTCTGCAACATGTCCAATGGTCTAGCCGTGTAGTGTGATAGCTCACCAGAAACCGGTGCCAGTTCTTCCGGCAACTCTAGATCCTCATCACCAACGTCCCAACCGCCGTCATCACACGCGTCTTCCATCACCTCTTCTTCACCATCGCCCGCCTCCTGGAGAAAACAACTCATTAAGCATGATGAGATTGTCGTGGGATTTTGTTTAAGTATATATTATAATAATTAAAGTAAAATCCTATTCATTTATTCATAACAATAGTTAATGACAGGGATTTAACGCAAAAATAATAATTTTATCTCTAATCAAACTGCTTCGGGAGATTATTGTGCACTAGTAAATGCCCCCGCTTCCGCTAACCTTTCGGTAAGTTCACAATCGAATAAATGTACAAACAGTATTGTTTTAATTCACATAACCTTTTAATCTGTGAACGCATTGAAATAAAACAACTAAATGTTAACCCAAGGTCACTACAATATATCAGTGAAAACCGCATCTAAAACTGTTAAGCCGTTCCTGAGATTAGCCGGAACAAACGCACAGACAAACAGACAAAAATTATAAAATCGAAAATCCGAAATATAAAGAACAATAGTTAAAATTCACCAAGTATCTCCGAGATATAATGAACAATCCATCAAGTATCTCTCTCTCTCTCTCCACATACCTTATCCTCAGTGGCCAGTACGTCATCATCCCCCCACGCGCCGGCGGCTTCCAGCGGCTCGTCCCCCGGCGCGGCGGCCGCCGCCACGCTGCTCGACGTCTCCCCCGCCGTGCGGGCACCCCCCGCCACTTCGAAGAAACTCCTGTTGGACACGGGAGTCGTTAATACAGGAATTTATACAGTTACTAGTTAATGAGAATGACAGATCAGTGCTTTTGTTGACGTTGATGCGCTATCTTTACATACTATCTTCCAATTGTTGAATGGGAAATGTGGAAAACGACTTAATCAATGGACCGAATGTGCCTAATGCATTGTTTTAGTAGTCTCAAACCACCTTCGGATTATTGCTTTTCAAATGAAACTAAATTGAGGCATAACGGTTCGATGGTTTCAGAGTCTATAGAGGACATCCATACAAACACGGCGTGGCAGCCCATCTGAAATTGGCCCGACAGGTCGAACGCGGCACGTACTAGTAACATCTGTAACACTAGACTTACTTAGACACAGCCAACAGTGGCCAGTTGCTCTGTGCGCGCACAACAGGCAGCGGGGGGCGAAGCACTACCGCGTCGGGGTTGGCCTCCGGTATCGGCAGCCCGGCGGCCTCCAGCGCCGCGCGCAGGGACTCCGCCTCCTCTAGCTGCGCGTGGTTGACCGCTGTCAGGTAGGCTAGGGAGAGCTAGGGGAAACGAATGAAGGAAAAATTTCATAAGTATTATATTTAAATATTATAATGTTATTGATGCATGCATGCCTCCATAGGCAGAGCATACGTTTGGATACATTTGTTAACAACTCTGTGTACATTATGTTCCACCAAATAAACACAGTGACTTTACAAGGAAGATGTAACAGTGATAATATTGGCTGTGACCATATCCATGCTATGGGTTAAAACTAAAAATATCTGTGTGGAACAAAAAAAATTTTGTTATAAAAATATCCTTAAAATTATGTAATAATACAGGTTAAGTTTTTTCTCAAAATCAACGGGTTCGATTTCTGGCCAGATATATTAATTTTTCAAAAATCTAATGATGCAGTTTTAGTTTTCATTAAAATCGGCTCCGAGACTCCTTTGACCATTTTTCGCTATTCCTCATAGTTTACAATTTGACCATCCGTGCACACTAGCAAAATTCACCCTGTATACCCTTAGCAAGTCACAACCAACTGAAGAACTCCTAACCAACCAAACAAGTGGTGGTGACCAGGGAACTCCTCAACGCTCACCTGTCCAGCGTTCTTCAACAGCCTGATCCGCTCCGTGACGTCACCCAGCAGCAGCGCCCCCTGGAACTGGGAAGACACGTCCTTCCTGATCTCCGCGATCTTCATCATCTTGCGCAGCTTCTCCAGGTTCCCCGTCACCAGGTACAGGAACGACAGCTTGTCGAAGTTCTTCGTGCGCTGGTAGCACATCTCTACTATCTGTGGGGGGACAGTTTGAGTCAGTCAAAGACAAATGATTTACTGACGACCCAAGAGTAACTGCGCCAAGAGTCCTGGGTTCGGTTCCCAGTGAGGCGGAAATTTAAATGATGAGTTTCTGTTTTCGGTCTGGGTGTAAATTTTCTTGTCTCTGTGTTGTCCATGGCACCCACAACACAGGGAACCCTAGTGCAGGGCTATGAGTGTTTTTTAAAATAAATAAATATTCAACTTATTCTTACTCATGCCATTACTCAAAAAAAAATAACACTTTTCTTTTCAGAATTACACAAAGTCTCCCTATGAAAGTCCTTCAGTTTTCTGTTTACAAACCATTACCAAACAATGTCACTCATATCTGATGGTTGATTATATTTTCTCTAATTCTAGCAAATTATTATTCTACTTATTTTTTATACGCTAGTAAAATAGTTAACATTGTTTCCTAGTCTATACAGCCATACACCAATTAGTCAGATAAAGTCTATGCTGTAGTGTGCGTAAGAATAGTTATAAGGTATGTTGTCTGTGTGTGTATGTGTATTAGGCTAAGATATAATGTATTAGACTTAAGAGTAGTAATAAAAGGTATCTCCTCCTGATCGGACGCGTTTTATTACACGATCGCACATCACTTCATGGCGACCCTGCCAGCAAAAATATAGAAAATATATTTTAATATATTTCCCTCTAGGATTCTGTCATTAAAACATAACCTCACAAAACAATCTCACCTGATGGTTCCCAGTAGATAGGGCAGCCTGGGCCAGCTTGTCCCAGGCGTCGGGCTCGTCGAGGCTTTTAGCTGCCTCGAGGGCCACCTCGATGTTTCCGCACTGCAGCGCTAGCGACAGCCGAGTGCGAGGGTCTTTGACGAAGTGGAGGGCTACTTCTGGGTAACCTGGGGTACATGGATAATAGATAAAATATTATATAGTTCGCGGGTTTCGTGTTGACCAGGTGAGAGAGAGAGAGAGAGATAGATAGAGAGAGAGAGAGAGACAATACTATTATACATATTGAATATTTCAAGTGGGCGTGGATGGCCAAATCCGAAATTATGAGGAATAGTAAAAAGTGCTGAAGGGACTCTCGGGGCCGGTTATGATTAAAACTAAAACTGCATAATTGGATTTTTGAAAAATCGATATTCCTAGCCAGGAATCAATCACGTTGATTTTGAAAAAAAAACATCCTGTATTATTACACCAAACGATAGTGTCGCTAATAAGGATTGAATTCTTAGAATTCTAAAACCCCAACACAGAGTCACTAACGGATACTTAAATCGCTCCCTAGTATAGGATTTATATGGTGATTCTTTACTAAGGAGCGATTAATGTAACCGTTAGTGACTGAGTTGGGGTGATAGGTACGTTAAACTTAAGAGCTTATTTTTAACCGACTTCAAAAAAAGGAGGAGGTTCTCAATTCGACTGTATTTTTTTTTATGTTTGTTACCTCAGTAACTTTGGACTGGGTGAACCGATTTGGATGATTCTTTTTTTAATCGAAAGCTGGTGCTTGTCGTGTAGTCCCACATAAAGGAGAACCCCAATTTTCGGCCTCGAACCATATGTAATCTGTGCTAGAACATCGGACTAGACAAGAGTAAACTATATACCAAAAAATTCGTCTTATTTATAAGATAAACATATTTAAATCTTAGCTTCAGCTGCTCTTGCCAAATGAACAAAATAATGCAAAAAAGTTTTCACAGTATTTACCTCATTACATACGATTTTATAATCGATTGAATCGATTGATAATTATCGATTGATGGAACATAATAATATATTTTATGTTTTATTTATTGATTATAATTATAATATTAATTGCCCCCCAAATCCTTCCTTACGTCCGAGTCGAACACCAGACCACGTGGGGGGCGGGCAACGTGTCAGATTAGAACTTACACGGCTAACAAGGAAGGTAACCCATTCAATATGGAGAGTAGATTCAATAGTACACGTATAGGGCCGCTGCCCGGGGGCGATCGCCGGGGCACGTCTGTAGCTGGCGTCGGACGTCTCAGCATGCTAGCCAGTGGCTCTCGACGCGCCGGCTGGTCGGGAGTCGGGGACAGGGGGGTTAGGGAAAGGTCTCCAGATGCTACAGCCGATGAAACTACCGGTGATACTTTGCAGAACAGGGATGTTCCTCCCGCAAGCTCTGCCGGTACACTGGGATCGACCACAGGATCTTCACCTTCAAGGGATGACGCTAGAAGAAAGTGGTCCAACTCAGAACACCAAGAACTCATGTTTTGCTATTACAGAGCTAAAGCCGGTGGACCTGCCTATATGAAAAGACTTGAAAGTCTTTTCAAAAACAGAAACCCACAAAACCCAAAGTCTAGGAAATTTACAGGAAATACATTATCTAACCAAGTACGCAGCATATTGTCCCGCAGATGCATTTCAACAGAAGTTTTAGAGGAAATTAAAAGAAAACGCGGAAGAAACATCAGATACATCAGTGACAACACACGCACAACTAACTACAGTTGTAGAAACAAAAGACACACAAACAACACACAATAATCTATCGCCAGTATCAACAATTCCTGTGCAGTCCCCATCGACATCCGCAAATGAAAATAATCAATTAGTCACTCAAACACACATAGACACAAATACCACACTACCCAATGAAACTGAAGTACACGACATTCAAGTAAATGAAGACCAAGAAAAAATTATCCTAGACTTATTACAATCATTGGCGGAAGTTAGAGAAACACCAATAGAAAACAGATCATTTTTACCCAAGCCTCAATTCAATAAACAATTCATTACAAACTTAAATAAAATAAATAAATATCTACCAAATTTACTAGCCACTAACCAATCGCTACGCGAAATAAATGACATAATTTACGCATCGGCGAAAACGTTAATCACAAGTAACAAGCAAATACCTTTTTTACCACCAACGATAAAAAAAGTTAACAAAGACCCGCCGTGGAAAATAAGACTCAAACGAAAAATAGAAGACTTTAGGAAAGAATTAGGGAGATTTATAAAAATAAGAGCAGGATCTAACAGTAAAAAGATGAATAAAATAAAACAAAAGTTATACAACAAATACGAAATAAATAACGAAGACGATCTACACAAAACCATAGAAATATTAAAACAGAAAGTTAAAGCAGTAGCAGGTAGATTACACAGATACGATGACATAAATAAAAGGAAACTTCATAACAAACTATTCACAGAAAATCAACACAAATTCTTTAGAACACTTAACAATACACAACAAAACCCTACTCAAATCCCATCACAAGAAACAATAGAACAGTTCTGGAGCACTATATTATCGAATCCAATAACATATAATAAAAATGCAAACTGGATATCAGAAATAGAAGAATTAAATGAACAAATAGAAGAAGAACACAGCTTTGAAGAAATAGATGTAGAAAAAGTAAAACATGCGGTAAATAAAACTCATAATTGGAAGACACCCGGGATAGACAAAGTACATAACTACTATCTTAAATATCTAACAAGTACCCACCAATACATAGCAAAACTATTTGATAAAATAATAAAAGGAGTAGAACCCATAGAAAATTGGTTTACAACTGGTCAAGTAATTTTAACCCCTAAAAATGAAAATACAGCAGACCCAAAAAACTGGCGCCCCATTGCATGCCTCCCTACAATGTATAAAATATTAACTTCTATAATAGCCAACGAACTTTATAAACATTGTGACAAAAATAACATTATAGCTCCCGAACAAAGAGGTTGCAGACGAGGTGCTCGTGGATGTAAAGACCATCTCATGATCAATAAAGCTATCCTTGAAGATGCACATAAATGTCAGAAGAATCTTAGTCTAGCTTGGGTCGACTATAGGAAGGCCTTTGATAGCATTTCACACGAATGGCTGCTTAAAGTACTAGAATTATACAAATGTCCACCTGTTATCACGAACTTTCTAAAATTGATCATGCCGACGTGGAATGTGATCATGACAACGCATGGAGCAAACACATGTGTCACTACTAGGCCAATATATATACGTCGTGGAATATTCCAGGGCGATTCTTTATCACCCCTTTTATTTTGCTTAAGTATTAACCCCATTTCACAAATACTCAATAAATATCAGTTTAAAGGATACAAATTAAAAGATGACAGCACTATTAACCACTTATTATATATGGATGATTTAAAAATATATGCAAATAATAAAAGTAACCTTAAAGTATTAATAGACAGCACAGAAATATTTACAAGGGGCATAGGTATGCAGTTTGGACTCGATAAATGTAACGTTTTACATCTCGTTTCTGGAAGGAGGAAAGAACATCAAGGTAACGGGCATGTCTTGTTGAGCGGTGATGAATTTAGACACCTACAAATGGAAGAGAAATATAAATACTTAGGAATAAATGAAGCAGGAAAAATAGATCATAATGAAATTAGCCAACAAATGCAAAAAGAATACTACCGACGAATAAAAGTACTCACAACATCACATCTTAATGCAAGAAATTTATTGCGTGCAATAAATATCTATGCTGTACCAGTCCTACTATACACTTTTGGGATAATAAACTACAAAACTACAGATTTGAAAAAAATAGACGTTAAAACAAGGAAAATATTAGCAATGAACAAAGCACACCGACAGAAAGCAGACATAGAAAGATTATATTTACCTATAAACCAAGGAGGACGAGGCTTAATAAATTTGGAAACCCTACATAAAACTCAAATAATTAAATTTAAAACATACATAGAAACTGAAAAAGACCATATACTTAGTGCAATAGCTGAACATGATAGGAATAAAGATAAATACTCAATAATAAAAGAAACAAGATCAATATTAACAGAAATAGGATTAGATAGCAATAAAGTATATACAGACAAAGAATTAAAAAATGCAGTAGTGAAAACCAGAATCGATAAGATTAAGGCAAAACCATTACACGGACAATTCTACAAAGCAGTTTTAGAAAAAGAAAATATTGATAAAGTACATTCATTTCTTTGGCTTAAAAAGCAACCAGTATCAGCAACTCTAGAATCATCAATATTTGCAATTCAGGATCAAGCAATACTCACAAAACAACACCAAAGAGACATTTTGAAAACAACTGCAGATGGTAAATGCCGCCTCTGCTTATCAAAAGATGAAACCATACAGCACATTATTTCCGGATGTGAAAAGCTAGCTGGCACATACTACACCAAACGACACAACAACATCGTACAATACATCTTTTGGACCCTAGCTAAAAAGCACAAGTTTCAGGTCTCTAATCTGTGGTGGCAAGAACAGCTCACGCAACCACGGGTAATAGAGAATGAAACTGCAAAAATAATGTGGGAAATACCCGTACAAACAGATATCACAATAGTACACAATGGACCAGATATAATATATATTAACAAGATAGAAAATAAAGCATATTTAATAGACGCGACAGTACCATCAGACTATAATATAGGACCCAAAGAAATAGAAAAACTTAGTAAATATCATCCACTTAAAATAGAAATAGCACGACTATGGAAAATACCTACTGAAGTTATCCCAATAGTAATAGGTGCAACGGGAATAGTAGCTAAAAGTCTTCACCGATATTGTCAAAAACTCAACTCCAATATAAACACACACATCATACAAAAACAAGCAGCCATACACACAGTAACCATATTATCTAAGGTGTTAGGAGATTCCGTGTTTCTCACGGGGGGAACTGAGCCACCCTTTCCCTGAGGGTCTCGGGGCGGGCGCTCAGTACACCGAGTTGATACTCGAGTAGAGGAAAACCTCATCACAATTTAATATAATATTAATTTAATTTTAACATATTTTCGTATTCCGTATAAATCAAAACTATGTAATCTATACTAATATATAAAGAGGAAAGATTTGATTGTTTGCATTGAATAGGCTCCGAAACTACCAAACCGATTTGAAAAATTCTTTTACTGTTGGGAAGCTACATTATCCCCGGGTGACATAGGCTATATTATATTTTTTTTACTATTTTTCCCGAAGCGAAGCAAGGGCGATTTCCTAGTATATTATAATTACCATTTAATCGTTACGCTAATTTTATTAAAGTACATTTCGAATATTTTGACATCGATTAATCGATTGACAACAAAGATGATGTAATCCCTAATAATGTCATTTTGGTAACCATAGTATTTATAAATAACATCACTGTATTGTCATATTTGTCATCGATCTTTCATCTTTCTACGCGTGTTCTTGTATATTTTTACTATCAAATATTTTTAGCGTATTTGGAGTCCTATTTACTATTGAAACTCATCGACACGCACACAGTGATTTTAATTTTCTATTGTATTCGCTTTCGTACTTGTGTTTGGTGAATGTGTTTCGCAGTTTCGCTACAATTTCTTGCAAACCAATACTATATGAATATGGACTCCTTAATCGCCTGTTTTGTGACTGACAAAGGTTCAGAATAAGTCCTGAACACTGGATAATGTACCCTATACATCTTTAGAAGATCAGGAGGTTGCTGTGGCCATACTTATAATGAGTATATTATGGTATCTTGATTGGGCAAGGTACCAACGAAATATAGCGCCTCCTGCACAACTAGACGAAATATTAATATATTATACGATCCGTGTGGCGCAATGGTTACCATGCCGGATCGCCGCGCCAAGGGTCCTGGGTTCGATTCCCAGCGAGGCGGAAAGGCGATCCCCAATTTTCGGCCCCGAACCATATGTAATCTGTGCTAGAACATCGGACTAGACAAGAGTAAACTATATACCAAAAAAATCGTCTTATTTATAAGTTAAACATATTTAAATCTTAGCTTCAGCTGCTCTTGCCAAATGAACAAAATAATGCAAAAAAGTTTTCACAGTATTTACCTCATTACATACGATTTTATAATCGATTGAATCGATTGATAACGATCGATTGATGGAACATAATAATATATTTTATGTATTATTTAGTGATTATAATTATAATATTAATTTATTTTTTACATATTTTCGTATTCCATATAAATCAAAACCATGTAATATATTATAATTACCATTCAATCGTTACGCTAATTTTATTAAATTACATTTCGAATATTTTGACATCGATTAATCGATTGACAACAATGATGATATAATCCCTAATAATGTCATTTTGGTAACCATAGTATTTATAAATAAATAACACCACTGTATTGTCATATTTGTCATCGATCTTTCATCTTTCTACGCGTGTTCTTGTGTATTTTTACTATCAAATATTTTCAGCGTATTTGGAGTCCTATTTACTATTGAAACTCATCGACACGTACACAGTGATTTTAATTTTCTATTGTATTCGCTTTCGTACTTGTGTTTTGGTGAATGTGTTTCGCAGTTTCGCTACAATTTCTTGCAAACCAATACTATATGAATATGGACTCCTTAATCGCCTGTTTTGTGACTGACAAAGGTTCAGAATAAGTCCTGAACACTGGATAACGTACCCTATACATCTTTAGAAGATCAGGAAGTTGCTGTGGCCATACTTACAATGAGTATATTATGGTATCTTGATTGGGCAAGGTACTAACGAAATATAACGCCTCCTGCACAACTACACGAAATATTAATATATTATAATGATAACTAATAAAATCTCTTGAAATATGCAATAGCTTTTATTATACAACCTTTTTATGACATTCGTTTTGGGTGAAAACCATTGAAGTAGTAGATATTATAATAGACACCCGCAACGTAAGTGTAACATACATATTAAATAGCACTGTGACACGAGTATGACATAATCATAACCTATAATTAAGGTGATTCGTTCTAGGATTTCCTTAGTTGGCCATTGCTGGCAGCCGTGAAAATTGGAGAAATTGAACTTTTTGCAATAATCTAATTAACAGCCAATTTCCAGTCTTGTCTACTTAGGCCTGAGTTTCTATGGAAACTGGGGTTCTCCTTTGAATGATGAGTTTGAATTTCTGTTCTCGGTCTGGGTGTGAATGTCCTTGTCTTGTGTGTTGTCCATGGCACCCACGACACAGGGAATCCTAGTGTGGGGCTATGAATGTGAAGCGTTATTTTATTTATTTTATTTATTTATTATAATGATAACTAATAAAATCTCTTGAAATATGCAATAGTTTTTATTAAACAACCTTTTTTGACATTCGTTTTGGGTGAAAACCATTTAAGTAGTAGATAGTATAATAGTCACTCGCCAACTTAGTTTTAGCCATTAAACTCGTAGTTTAAGTGTTAGTATTTTTGAGAAACTTTTATTTTTATTACGTTTGTAATGATTACTCGTAGGTATTTGATTTATAGTAAGTGTAACATACATATTAAATAGCACTGTGACACGAGTATGACACAATCATAACCTATAATTAAGGTGATTCATTCTAGGATTTCCTTAGTTGGCCATTGCTGACAGCCGTGAAAATTGGAGAAATTAAACCTTTTGCAATGATCTAATTGACAGCCAATTTCCAGTCTTGTCTACTTAGGCCTGAGTTTCTATGGAAGCTGGGGTTCTCCTTTGAGCGAGATCTGACAATGGCATTCATGTCAAAAGCATATAAGTCTTAAATTTGCATTAAGTATATGCGCGATAAATGGACGAATAACTCAATATCGCACCAACCGATTTCGATGATTCTTTTTTTATTGGATGTACTTCATTTGAGGTCGGTTATTTTTTGTTAAAAAGTTAGATTATCAACAATATACATTTACGTTTACAACATACATATTACGTGAATGGCATACCTTTCTCCTGCAGGTAGGCTATGATACTCTGCCCCACCAGCTTGGCAGTTCGCACCATATGCAACACCTGGTCGTATTGACGCGTCACCAGGGCTAGCTTGAACCTGAACACATAGTTATATTAACTAGCTTTTATTGTGGGTCGGATAAATGTCAAAATTAACAAGAATCATGAGTAGTATAAGCACCCATTTGAATTCAAAACGTTGAGTCATGTATCCAGGTGGGCTTGAGACCGTTCTTTCTGCCCACCCCTTCTCAAAGGCCAAATCTGTTAAAGCACATTTGGCCAGAGTAATGGACTGATTATTGGACTGATGATTATAGCCTGTACTCCCACATAGTGTGAAAACCCATGCTCAGTAGTGCCTTTGTTGTTACTCATGTTACATAAAAATAATAGATGATAATTGATTATCATCCACGATTATCATACCCAAGGTTGGCCAAGTATGACCAAGGTTGGCCAAGTATGACCAAGGTTAGCCACGTCCTGCCAAGGTTGGCCAAGTATGACCAAGGTTGGCCACGCCCTGCCAAGGTTGGCAAAGTATGACCAAAGTTGGCCAAGTCCGGCCAAGTAGTTTATCAACTCACCTGTACTCAGTGGGGTCAATGTTAAGCACCTTGGGCCTGGCCTCGCGGTCCAAACACACGACGCGCGCGCCCGTCTCGTTGGCCACCACCTTCACCGCGTATACCGGCACGTCTAGCGTACGGATTATACCGTAGTCGCTGTGGAGGGATAATGATTTAAAGGTTGATGCATACATAAAGAACAATGCCAAAAAAATATTTTTTAATTTTGTTAGCGTCTTAAAACGTCAGTTATACCGAGGCAATTCAATTATTTTTTTACATATTTTAAAATTAATATCTTTACCCGTATTACCCAGCGTAAAATAATTTTATTAATAAGTGATGATTCGACTATAATAACAATGATGTCAACAATGTCCATTTTCACTCGGGCACTCACTTCGATACATCACTTCGCTTGTATCAAGCAAGATATAGGGAGACTTCTGGCCAATATTACAGACAGAATTTCGTTATAAATGTTGGTATGACAAATGTAATGTGTCAAGTTTCCATTTCCGGTTGTCAATCAAAAAAAGTCAGAATAAAAATAATGGTAAAAATTACAGGCAGCCGTAGACATCTCGAACAAAATGTGTGTCCCGCCCGGGAGGTTCGATTTTCAAACTTGAGCCCCCGTTCTCCTTTCAAAATGGAACAAATCCATTGAAGATTGAAGCCACGTGGCGCCAATGCATTGGGACATACATGGTGTTCGCGGTGTCGATTCTATACGCTAGTAATAATACTCCAATGATTCTACCCTCCTTCATTATTATATACCTTTATTTTAACCTAAAATAACTTTCAACACTCACCCATCCTTACAGCAATACTTGATGTGGTTCGCTGTGGTATATATAAACACGGGTTGGGGGGTGGAGTCATCAAACGCCCCAGACTTCACCCGAGACCCCTCGGTGATGGTACACAACTGCTCCAACTTCTTGGTGCACAGCGTCACTGTATGCTTGCCTAGTAGCGCCACTAATGACATGTCAGAGTTCCAGATTGCGTATCTGCATTTCGCTACTTTTACCTGGGGAAAGGATAAAGGTATTTCAAACGACACAAGGCACACGGTATCCACACTTTCGTCGTGAACATCCCGCCGGTACGGACGACGCGGTTTGCTTCGTCATTCATTATGCGTACCGCGAAGGATTGGAATAGTTTGCCTGCGTCTGCATTCCCGACCCATTTGACGTGGATGTCTTCAAGAAAAGAGTGAATAGGCTTTTATTAAGTTAGTGCACTCATTATCCTAGACCACATCTCCACTTACCATCTTGCGGGATTGTGGTCAAGCATTAACTTATTTAACCGAGGGAAAAAAAGGTTTTATCAAGGAAAAAAAACAGAAGATTTTTAACACTACAGCATATTGTTGACTTTGGACAGTGTTGAAAAGATATTGTCATAAATACATAATTGATGCCTGGCCGTAGGGGCGTACGCACGTAGCGTATACGCTACGAAGCTAAATATTTTTTGAAATATACGACAGTCTAATTTCGTTTTATTACTTAAATATATTTCAAATCTTAAGCATTCATTATTATCTTGTCTCGTCCAATCATGTCACATCTCATCTCGTCTCATCTTACCGAAGCGACAGTCCGCCTGTAACGATTGTTACCTTTGTAACAGACGCTAATAAACTAAAATATAATTAAAACTTCAAGTTAAAATGCTATGATGATGCTAATTAATTGTATTTAAAATCGTATTCGTCTCATCTCATCTCATCTCGTCTCAACTCACCGAAGCAACAGTCCGCTTCTGCTGCACGTCGAGCAGCTGCACGCAGTCGGGCTCGCGCAGTAGCAACGTCCCGGTACCGGCGTACATGATCTCCTCGCACGCGGGTGTTGCTATCTTCTTGGACACTTCGTTCTTCAGGTTCTTTATTACTAGCTGGGGAGATGACGGGGACGTTTAGTAATGAACGGTCACTTGCAGAGAAAAGTAACCCATCTGTTTAAACAGTTTTAATAGACAGATAGGTCACTTTTCTCTGCAGGTGACTGTACGTACGCGGTTACGGGCTTGCGTACGCGAGTACGTACAATTGTGCGTATTCGCATTATATGTATTGCATTCACATTAACGAAGTGTCTTTAACAATATTTTTTTTTAAATCCGACAAACGAGCAAACAAACAAATGTGTCACTTGATAAATGGTCATGGATATTGGCAATACGATGCGTTGCCGGTCAAGAAAAAGAGAGAAGAATAAAAAATAAAGTGTATCTGAATCTAATATAATAATAATATTATATCTCATAACATAGCGGTCAACAATACCTTCCATCACCCTCTAAACCCCATAACTCAAGGAATCCTAGTATGGAATCTAGAGCCATATTATAAAAGTAAAACTTTTTTTGATGAAATAAATAAATTACTGTTATTGTTATTAATAGTATCAACCAACCTGATTATTCTTATCCAGTGCAGCGAACCTATTCCTAGCGACCCACACGGCGGAGGCGGCCTGCCCTCGCGCGGGCTCCGCCCCTCCGTCGGTCCCGTCACGCGGCGCCGCGTACAACTCGTACGTGCAGTTGTCGCCCACACGCCATGTGATTAGCACGCACCACTCCGCGTGATTTAATGACATGCTGTGAGAGAAAGGTATGTTAAAAATGGTACTCACTGTCACGTGACCTAAAACGCCATATTGAGCTTATGACGTCATTGAAAGTATTTTATATGCAAATTCAACTAACTTCAGCAGACAGTATTGAATAACGGATGGTGACGTCACGTGACGTTTTTGGTGGGAAATTTAATAATGATTTTTATTTAGCAATTTTTGCTTTTAAATTGAAGATTGTTATTTTTATAATATTTTTTTCGTGAATATTAAGGTCCTATCTATAAAATTAAATTTATATTATTTTGTTATTGACTATAATTAGACTAATTTAATATAGGACTTAAAATTTCCTAATTGATATTACTAACTAATATAGTATAAATAAAACAGCATGTTTTATGGCATACCTGTATGGTTGATGTCTTCCACCTCCCTTGATTTGCATGACGGCCGAATCTCTGTTCGTCTGCATGTCCAGTTTACGCAATTGTCTAGACGGAAAATATAATTAAATATAATATTATTATAAGCAACGAAGTTCCTTATCGCGCGTTATGAAAGGGGGCTAGAAGGAAAATTTTCTTGCGAAATGTTGGTAAGATACTTTTTGAAGTGATTCACAGAGTTTTACAGAGATGGCGCTGTACTGTACAACTTTCTGAATCACGCTAGCGTGATTCACAGAGTTTTACAGAGATGGCGCTGTACACCAAAACAATAAAATCGAAAGGAACTTCGTTCCATCCGGGTGTCCCTTGACACCTCTCATGTTTTTTATCTTCAAGGAAAGGAACCATCTTGGACCACATCGCCACTTACCACCAAGTTTGATTGTGGGATTGTGGTCAAGCATTAACTTATTTTTAAATAAAAAACAAATATTATTATTATAATATTCCAAGAATTTAATATTTAAACACAACACTTTTATTCTTATACTTATATAATTATAGTCAATTCATACATTGAACCATGACATATCTATCTATGTATATGTTGCTATATATTACAAAACACTCACCTGTCCTTGATATAGAACAGTATGTTGTTATGCACCGCGAACGCCGGTCGTTCTCGCTGCAGCTTGAAGAGAATCATACCGGCGTCGTGGCCAGCCGCGAACAAGTTTAACGTGGGGTGAGATGTGAGCACCCAGTATCTGTAGAGATAATCAATATTTTAACTAAAACTTAAACGATTTCGAAGAAATAGTCTTTGAAAAAAATATAATAGTAAGAGTAGTTTCCTAAATTCCAAATGGATCATGAGAACTGCAGTCTGATTCACGTAACTTAACAAGTTCTATTGCAGTGCAGTTGCAGTGACGTTCCGATCAAAATGACACTTTCCGTATTCTCTAAGCTTTCGCGAGCGCTGTCAAACACGCTCACGTCACGCGAGCGCTTGTAAAAACGCTCACGTCACAAAAAGGTATTCTGTTGATGCGCGTCAAGATTTTCTGATTTTTTTTACTGATTGCATTACGATTTACGAGGCAAAGGGAAGATCTTCATTCTGCCATATTGACATAACATATGACGTTTTTTGTGAAATTAAGCACAAATTATTACTTTTTTTATAAGAAATATCATTAAAATCCTTATTGGGATAATAAGTAAATATTCTTCAACGTTTTTTAATGGAAACATAATAAATTGTATTTGATTAATTAATAAGTTTATTTGTTCTCTCATAGACAACACAAACACAGAGTACTAAATAGTCGAAGAAAAGTTTGACAGGCGCGCAGGATGAGTGCAGTTGACGCGCAGTTAAAAAATTATGACAATACGGTTTAGACGCCAAACTTCAACTTGATTGTAGCGTCACTCCAACTTGATTGCAGCGTCACTGCAACTTAATCGATGCGTCTTAAAGTTACGTGAATTAGGAGGCTGAATTAAGATAAAAATGGGGCCAATCTGGAAAATATATATTCAAAAATAGGTGGATCAAAATCGGTTGATAAATTGATCTTATCTATCTATTAGTAAGCTTTTATTTCCATTTAATTTTTTTATGAAAAGGAAATACAAACTTATAAAGATAACATCATCTTACATTGAAAGACGGGAAGGGAAAATAGGACTGTTAATTAGAAAATGCGCATAAGAAAGGGCTCCCCCCTTGGTGCTATTTATTATTTTGTTAGAGATATATATTATGTGTGAGTAGGTTAATTGGTATGTTAAGATAAGTGTCAAATAAGAAAAAGTCTCACCTCTCATTCTCCCTCCGGAAGGTATGCAGACACGTGCGTTTGGTCATGTCCCACACGCGGATCGACTTGTCCTCACTGTTGGAGAGGATGAGCTCGTGCCGCGCGTGGAACAGCGCGCAGGAGACGTTGTTGTAGTGCCCACGGAGGGTATCCAACTCCCACGCCTGGAGGGTACGTCCAAGAACTTTATATATACAACTGGAGGACAAGCTTCGAAGAGGCACCTGAACGATCACGTGATATTGGATGAACAATTTCGACCAATCATAGGCTTGTATAGTGTCGCTGTGTTACTTCGACCAATCATAAGGCGCAGATATTCATACAATGCCGCGTGATCTGTCTTCAGGTACCTTTTCGAAGCTTGTCCTCCATATTTATATAAACTTCTTGGTTACGTCATCGTTATGATATGGAAAACTTGCACGCACGCATTTTGCGTACGCATGATACGTATACACTCATACATGCACGAAAATTCACACAGTTATTTGACACACTTAATGGCAACGTTATTTTATTTTAAAATAACTACATATTGTAAGAAAAACATAATTAGAAAATAGCAATCCCTCAGTCCACTAAGTGCCAGTCTTTGTGGGTTGGAAAAGGGTTTCAATTACTGTCAGAGAAATCACAAATTAATTGATTGTCGATCTACCGAAAAATTTATGTCGATATTAGAAAAAGTTTCGATATTTATAGAGAAGGAAACATCGACATATCGATATTTTTGCTTGGTAATGCACACAAGCATAACGTTGAAATTACAGAACAATCTTCAAATACTTGTATCAAATGGATATTTTTGATTTTGATGATAAATCAACTTAAATGTACCAATTAATTTATGAATAATATCGATTTATCGACGATTCAACTAAACATATCAATAAGATCAGTAGTCGAAGAATTGATATAAATTAGTATATGTATTGGGTTAGATACATATATTACGTACTTGCATTTTGCCAAGGACTGGGGTGGCATGCTTCGTTTGAAACCGCGTCGAATGCCGCAAGAAACATCGAAATCGGTTAAATCGTTCGACAGGTATCGTTAACGATTAGAAATTAGGGGCGTTACATATGCCATACTATGAACACTATGATCATATTATGCTATGATTATTGCTAGCTATGACCACTTGCCATCAGGTGGCCCACCTGAGATTATTAGGTCTGTAGCAAATAGACAAATTGACAGAATAGCTGTCTAGAAGCCAGTATTTTTATCAGCTTTTGTCTGTCTTCTGCAGTACCCAGATATAAGTTCATTTAAACAATTTACGTGAATTTGTCATCACTGCCTTACTTTCTTATTCCTACCAGTTATAAATCTTAATCGCTTTACCTACTTGTAAATCTCGT
Source organism: Thymelicus lineola (assembly GCA_963932265.1). Classification (NCBI taxonomy): domain Eukaryota; kingdom Metazoa; phylum Arthropoda; class Insecta; order Lepidoptera; family Hesperiidae; genus Thymelicus; species Thymelicus lineola. Next base: position 4,105,306 of record OZ010703.1, on the reverse strand, counting down.
ATTTATAAAATGGTTATATAACATCTGTAATGATTGTTATATATGTGTTTGAAACACGTACCAACACACGACGCATAGCCGTGCGCATGTAAGTGTATGTCATTGCACATTTATTTTCACATTTTGGTGTGTATCTGACTGTTGCATGTGTGTATCGACCAGACAATTATGCGCATGTATGTGTGATATAAAAACAATTGACCAATCACCTTTGCGTCATTCATCCTCCACATCTTGACCTGCCTGTCGTCAGCGGCGGACACGATGAGAGGCAAGGTGGGGTGGAAGGAGGCCCAGTTGACGCCACGGTCGTGGCCTTCCAATACATGTTTCACAACTGCATCCGCCTGAAAACAACCTTGAACTTAATAACCTATCTATAATCAATCATTTAAAGTTTCGTTGTAATATTGGGCAATAAGCGGGGTCACCATTTGGTCAATGCATATTTCCTAAAGTTATACGAGAATAAACATTTCCCTATCATCGTCAGGCAGCCTATATGAAGGTTAATCAGACTAGCAAAAAAATTCACTCTTCACCTTCAGTAGAATAAATAGAAGGCGTATATTAAATGGTGTCATGGTCAATTCACGTCGGAGTCACCACTTCATCAAGGGAGATTTCCCGCTAAGCTAGTTTCTAAAGTATGGGGAGACGTCGTGTTCCGATTTTTATGTTTGGAGCTTATATTATTGCTAGTAATGCAAAAAAATCTTATCCAAAATTTCAATCTGAATCACGTACTCAGATTTCGATAGTTTTCGACATGGTTACAATAATATTATTAAGTTAAGATTACACTTCCTGTCACAGTTTACTAAGCCACCAACAAGTCAAAATTATAAAAAGTATCAAAGAATTTACGATCACTGTTGTTGTTTTTGTTGTTGTTGTTGTTCTACCACCCATAAGCACCTTGCGAACTTTCCGCTCTTAATTTATTAACCCTGGATCGAAGCCGATAAGTAGGTTGATGAAGGCCTTGTAGCTCAAAATAAGTACCAGAACATCTTAAGAGAAAGATTTATTCATTCCGACTCCTAGGTCATCCTCCAAAGTTTTCTTTCATATGCAACTTCGTTTAACCCGTACAACTCGCGCAGCTATCGTATTAAAAATTCGTATTCAAACTGAGTTCACTAATATTATAAAAATAAATGAGTGATAACTACCCACCAACATGGAAATTTTCATAAAACATGCAGGATTCAAACCCAGGCACACCCATGTAAATTTTGAAACCACCATGGCAACATTTCTTCAAACCTTCTTAATGTGACTTATGTACAATGAAACTGATATATTAACATTAAATTATAGAAAAGGCCAAATTATTGCTGGACTGTTTCTATGAATTTGTCATTAGCAATGATACATATTAAACTTACTGTATAATAGAATAAAGGAAATGGGAATATTTTCCAAATTTAAACAGACAAAAACCTTTAAACCAATTGATATAATTATTTAAACGTCGCAAGGAACAAGTAACCTAAATGACCTTTGCATAAACATACAAAAAGCGAATATATCACCACAACCATAAAGTCCACAATCGCATACCCTATCTACAACATATACTAGTACCTGCAGTAAAATGGCACCAGCACCAATATTGACGATCCCGCTATCAAAGGGATCACCGGGGACCTGTGACCGGCAAATGCACACAGACACACAATAAACATTACATAATAACTACGAACATACGCACATATATAGTAATAATGATTAAATATAACATCACTAAACATATAGGCAGATTTTTAAAAATATTATTACAGATTGCTAAGCATTCCTTGCTACGTAAGATGTCCAAGATATGATGATACAAATAGGCAAGAAGTATAATCTTTTCAGAATTATGAGATGAACCACAAACAAATATTTTGTAAAGTAATATTATAATTACTACATATAACTTTTTTTACTAAGAAGAGGCTTACGTCCAATAGTGGACCTTCATGGAATGATGGATTGATGTACATTGTACAGCCCTATAACAAGCTATACATCTCAGTACAACTGTGCGGTTCAGGCGCCTATTTTAACAATTCCAATTTCAATTTAAGCACTACAGTTACCCATTACATTGATAGGCTAAAGACCCGGCAACCATAGTGACTCACCACTCCAGACATGGTATAATGAATTGGGATGGCCCCAAATAACCCTGTGATGTATACCTTCGTTTTGTAATCCTGCCTCTAAAACCAATTTCATTAGCAATATTTCTTTCATTAATACTATTCAAGAATATGAAAAAACATAGACCTATCCTATCCTACTGGATATCATCAATATTGTTTGAGATAAATAAAATTGAATAAAATCAACTAGGTTACTTATAACCGATAAAAATAAGCAAGGCATATTGAATTATGTTACTATTATGGTGGCCATACACGATCAAGTGTAATCGTCATGTTTGCAGTTTGACTTGATGCAACATCCAGTTTGCATGAGATAGCTATATGCCCAGATAGCTATACTGTGGCAATACACCATTAAGTTTACTGGATGCCGCGTCAAGTCCGTTGCAAACTTGACAAGTATACTTACTTGATCGTGTATGGCTAGTATTACTGTACAGTATTAAAGAAGCCTAACAATTTAAATAAGGCAAGAGTACATCTTGTGTCAAATGTGTCAAAAATATGAAAGATAACTGTAAGATTTTAATTTTAATATAAATGTAATATTCTAGGTGCAATCCTAACAAAATCTCATATTGTCAGGTACATTAAAAAAAGGTATAGAATTTGATACAAACTACAATTTTAAGCAAAACACAAGGCCAATTATTAACATAAGCATTGCATTACCAACTATTAGAGTATATCATTTCTACATTTTCTTCATGCCATTTCAGTTATAGATAAAATGTGCCAAAACCAAAAATAATATAATGTGTGTAAAAACAAAATAATTAAATTAAAAAAAAGAACATATAAATTATCATTAAAAAATTAAATGTGAAATAGAAAATTGAAAATATTGTACAAAAATTATGACAAGAATGCACAATCTGATAAAATTTAAATTATTCAAGGACTGATAACCAAGACAAAAGTATTCAGTAAATTTTGAAACTTTTTAAATTGATATAATTTGATTATAGGTCCTTGAGTAAGCAAGAACTTATTAAGGACCTAATAAATTATAATAAATAAAAGTACTTGAAAAATTGTAGAAGTTTTGATAAATACACTGATAAGATTACAAGAGCTGATATTTTTCTACCCACATTCAGTATTATTAGTGCACAAGCAAACATAAAATGCGTAATACTGAAACAGTTTTACCTGTCCAAACAGATCTGTGGCTTGGGGGTTTCTCAGGTGGTCTGCGAGTCCAGTTGGCCCTGGAGCTACACTTTTCTTCCTCAGGCCTGAGAAGTCCCACACACGCACGGACTGGTCCAGCGAAGCAGAGACGAGCAGGTCTTCGGTTGGGTGGAACTGAGCACACATCACATAGTGATTGTGACCCGTAAGAACGCTGATGCATTGCCGAGATTGCCAGTTCCATATCCTTATTGTCTGTAATGTAATTCATAGATATGTAAAAGTAAAAATTTAACTTACTGTTAAACATGAGAATGGTTTGAATCACATCTATATCTATGTCGGCAAATATGACTGGTTGGGTGGTGGTTCGGGAAATAATAACAATAGTGACACATCATTCGATCGTTCGAATTGCCCGTTGAACGCTGTTTTTTACAAAACATTGATGGTGGCGCCGTCATCTATATAAAAGGCAAAAGTGATTGACTGATGTATCAACGCACAGGCCAAACCCTTAGGGCTAGAAACTTAAAATTTCGCACATGTATTCCTCTTATGACATAGGCATTCATTAAGGAAAGTATAGGCGATGGAAATAAAAGACTGAAAAAAATTTTCAGTAGCGCGACCGAGCGCCTTGACGTTTCGTGGCGAATTGTAAAAACAATTGAATTTAAAATATTATACATATGGCATCAACTGCCAGTACATTCTATGAGAAATAGGTCCCTCGGACGCGCTCTATTTTATTTTATTTCAAAATTATCTTGTACAAAAACACAACATGGATAAGTTTATTACTATTTTACAAAAATATTAAAGTGCGTCGCCTACAGAAAGATTTTTCAAAATTCAACCCTGAAAGGGGTAAACTAAGGGATAAATATGATAAGCATAATTTCCACATGCAAAGCTGCAGGCATCAGCTAGTGGATAATTAATTAAACGGAATTTTGTTCATTTATTCATGTGGTTTGAATTAGTAGCTACAGGTTACTCAGCTGTTTATAACCATACAACGCTTAACATGTGACAATGCACAGGTTTTGAAATAAATTAAAAACATACTGATCTCAGTAATAAAATTCATATTTAAAAAAATAAACTATGTAAAGAATTAAAGGAAGGAATGTTAGGTTAACTTAAAGTTTAGTTTTTCATTTATCCAACTCTATACCTTTTCTCTGCATAATTATGTAGTTGTTTTTATAACAATATCAATTAAAAAGGAATTCATGTTTTCCTGTCAGTTATCTTTAATGTAGAATAGTATAAAAGTAACATTTAAGATAACAGTCTTGTATCCTAACCATAGATACATAAAATGAAATGATAAGAATCTTCATAGTTTTTTTTAATTATCAGAATAAAAGATCTTTATCACAATACTCAAGACCAGTAGAGGTGATCTTACACATTTAAACAATTCTTCTTTTACATTAAACATTATTTCTTGATAAACCATTATTTCCTTTTAATCTAAGCAGTCAGTGATGCAATAGTTAAACTTAAACCTATTACAAGAATCTTCTTAGAACTCACCTGATCATCTGAGGCACTCAAAATCCAAGGATACTCATGATGAAAGAAAGTTGTGCGGATGTAATCTAAATGTCCAAGGAGGGTGAAGAGGCATCTTCTCTGCTTATAGTTCCACACCTAAAACATCATCAGTTTGTTATAGACTTTTTTGTAAACCCAAAATAAACTCTAAACTATTCGATAAACGTTGGATTTCAATTTTATTCCCAGGTGGTGATTGTAACATGAATGGTAAGAAGAAACATGACAATAACTATATCCTGTTTCATGAAATGGCATACACACCTTGATCTTGTAATCATCGCCACCGGACACGAACAGCGGCTGTTGGATATGAAAACAGATACCACGCACCGGACCGTCGTGCTCATCAAACTTCTCCAACAAAGTACACATACGATAGTCCCATAGCTGAATCACACCATTGTGCAAACTAGCCAAAACCCATGGCCGCTTCGCGTGAAACGATATACCTTTCACTCGCGCAGATTTTGTCTCGAATTTTGTCAACATTTTCGCCGTTTAAACTCAGTACCTTCAGATAATTCTTATTAAAATCCAGCTCAAACAAAATCATACGCCAGCAATACGGTCGACAACATGTCAAATGTCAAACCGGTGACACGTCTGAACTAGTGATGTTACATGGTGATGAGCAAACAAAAATTCAATTAACGATAACGAAACGTTTTTACTGATTATCAACGAAAAATATCAGCTTTCGCAATGGTTAATGATTAATAGATGTACCGTACCTTATTTTATACTCTAAATAATGATATATTCTAACGTACTGTAAAAATCATCAAAGAAATGACAATCACCATATTTAACATCTCCCTTATTATAAGAATCTATTCGTGAATGTATTTAAAGAGTGATTATATTGAAAAATAAAATTGTGCGTGTACTGTATTTAAGTATGCACCTAAAAAGATTTCTTTGACGTCCGTAATAGAACAAAAAGTTTGTAAAAGGAATTCAGTTTTCAGCCAACTTTATCATGTCACATTTGGCTGTCGGTGCGGCGCGTGCATCGTAAAAATTTTACTCTCATATTTTTTCTCATATTTTAAAAGAAGTATTATAACTTCAAAAATACCGATATTGTAAAAAAAATACGGTTAAAACGCTGATCAACGGCTGAAAACATGACTTCCAAATCTGTCTACATTATAAACTTTTTGCCATTTTGTACCATTGACTTATAATATAAGGACTTGTTATAATGTCATATAGATACTTAGTTATGGAATAGTTTAAAAGGACGAAATAATAAACATAGTGGCGTCCTTGTCTAACGTATGTAATAAAAACAATCCAACTCTATACGCAACAATTTCGCTATACTGTCAAATTTTTCATGACGTCAGACATGTGCCATGTTCGCCATTTTGTTTTATCTCTTTACTACAGTGTAAATTGTGACTTATTACTAAGACGCTAAGGTACTAACTACTAAAACCCACTTTGACAAAGGAATGTCAAAGTCACGTCAAATTGGACATTAGTAGGAACAAACTGCCATGTTTTGTTGCGTAGGTATGCACGTTTTTTTCGTAGGTATAGGTAGCAGCTCCTGTATCTCAATGTTTTGTACTCTGTTATAATGTCAATGTCAATAAAATGTCAATGTCATTGTCACGTTTCATTATATATATATTATATATATATATTATAGGAGGGGTGGAATGGAAAAGCTGAAAAACATCTGAAAAAACTGAATACATTTTCATGTTTATATACAAGTTTATTACCTACCTGCAATTATTGCTATAAAAATACGAAATCAATTGAAAGATACACATAAACCTTACATTTTTTAATCTTTATACACTAAATGATACATGTAATCAACCAGTGATAAATAGATACAGAAAAATATGGAACCCGAAAGAGAAGATAATACGGGTAAAATTTGTATTCCTGGCATGCGTGTGAGTGTATCAAACAATGAATATATTTCCGGCGCTGGAACTAATGAAATTATGGGATACATCTACGCCAGTGTAGCCGGTATATTAAAAATGACCAGGGATGAACAAACTAAGGTACATAACCTCAAAACTGTTCTTATTTTGAGTTTAGTGTTAACAATTGAATTAAGAAGTATTTTGTTCCTTAACTTCCTCTATGTTGATGTGGGAATTGAGAGCCTGGCTAATGGCAATTGTATTTGTTTTAATATCTTTAAGTAAACTCTTTAGAAAAGAATGAATGGGACATAATAAATACAATTGTTTTCAGACAACTACAGTTTCAGTGGAAAGTCCAAAGACTCCGAGTATATTGCCTAAAACAGGTGACATTGTCACTGGTCGAGTCACAGTGGTCAATCCGCGAGTAGTCCACTGTACAATACTGTGTGTCAATGCAGATGTGTTGACAAGAACGTACAAAGGCATTATCAAGAAAGAAGATATAAGATCAAATGAAAGAACACAGGTTGATTCATACAAATGTTTTAAGACTGGAGACATTATTTTGGCGAAGGTTGTATCCTTTTAAAAATATCTTTATAATCGTCATCAGGATGATCGTTGTATGGTGAAGATGGGATGCTATCTTCATGGATACATGAGTATCATGGTGAAGTATGTCTAGAGTATTTGTATGTTTGTTTGTAATTTTTTTATGTATATATCATTTATTTATTTATTTAAATATCCTGACAAAAAGGAGTTGCTTCAGCGAGAGAGAGCGAGGCTTACTGGTTATGTGATAAATGCTTCAGATAACAAAGAACACTACATATTTTATCTGTAAATATTTTTCTTATTATTCAGAAAGTTTGATTTCTAATCTATCTAATACCTTTAAATGAGAAATTCTTGTATATATATTTTCTGAATCTCGGAAACGGCTCCAACGATTTTCATGAAATTTAGTATGCAGGGGGTTTCGGGGGCAATAAATCGATCTAGCTAGGATTCATTTTTAAAAAATGTTGTTGTATCCGTGTTTTCAGGCATTGAAAAACGGCTACAATAGACTCTTCCTGACATCTATTGGCGAGTAGCTACACTAAAGCTAAAGCAGATGGCTTTGTTAAGCAATACTAAACCGAGCTAAGCTCAGTCATCCGGATATTATTTGTTTGTCTGAGCTAATATTGTTTTTGAACTAGAACTTCCTTACATTAATAACCAGCTTCCAATGACAGAAGTCCATTATTATCCGTTGTCTACAGCAGAGAATGAGTTGGGTGTGGTCATAGCTAAAGCCGAGGGTTCTCCACTTGGAGTCAACATGGTACCAATAAGCTGGTCCGAGATGCAGTGCCCTAAAACATTAGTAAAAGAAAAAAGAAAAGTTGCCAGAGTTATTCCAGAGAAATTAAATCAAAACCTACATCAAATGGTGGAAGCAAATGGTGATACGAACACTGGTGATGAGAAACTACAAAATGGAGTAAATGATGAATAAACTTTATTTATAATATTTTTGGTTATTTTTTTTTTGTAATTATTATAGTTCCATCAACCATGTAAAATGTAAATCCTACAAATATATTATGTGAAAGTTAATATGGATGTTGGTTACTTAGTCACGCAAAAGCTACTGTACGAATTTTCATGAAATTTAGCACAATGGTAGATCAAGATCCTGGAAAGAGGGTACTTATTATCACGGAAAACGCAAGCAGAATGCTAAGTAATAAGTTATAGTTTATAAACATGCTATGACACAGCATTTAATACATGTAGTTTATATTTTTCTTTTAATGTTATTATTTATTTCCATCTTTTGCGTAATTCAAAATGTATTTTTTTTACCGCAGCCGTTTCAAACTAAAAATCATAGATTATAAATTCTCCGAATACCGAACGTTACGTAACCATCATCTTGTCAAGCTGTCACTCTTATCACTGTCATCATGTCAAACGTCACTCGTCATCATGAATGTCACATCCAATCAAATTACAATCAATTTTAAGAAATCTTTCAAAGTTTGTCAGCAGATCTACGTTATTTAGAATTGTTTTACTAAGATTTAGTTAGTTAAAATTGTATCAAATAAGTAAAAAATATACGCAAGACCATAAACATTCCAGTAATTTCGCTTCTTAGTATTAGTGTGTGATTAGATCATCGTTTTCTTGTTATCAAAAAACAAACTTGGTGTGCTTTATTAGAAGTAATAGACTGGCTACGATTTATGTTCGGTTGCAGTGTTTATTCGATATTCTTGTGGTACAGACGTGTCTCCAAACTGAAGAATGAAGTTCGCAGAGCATCTGAGCGCTCATATTACCCCAGAATGGCGTAAACAATATATTAATTATGAGGTATGTATAAGTCTATATCTGTCCTTGTTACAACAATATTCTTAAGTTATTAGTTGCTGCATCAATTATATAGTTAAATGTTGACATATTATTTAAAGTTTACATCTGTAAATAATATGTTAATTATCAATTCACCCTTGATTTATCTATTAAATATAATTCTACAAAAACAAATTAATAAAATGGTCACATTTTTATAGTAGAAAATATGACCTCATCTTTGCAATTAAATAATATTTTCCTTTGACTTAAGTTAGTCGTCTGGTAAATGCACGAATAAAATAACTTATGTCATCCGTAAATTACTCCATCCTAATAAGATTCGCTGTTTAATTTGTTCACTAGTTGGACAACAAAGTTATTTTATTCGTCAGATTGTCTGACGACAAAATTATTTTGTTCGTCCTGTAGTAAAACCTTTTACACACTTTATTTCCGATGGTCGGATGACTAAATTATTATTCATCTGTTTTATATATCAATAGTCACTCCATTTTCCTACTTTATTGTTATTAAGTATTTTCTTTTGACTTTGTATGCCATTGCAAAATATCACATCTGTGTTTCTGTACCATTATAGGTTGGTACCATGAGGCTGTCCATGGTTTTGTACTTCTTATTCAGTTTTAAGTCTCTGTATGTTTCTGTGGTTAGCTAACAATAAAGAAAGTTGAAGAGTGTCACTTTTGAGAGATTATTCTGTACAGTATAATCAAGCTCAAGAGGTTTTTATCAATAGATATCGTACGCTCAGTTGAAAAAAGGCATAAGATGAAAATTGCAATTTTACAGGAGAGCAAAAAAACTGATAAAATATCAGTAAATAGGTAGTCAAAGGAATTTACATTACGATTTCTTGCACAAAACCGTCAAGATTATTGATAAAAATTAAAAAAAAAACATGAGAGGTGTCAAGGGACACCCGGATGGAACGAAGTTCCTTTCGATTTAAGTATTGTTTTGTTGTACGGCGCCATCTCTGTAAAACTCTGTGAATCACTTCAAAAAAAGTGTCGTCATTCTGAAGAATCAAAAAGAGTCGTAATTTTCCGTCTAGCCCCCTTTCACAACGCGCGATAAGGAACTTCGTTCCAAAAATTGAGCATATGCAGCTTTGTCCCTCTTTCCAATCATATTAATAACTAAAATAAAGTAAAACAACTTATGCTTTTTTCCACTGAGGATGCGATATAATGTGTCTATTGTCCATAATCGTAGTAAACTCATATGAGATATAATTTATATTATGATTTACATAAAAAAGCAAAAAGCAAAAAAAGCTTTTAGCAAAATAAGTACAGTGTTATTTAAAATGTTTTTTTCTTATTTCACAATTATGGCAGCAATTGTAATAGTGATTTGTTTATGACTGCCACAAAATGTATTTAATTAACAATTGCATGAATTCGAAATAAACTGAATAGTAAAATATTTTACTGTTACAAATACTTCATCCAAATTAATGGTAAAGAATTGACCAAGACTGGAAGGTTTTGCACTTTGGTCACACTGAAATACTATAATGCAATTTTAATTTAATTACTGTACTAATTTGCATGCCTCTATTCTTGGCAAATGTGAGCGATATCCGACATCCAGATAACACCTTTTATAACCACATTTTAATAAAATAAATATCACTAAATTTAATATTTTAATAAATAAATATCGTACACATATTTTAATAAAATAAATATCACAAATAAATATCATTTCATTTCCTTTCAACTATGTAACTTTTGACGTTTGTAGTAAAAGTTGTTGGTATAAAACCAATTTTCTATGCCTCTGTTAAGCTAAACAATGTTGATAAGAAACACTGATATAATTTACAATAGTCTGTACCAATAATTCACACTTTGATGTGCAATATTATTCTTGTGATAAGAGTATTTAATAGCTCAGCACGAAAACCCAATATTAGCGGATCAGTTTCCCTTCCGTTCATTCTTCTTTCTTATGTCATTTACACTACACACATTTGTAATGTTTGTTGTGTAAATTGTATATTGTAAATACTAAATTTTATTATCTCTATACAAGCTTCTGCAACTTATATTTTTCATTTGTAGTACATTTTCGTTTAAAAACTTAAATAGGTATATTGAGGAAAAATATAATAAAACAAAAAGAGAAATGGGCAAACTTTTTAGTATTTATGTCTTAATGCATTTGAAGTAATTGTATTCCGAGGTTTAGCCCTTTTTACGTACTATTACATCACTATATCATTTAACAAATTTTTTTTACATTAAACAAGTTAATGTTTGACAATAATAACACAGTTTCTAATACTTCATTATTATCCTGATAGGGATGGCATAGCTTGGTATGGATGGGATCATAAAATTTGTCATGAAGGTAGTAGATACATGACTTACAATCAATTGTAATTGAGTTTAATGTTGTATTGTCATCGCTGAGGTATGAATGCTATTCTATTCACAATTGAAGCATGTATTATTATGTCACAAGTACTATAACATCAAATTTATTCTACAATTGTAGCCAATTTAGTTCTTGAGAGAAAATAAGTGTTATTAATTCATTTCATGGTTGGAAAATAACTCCTAGAAGTATGCATGTAGATTATTAGCAAATTGTAACAGATTCAATAAATGAGATCTATATAGCCTACTCTTTTGGGACTAAAATGCTGAAGGATGAAGTTGTGTCGACCTATTTCCTCTTGTTAGGTATATCACTGGGTTTTGAACACTCCATCTAATACTGTTGGTGCTTGTATATGGTGAATTACCTACCTGCCTGAAAATTGCCACCTACCTTTTTAAAACAGTTGGAACAACCGGGACCGACAGCTTTACGTGCCCTCCGAAGCACGGAAACGCTTAAGAATTTTTTGCCACTAGCGGTCACCCATCCCACTACCGACCGCGCCCGCTGTTGCTTAACTTTGTCGATTACTTAGGATTGACGCAAGCCGCCAGGCTATGAGCTATTCGTTAATATTTAGTCTTTATTGCAAACAAAATGTGTCTTTGATTAGTGTCTCCTCTACCAATAGAAAAAAGTGTTAAAAAAGTTCAGCATGTTTGCAATGATGAGATGTGCTAAGAGGCTTACTGGTGACCCCAAATTGATTGAGACCAACCTCCAAAGCCGAACACAGGCGTAAAGTAGAAAGCCTCTGTATTTTGGAGAGTGAGAATAGGTATTAGGTACATGATTTAGTACGAGTACATCCCTATTCCATCATTGAATGTCCCGACGCACAGCGGATACATCCTCCTGTACGTACGACGCGCCTTGTTTCATCATTTATTCTGCGTAAATTAGTGCGCTTTACCACCTAAGAGGGCCAAGATTTCGTGGTTTTATTGCCACTTACCGTTAGGTGGGATTTTCGGACAGTTGGACATTAACTTATTATGTTAGTATAAAAAACACAGTGTAAGACAGCCTTTTGAGATGTGCAATGATGGGAAATTTCAGAATGGAATATGTATTTAATTCGTCCTGCGCCCTTTTGCAGTTTTTAGATGTAAGATTTATAAAGTCCAATTAAATCATGTATTTTTGTAGGAGATGAAAGCAATGCTTTACACGACAGTCGAAGAGGCGCCGTCAGCTGAAAATGTCGAACCAGAGGTGCTGTCGCGACATTTTGCCAACTTCGACGAGACTTTTTTTCACTATTGTGATCAGGAATTGAAGAAAATCAACACCTTTTATTCAGGTATGAGACATTCATCTGACATAGAATATGACTTCGGTCGATTGTACTTTGTGGTAGAAATTCTTTAACATCTTTAGGAAGTAACATGCTATATATATCCTATAATTACCTGTTGTGTTTAAACGACAAGATAAAAACCAAAATCTGCAATCAATGCTATTATTGCTACGCCTGTTGCTGCAATAGGGTGCTGATTGTTTTAACTGACTTCAAAAAAGCAGAAGGTTTTTAATTCTGTTGTTTTTATTAATGTTTGTTACCTCAGAACTCCACTTCAACACTATTCCTATATTCATCAAAATTCAGTCCTGATGATGGAATTAATGAAGAATTGAGGGAACTTGAGTCAACCGCCAAACAACTCGTTGTGTTCTCTCGGTTTTCTTCCTCTTTCTTGGCCGGCGACGCATCTGTGATGCCTTTGGTGTCGCTGATGTTCATGGGCGGTGATAGCCACTTACTATCAGGTGGATCGTCAGCTCGATTGACGGCTATTCCTTAAAAAAACTGTTCAAATATTATAGGCGAGTGTATTATGGTGATTTTGATGTAGATTATTCGAAGACTGTTTCTTTGAAATCTGTTTTTGTGGTAAAATTTATTGAAGTGTGGTTTTATGTTGTCCAACCACACGGGAAATCAGTTTGAGATGTTTTAATAGTTTCTCCTGTTTCTAGCTTATCCCTTTCTCTTACAGAGAAGCTAGCGGAGGCCACACGTAAATTCGCGACACTGCAAAGTGAACTGAAGTCAAACTTCGACACCATGAAGCCTAGAAGCGGCGGAGACAAAAAGGCAGTACCTCGCAGAAAAGTCCAGGAGTTGAAGTTGGCCTTCAGCGAGTTCTATCTCAGTCTAATCTTACTGCAGAACTACCAGAACCTCAATTATACGGGGTTTAGGAAAATATTGAAGAAACATGATAAGGTACGGCAGTTTTTTGTGCATTTGAGTTGGAGTTATTTGTTAAGGAATGCTTGGTTCAATATCTTTGACCTGACTTGGAATTGCGCTATCATTTTTGAACTACTTATAATGGATTTTGGATAGTGTTACAGTCTATGAATCCATTATAACAGGGTATGTTTGTTTATAATCTAGGACTGTAATAAAAATGGAAGAATGATGCAAAAAATCTGGCTATAAAAATCACTCGTTAAATATTTTTTAATCCCTTTTTTAACAGATGCAATAACTAACACTTACTAGTACCCGATATAATATTAAAGCCTTAAAAACTCGCGAAATACGAATTATCCGCTTTGAAATTTCAACTCGAACTTGAACCATAACCATAATAATTATATACCAACCCAATTGTTTGTTTGGTCACCACCAAACAAACAATTTCAGATAAAAAACCGCATGTAAAATTTAAAAAACTATACATTTATTGTTAATAGTTATTAAACGTTAGCAATGGCGCGCAATGGCGAGCGGAACATGTGGAGACATCGCACTTCTACACCAACAAGGATATCGACAGACTCATCAGTGACACAGAGGCCACAGTCACCAATGAGCTGGAGGGAGGGGACCGGCAGAAAGCCATGAAGAAGCTCAGGGTTCCGCCGTTAGGAGAACAACAGAGTCCCTGGACAACCTTCAAAGTTGGACTCTTCTCTGGGTCTTTCATCGTTCTTCTTATCAGCGTTATTTTGTCTGGTGAGTTGCTACAATACTTGTTAACTGCATGGGTAGTCACTTTTGTGTGGCTTCAACCCATTAATGGCCAACTACTGGGCAGGGGTCTCTCTTGAGTAGGACCAGAGCATATTCCACCACGCTGCTCCAGTGCAGATTGCTGGAGGGTTTAGTGGGCAATCCAAACCTATATTGTACCGGTATTTTGATATTTTGACAAGATTGTGGAGGCATGGAAAAAAAAGTAGAAGGAAGGCCATCTTTGTATGAAAAGTGTCCGTAAAAACGTGTCCAATTATGCGTGACGCTGCGGTGAGGTCTACATCAGCTATGTTTGAATATCTATTTATCACTAGAATAACTATTATTCACTAACGCCATTCATTACGGGTGGCATAACTCAGCAAACTTCACTCCGTCTACAACAGCTATGTTCATATCGCTATTTCACAGACACTAGCGCCATTTTGGAATGGCCATTATTGGAACCTCTATTTTCAGTAAACAGCTGGACCCTTTCTCTTCTTTCCCCTCATATGAGTTGGCTCTCCTTCTACCTCTATACTCCATGTGGTGGCAACAAAAGTTTCCCTTTGTTTGAAACTTGACAGACTAATGACAAATACTCCTGTTAATCGTTTTTGTTTCTCTACCCTATCACGATCGACTCTATTCACTAGAGAATATCGTGAGTACCCATTAGTACCTACCCATCTCATCTATCTATATATTACTATAATAAAACTCAAAGTGTCTGTTTGTCTGTCCAAGCATCACATAAAAACCCTTGAATGGATTTCGATGAAAATTGGTAAAGTTGTTACTGATACCCTGGGTCATATTTTAGACAACTTTTCATCCCGGAAAATTATTAGGTTTCCCGGGAAAACAGGATAAAAATTTGAATAAGTTAAAGCATAATTTCCATATGCAAAGCTACGGGCAACAGTTAGTATAAATTAAAAACAGCAAAAATATTTTGTAGTTATTATTGATGTTATCTAACCATGTAGGTTAATAAGCTTACCATCATGCCTTCATTTCATTTACTGTCTGTAATAAGGTGTGGCAGAAATCCTAGCTAATTATTAGCAGTATGGATTGAACGCCATGGCTTAGACAAAGACATTCAAAACCCACGAACTAAAATTTAATAATCTTCATGGCCTTGCCTATTAGAAACTGCCCGAAAAAATGTTTTAATTTACAGCATAATTCAAGGCTGCAATGGTAATGCCTCCTAAAATATTAGTAGAAATATAGTTATTTAAATACAGTTGCAAAAAGTATTCAGCGTAGACTTAAATCTATGCAAGATACATGAAGATAAGTGGTTGCCAAAATCTACTTTAAAATCTCAAGTGAAGTGATGATAAAATAAAAAATGAATATCAGTTTACAGTTATACCGGTTTTTGCAGATGTTATCGCTACAATAAAGGAAATCTATAAATAGTATGAAACTAAACTAACCCGATGCTTATTATAGAGAGAGATATAAGGGTAAAGGACTCTGTTTTTTTCTTTTGCTTATTACCTACTTGACTATTGCTTAGATTCTAGTAAGTAAAATATAACAGTTTCATTTTGTTAAAAGTTATAATAAAAAATGTATAGTGTGCTACAGTTTTGTCGCGGCCGTAGGTATATAAGTATTGTCAACAACAAAATAATATTTGCCCTTTATATTAGATTGGTAGCCTTGGTAGATTAAAGGTCGTAGCTGACTTATACGACACCGCTCCCATCCAACCGAAGTATGAGAATTCAAATATAAACTTAAAATCGTGCTCTGTAGGTGCACTTTACAGTAACAACAAAAATTAGCAGCCCGCGCGCGGGAAGCAAGCTAACCGCAACCTTGCCACTCAATAGTTGTACCTACAGAGCACGATTTTAAGTTTATATTTGAATTCTCATACTTCGGTTGGATGGGAGCGGTGTCGTATAAGTCAGCTACGACCTTTAAGGTCGATTTTAAGTTTATATTTGAATTCTCATACTTCGGTTGGATGGGAGCGGTGTCGTATAAGTCAGCTACGACCTTTAAAATGACGTGCGTAAGTGTATCTGTGATATTTACATGAATAAAGACTTTTGAATATTATTAGATTACTGAGCCTGCCTGCCATCAATAACATTTTCAGTAGGTAAATAGTTATTGCCCGCGGCCGTGTACAATTTTATTATTAATGAAGGATAGATCTTATTTTATATAAAATACAATCAATGACCAATAGTTCATAAACTGAACGCGCTGCTTATTGACCGAATAATTTGAACGCTATGCAAAAAATTCAGGTCGAAGGTCGACGTTGTTATTTAACCTTAAAATTGCAATATCTGTCTTTTATAGTAACTAAAATAAAAATACTACTATTATTATGTCTTCTGAGATACTACTTAGATACCTAGGACGTTTTATATCAACTAATAAACAACCTTGCTTCACTTCAATATTATCTACCTTTTTAATACACACACACAAATAAAGTGTATAGATGGTATTCTTTAAATTGATATAACTCGTTTATTTTTAAACTAATTGAAATAAAACAAACACTACCTAAATTATACCCTGAGCTTACTGCTACATTAGTGATCTGCATCTAAATCGGTTAAGCCGTTTCTGAGATTAGCGCGCAAACAATGAGACAATAATTCCAAGATTTAAGGCGTAATAGGTTTTCCGAAGCAAAGATTATTACTAATCGATTATTAATATGACAACACCATACAATTTTTTACTCCCAAGATTATCGCCTAATCTACACGGCCTTCTTAGTATTTGATTTTACAACCGGCCCATAAATTCTGTTAAGCAAACGAGATATCAAAATATACGTCCGTTTGCCTACTGTGCACTTGTTTGAACACTCACAGGTTAAATATGCAAAGATTACGACAGATTAACTCCAATATATGCCTTATTACATTAGCCGTTCCTGTGTCCACAGCTAAGCAAAGTTAACGACTGATATCTTGTTACGTAAGGCTAAGGTGAGATAATGTTTATGTAGGATTTTGGTAATCTAATTTCTCCCCGCGAGGATTACGATTAAAGATGTTTTGATAAAGGTCTTCGCACATTACACCTTTGACTTCAACTCCACTCCGAACCCATGAAAATATTAAAATTTGACTTTATCGAATTATATAATTACAAGGCCAACGCGCGAAAACGTAGGAGTACATTTAACACATTTTTACAACATTTAACATCATAATCTGTAATTTGTTGTGGTGATTAGTTTTGCCCATCTCTGCTTAATACATGCACAGAGTATACATGGTATTGAACGCGGTGACTCTGATTTCACGTAGTTCGTAAGAGCGAGAGAGTGAGAGAGAGAGAGAGATGATGCTACTTTTTGCGTGTATGAAGAACCAGCACTCGGTCCTCGGCTTCGTCTGCGTTTTCCGAGATAATTAGTTCCCTTTGTCCTAATCCAATAAATCAAAGATCATTAATATTGGTTCAGCCATTTTTGAGTATTATATCTGAGAGGGAGAGGAACACTCGCACACACTCACAGCGTTTAGCTAAAAGTCAAAAGTAACATGACATTGAGTAGTTAGGCGGTACTACAAAAATAAAATATAATATAAGAAAGTACCAAGTATGAATAATCCTTAGACCACGAGCCACGAGGATATCGAAGGACAGTGCGTTATCTTTCAAAGTTATTGTAAACGAGTCCCTGATATGTTATCAGAGGACGTTTTTTATGATTCGGGATAGTTTTTTTATTCTGCTGACAAAAACACCTCGTCTGTGTAGGCCAGCTTAAAACAACTCTGTTTTTCGAGGAAGACTTATGATCTAAATAGGATAGGATATAGGGTACTTTTTTCCGGAAAACGCAGCCACAGCGCTACTATACTATGATTTTTACTCTCAAAGTATATGGTTACTAGAACGTGTATTTATCAATTATTTCCAGGTCTATTCCACGAAGGAGGCACAGAGAACATCAAGACTGCATTCAGACTGTATCGAGGTCCATTTCTACTGGTGGAGTTTATATTTCTAATAGGCATCAATGTATACGGCTGGCGATCTTCTGGGGTCAATCATGTCCTCATCTTCGAATTGGACCCCAGGAAGCATCTATCAGAGCAGCATTTGATGGAGCTAGCAGCCATATTTGGGGTCGTCTGGGCCCTCAGTATACTGAGCTTTATATACAGTGCCAGTCTGAGTATACCACCGTTTGTCAATCCGTTGGCGCTGGTCATCATTATGCTGGCGTTCCTAATGAATCCCTTGAAGGTGTTCCGGCATGAGGCCAGGTTCTGGTTTTTGAGGATATGTGTAAGTATTACTTATAATATTTTTTATGGAAATAACCGGCGAATGAGCTGACGATCCATCTGATGGTAAGTGGCTATCGTCACCCATGGATATCAAAAACAACATCACTGATGCGTTGCCGGCCATGAAAGGGAGAAGAAAAAGAAAGAAAGAACTGGTTCTCAAGCCCCCAGACGGAACACGACAAGCCAAGCTCACTAAAACACATCAGTGAAAACCCCATTTAAATATGTTAAGCCGTTCCACACAAAAAATCTAAAAATCATTCTTATTCTATTGCATTAATAAATATTCCAAGTAATAGTGTTTCTCAAATATCCTCTATTTACAGACATCGATTAGTTAGTTTTATTCTTAATTATACATTGATGATATGACTTATATTCTTTGTGTGTGTGTGTGTGTGTGTGTGTGTGTGTGTGTGTGTGTGTGTGTGTGTGTGTGTGTGTTCTGTGTATTCTTCTGTTCTGTGTGTGTCTGTGTGTGTGTTTGTATTCTCTGTATGATGATCGTCAGGGCCGTATCCTAGCAGCACCGTTCATGCCGGTGCTGTTCGCTGACTTCTGGCTGGCGGACCAGTGGAACTCCTTCGTGGTGGCCTTCATCGACTTCCACTTCCTCGTCGCCTTCTACATCTCCAGCGGGGACTGGTTCAATGTGAATGGTGAGTGGAGAGATAACTGTAAATTTTAAAATTTTAAAATCCCCCGACACTTATTACCTTGAAGCGCCTAAAAATGAACAGATCACGTCAGCTTTCAAACAAAATAAACCGCATCATAATCGGTCCACTCGTTCAGGAGCTACAATCAGGTGGGATTGTAGTCAAGCATTAACTTATAAGATATAAAAAAATGCCACAAATAGACGATTACACAGACGCGTCAAACTTATGACATCACTTTTTGCATCGGGGGTTAATAAATAACACTCATAGCTCCATACTCTTCACACTAGGATTCCCTGTGTCGTTGGTGCCATGGACAACACATAAAGACAACAAAACACGCACCCAAACCGGCAACAGAAATTCAAACTCAGCTTTCAAATTCTCGACAAGCTTTTAAGACTCGAGAACTATATTTTATCTGTCTGTTGTGTTTTATAAGTTGCCCGCTTCGGTGTTTCCGCTCGATTACAATGTAAATAGGCAAAGTAAATAGGCTTTTACTAAGTTAATGCGTTTCCACCAATGACTTCGTCGCCACTTACCATCAGATGGGATTGTAGTCAAGTATTAACTTATAAGATGAAAAAAAGTCTATCACGGCCAGGGAGTTGAAACCAGGATCACTCGGCAAGCCATACCAACGGGCTACAGAATTCTGGCTTGGTGATAGGACTGTGTAATAATTCTTGACAACAAACAACCGACTTTAAAATTAGGGACAACTCAAAACTAGTCGTCAGATCTCGCTCAAATTTAAGTGGGACCACACGACAAGCTTCAGCTTTCTATTAACAAAAGAATCATCGAAATCGGTTCACCCAGTCGAAAGTTCTGAGGTAACAAAAATAAAAAAAACCGGTTTAATTGAATACTTCCTCCTTTTTTAAAGTCGGTTAAAAAATAAAAGTCAATAAATCTAGAGTATGATGCAAGCAAACTTTTAGACGTTAACGTGAAGAGAAACGTTAATTACGATTTTGTCTGTGACTTTATTTAAATAAACAATTTGTATGTTGGCTATTATTTTATGTATGTCTATAATATGTATAAAATTTAGTTTTGTTGATTTAATTCCAGTTTTAAATTATTTTGTTTTAATGCAAATGCTTTTTACGTTTAATCATGTAAACTTTTAAGTTCTTTTTCTAGTTTTATTTTTTTGACTTTTAAGTTCTTTTCCGTTTTTTTTGTTGTGTTAATTTTTTTTCTTCTCCCTTTCCCAACCCAAAACCGATCAGCGTCACCGCCCACAGCCTCCTTCGAGTCGACCAAATGGTTCATCATCAGCAAAGCGGTGGTGAACATCATCCCCGCGTGGTCCCGGTTCTGGCAGTGTCTGCGGCGGTACCGGGACAGCCGGGAGGCCTTCCCCCATCTGGTGAATGCGGGGAAATATAGCACTACCTTCTTCGTGGTACTGTTCTCCACGCTCCGGACTATGTATAGCGGTGAGAGTAGATGGTATTTGGATAGTACTTTATTCCTTTTTCGTCTCTTTCTTGGCCGGCAACGCATCAGTGATGCCTTTGGTGTTGCAGATGTCCACGGGCGACGATAGCCACTTACCATCAGTTTGTCAGTTGATTGTCAGCTCGTATGCCGGCTATTTCCATAAAAAAAAAACAAGTGATTTACCAGCCGCCACTGCTCTCAGGCCCCAGTTCGAACTCGGGGATTTGTTTGGCGGCTGATTGAAGCAAGAGGATGTTAGGTAGCCAGACACGCATCACTAAGGAATAATCTTACCATACCCCAAATCTATGGTTTCATGTTATTTCCTGATGCTAGTAACCATAAAAGTTGTATACGTCTTAAAAAGCCGAATCACAGTTGATGGATTGTAATAATTTAGTTAATCTTAACATATATAAATTACGTGTCACGTTGTTTATCCGCGATGGACTCGTAAACTACTTAGCCGATTTTATTCTTTACACACCGTGTGCAGTTTGATCCAACTTGAAAGATAGGAGTGAAATTGGGCATAAATATGATAAGCATAATTTCCGCGTGCGAAGCTGCGGGCAACAGCTAGGTAAAGATAAATCATTACCATCAGGCAATGATATTAAACTATAGATACGTTATGCCCTTACAAATCAACCAAAAAAACTGTTCCGACCGAGCTACAACACACACACGTTTATCTTTTGTTTCACTACACCAATCACTATTACATTGGTAAATTATGTAAAAGGGATGGCACTACTAAAACCATAATAGTGAAAAAGACAGCTAGACGGCCTCACTCAGAGGCAGCTATCAACTGTCTGAATAAAATCGCAACACTTGTCTAAATTCGACTGACATAATTTCAGCGCCATCTTGGCATATCTTGTATATAATATCATTACCATCAGGTGAGTACACGGACCCATACGACAACCCGTTCCTGTACGCGTGGTTCGTGTGTCAGCTGATCTCGTCCATCTACACGTACACGTGGGACGTCAAGATGGATTGGGGGCTGTTCAGCGTGGGCCCGTACGCTGAGAACAGCCTGCTGAGAGAGGAGATCGTTTATAGCCCTGGGGTGAGAATACCTAGATTTCTTCAGTAGCAGTTACGGACCGACCATTAATACGAATGAACGTTTGCCGACTAGTTTAGTCAGTTTATCTATTTATTGGAACGAAGTTCCTTATCGTGCGTTGTGAAAGGGGGCTAGACGGAAAATTACGACACTTTTTGATTCTTACGAATGACGACACTTTTTTTGAAGTGATTCAGAGACTTTTACAGAAATGGCGCTGTGCAACAAAACAACAATACTTAAATCGAAAGGAACTTCGTTCCATCCGGGTGTCCCTTGACACCTCTCATGTTTTTTTATTTAAGGCACGCCAACTAGGTACATAAAATACAATATTGTGATACACACCAAAACTTTTTTTTATATACTTAAATTAAAGGCACAACATTTACATAAACAAAGTGTCACAATCAGTCAGCACTAGGATACTTTCTGAATAGGGATGTTTACACTAATTATAAATTACTATAAACTTTTGTCTAAAATACTAGCGGTAACATTTAAAGGCCTAAAATATGATTCTTTTATCGAATTCAATCACAATAAATTAAATATGATCAATTTAAAATGTTAAAAATTGTACTCACTGTCACGTGACCTCAGACGCCATTTTGAGTTTATGACGTCATTGAAAGTATTTTATGTGCAAATTCAACTAACAGTTCCTTCAATTTATGCTGTATTATTCCTGATTCTAACATAAGTTCAAAATATTATGTTTGCAATAGACGGAATTTTAACTATAGACTATAAAATAATTGTAATGACTGAACACTTTGACACATAAATTACATAGTTCTGTTAAAATAAATTTACCTAAATATGACTATAATTGATGTGTTCTGTTTCAGTTTTACTACTTCGCGATAGTGGAAGACTTCGTCCTGAGGTTCATCTGGACGGTGTCGTTCGTGCTGACGGAGAACAAGATCGTGGGCAACGAGGTGATGACGTGGCTGCTGGCGCCGCTTGAAGTGTTCAGGTAATGCCACTGTTTTTGTGGTTGGTACTCTTGCGTGCGTGCGAGTCGTACAGTCAGCAAAACGATTAGGTAATGTAGGGCATGGTACAAAATCGTTAATTAATTATCAATGTGATATAAAATACGACTTAATAAAATAAAATACCTAAATCTTTTGCTGACTGTACTTACGTGTCGAATTAATCATTTCCTTTTCCAGCCATTTCAGAGATTATTCGGAACAAACAGACAGACAAAAATTGTAAAAAATGTTGTTTAATGTTGTTAAGTGCACTTAGTAAAAAGTGGTTATTTTAATACTACAAACAGACACTCCAATTTTATTTATTTGTATAGATGAAGTGTATAGCCGGGCGGGGGCAGTCCCAGCACTAGCTGTGGAGAGTGCGGACGTGCGTCGACCTATATATTATTATACTTCACCAATTCTTTCCTTTCCTTCAATATTACGCAGTAAAATTGTGTTTTATTGTTATTGTGAACACTACAAGTGGCTTTAACTATACTAATATTATAAAGAGAAAAGACTTGATTGTTTGCATTGAATAGGCTCCGAAACTACCGAACCGATTTGAAAAATTCTTTCACTGTTGAGAAGCTATACTATTCCCGGGTGACATAGGCTATATTTTTTTTTGAAGTTATACTTCTTTTGGCGCGATGGAGAAAAATGATGAGAGTGAATTTTTACGATGCGCGCGCACACCGACACCTAAATTCTACATCGTGAAGTTAGTTCTAGGTGGCATGGTATCGTAATAGTTCTCGTAATAGAACATAGATGGTGTTTTTACAATTATGTACTTGAAAAAACACCATCTATGTTCTATTACGAGAACTATTACGATACATAGCAAAGTAATATTAGAATACACTACAAAATTAATCACAGATGGCGCTTAACACATATAGTTTGGCTCACGGAACACAGAGACAAGAGGTGGAAGTGCGAAGTAGGCGGGGCACAGCGACTAACAGTAAGCGTAGCTCCGCTTACTTGCCCGCATAACATATCTGTCACTGAGCTGCGTCGGTTGTGCATTACATAAATTAAAATTTGACATAAATTATAATAATATGCCTTATTGTGTAATTTTGGGTGCAAAAATGATAGCAGAGCTAAGAATTAATTTAGTGGCAGTGTTTCATACCACAGCCACCCACAGCTAAGCCTAGTTTTATATTTATTTTGTATTAATTCAAATTCAAAACATAAAATTAAAGGAAATAGTATATTTTTATGATCAAAAAGCTACTCTATTTACACGGCAATAAGGTTATTTTTATGATTTAAATGGTATTGCTACTCGACTATTGTTTTCCAGAACATTCTTTGAAAACATTCTTTGCTACTCGGGAAGGGATGGGATTAATTTATCGATATCGGTGTAATTACGATGTAATATTATACGACCAAGACCCGACTGATTAGGGTTTAAATGGCTATTTATAGAGAAAATATCTTCGTATATAACCTATAGTTAATACATATAAATAGTTAATGCCAGTTGGCAATCTCTAACAGTCAACTTGGTCAATATTATAATATTATTATGAATAATTATAATAATTATTTGAATATTATACTTATTTTGGTTTCTATACTTCTTAGATTTCCTAAAGACGCATAGAGAAAAGAAGACTGGCTTAAAACTACTGGGCGGATCAATTGGTTCCCAGTAAATTCTAGTACCATGCTCAGAGCATTTTTTACAAGAAGAATTCATAGTTTCAGTGACCGTCAATACGGTTTCCGCCACGGCAGATCAGCTGGTGATCTTTTAGTATATCTTACTCATTGCTGGGCAGAAGCAAAAAGGCTGTAAGTTTGGATGTTGCAAAGGCGCTCAAGAAATTTTTGGACTAGCGGTCACCCATCCAACTACCGACCGCGCCCGCTGTTGCTTAACTTCTTCGATCGCTTAGGATCGACGCAATCCGCCGGGCTATGAGAGCTTCAAAACTAGGAAATATAATTCCA
This sequence comes from Thymelicus lineola, assembly GCA_963932265.1. Lineage (NCBI taxonomy): Eukaryota > Metazoa > Arthropoda > Insecta > Lepidoptera > Hesperiidae > Thymelicus > Thymelicus lineola. The sequence continues at coordinate 4,080,361 of OZ010703.1, read as the reverse complement.
CGAAAATAAAGGTGTTTAAACTATTCCTTGGCGACACTAAATGGCGCAATAGGTTCTACTACTAAACGTAGGTCGAACAAAAGGAGAATGCCCATTTAGTATGGAGAAATGACTGTACTGACTTTAACATTTTTGTGTCTTGGTAAAAATACCTTTATTTGATTATGTTATCTTTATAAATTACACATACTAACTTTAGTCAATGTTAATAGTAGGAAATACGAGATTTTCCACAAAATTAGTTTGAATTTAGGTTATAGTAAACTCACAGTAATATGGAGCCTATGCCGGCGTATTAAAGTCGATTGCGTATGTAATGTCGTTCTTTTAAGTTTCAAATTCATTTGACAGTCCCAAAACGCCATGTAGTTTATCATGTATTATAATCACAGAACACTATTACTCCTGGCTGATTATAATAATTTTCTAATTCATTTGACAGTCCCCTTAAGTCATCTAGTTTGTTGTATCATAATCATAATGGAATCAATGCAACCTATTGGCCCGAAGGATCTTAAAATATTTCTGATTGGCCCTTATCCAAACATAAATGGCCCAATGGTTTTCTTTTGTAAAACGGAAGTAAAGTTACTTATTAATTTCAGAAAATTATTCTCAAAGAGGATTTTTTTAGGAAATACGGTATATACTTGAAATATTTTAATTTAATTTTTTGTCCAAAAATCATTGTGACACAATAATTTTTTGAGAGTACTGGCTATGGGCATTCTTTTTTACCTATTTTGTATAACGTTAAGGTTGAAATTCATCCTAATTCACATCATTGTTTTTATAGCTAAGCTACGTTGAGCTACATTGAAATTTCACTTATCGACATACTGTTTAGTTAGCTAACGTTAATAAAAAAGCTACGACCACGTCTACGCCTTGTAATAGATATAAGCTTTCAAAATTTTGAGCACGTTTTCACATAGACATACACAAGTTGTACAAGAACAAGTACCAACATTACCTTGTAGTATACCAGTTTCGATAAATATCGATAATTGTCGATAACGCGGTAAAAGCACCACGCACATCCCTAGGCCTAATTAACCAAAAATATAACTTACCACTATACATTTAAGGTTGATATTAGATTCCAGTCACGACATCTAGCGTTCAGAAGACGGAATTATTTAATCATTTTCCAATAAGATTGACATTGTAATACAACCAACTGCAATTCAATGTCAACCTTATTACTATATGTTAAGTATAGATTTATTTATTACGTAGAATATTGCCATCTAGCGGTGTGTAGCAGAACTTGAAAAGTATTAAGATCTTAATTGATAAAGGTACTAAGTTCACTGAATATGACATTGAAAAATAAGAATTAACATCAAATATTAAAGTGAATTTTCAAACATAAATAGCAGGTTTCTCGGACTATTCGTAGTTGACAACTAACAACCAATCAAAATATAAGTTTCTTAGTTGTAAGTAATACGATTATTCATTTACTTGTGTTTTTTTGGCTAGAACGGTTCCCATACTAATCAACACTTATACCATTTCCACCTCTTGTCTCTGTGTTCCGTGGTTTGGCTATAGAGATTCGTAAATTAAATTATTTCAAAATATTAATTAATTTTTATTTTTAATATTGATGTGTTTTTTTTACTACTTTTCCCGAAGTGAAGCGAGGGCGATTTCCTAGTTATCAATAAGTAACATAAGTACATGTTGTGGCAGACGCTTCATCTGGAATTTCTTCCGTCTGGAGAACGAGCACCTGAACAACTGCGGCAAGTTCCGCGCCGTGCGGGACATCTCCGTGGCGCCGCTCGACTGCTCCGACCAGGCCGACATCGTCCGCATGATGGACCAGCCCGACGGGGTGCTCAACAGGTTGATACCCCAAATATAATAACCCTTCACACCCATCGCCCATTGATTTACCACTAGCCGTAGATCGATCATTAACGCTCAAAAAATGGGACGGAAAAGTAGTGCACAAATAGCGACGCGTGCACTCCTTTCCCCCAGTGTGTGACAAGGCTAGGCGCCGCGTTGTCGCCTCAAACACTCGAGCCGTATAATCCGAATGAATTACAAAGCACTACGCGCCGCTATAGATAATATAACGGCCAGATGTCTAGTATATTAGACGGGTGACAAATTCTCGTCTTGTTTTTGTATGACGCGCTGTATCATCGCCCCACACTACGATTCCGTGTCTTGGGTGCCATGGACGAAACACACCCGGATTTAGCCGTATTGGGGCGAATAGAATACTAACCTCAATCCCACGCCGGATGGGTGTCGTAAGAGGCGACTAAATCCGGCCCGCTGGTGGTAGGGCCCCTCGAGGGATTATATTGGTATTATTGATTTTAATTGTAAATTATTACCATTATTACTATTATTATTTCCCCATGGGGTTCGCCTGGATAGCTACCACCCTCGAGCATGAGTCAGCCGCCAAACGACTCGTCGTGTTCAGGCTGGGGGCTTGAGAACCAGTTTTTTCTTTCTTTTTCTTCTCTCTTTCTTGGCCGGCATCGCATCAGTGATGCCTGTGGTGTCCATGGGTGGCGATAGCCACTTACCATCAGGTGGATTGTCAGCTCGTTTGCCGGCTATTTCCATAAAAAAAAAGATCGAAAAGAGAAATTCAAACTGATCGTAAACTTCCACATTGCTGGAAATCGGACCTCCACGACGTTACACGGGTTTAAGATAACGCGTCTAAAGTAGTGTAGCAAATACAGGGTTTTAGGATATATGGGGAGTAAAGGTAGAATGTAATACAAGGTTTAACGACAAATATGGGAGTACCGTCAAATACAGAGTTTTAAGACATATTTTTTTGGCTAGGGTTTGTTTTTTAAACGTTCGCATAACCTCAGCAAAAAATCTCAAGGTTAAATACAGTAGACGTCCTTCGATATAATAAATGTCCTTTTTGTTTTTACTCTTTGAAGTATAATGTCATAAAACAGACATCTCGAATAAAATGTGTCCCGCCCGGGAGGTTTGAATTTCAAAATTGAGCCCCCGTTGTCCTTTCAAAATGGAACGAATCCATTGAAGATTGAAGCCACGTGGCGCCAATGCATTGGGACATACGTGGTGTTCGCGGTATCGGTTCTATACGCTAGTAATAATACTTCAATGGTTTTAGGACATAATTTATTGGCTAGGGTTTATTTTTTAAATGTTCACGAAACCTCAGCAAAAAATCTCAAGGTGACTAAATGCAGTAGATAAAAATGTCCTTAAATTTGTTTTTATCTCCTTTTTCAGATTAACAAAGAAAAAGAATGTAAAAAAGACAAAGGAGAGCGACAGGAAGCCGCTGATGAAGAAGGAATCCATTAATGATTTGCAATTAGAGTTAGACTTGTCCTCCAAAATGTTGTAACCAACTGTGATATGTTTAGTACTTGATATTATTTATAAGCACATTGTAAGTATTATTCGAATTATATTTATAGAAATATGCACTGTCTTTCATTGTGTTCGTGACGTGGAAATTCCTTATTGACTGAAGCTTTATTTATTAAATTCAGAGTTGTTTTTTATTCAATTCAATTCAAAAATAATGTATTTCAAATAGGCCACTTTGTGGTACTTTTGACACGTCATAATCGTACAAAAAAATCAATAAAATACAATATGTAACTAAACAATTGTGTTTATGTGATTAAAGCAACGGCAACGGTGATTTTATAGAATCTTGATATAAATGGCCGTGATGTAGACGAGATTTTATTTAAAAAACAAGTGAACGAAATTGTTTCCCAAAAATAAATTAAAAATACTAGCGGCCAAATTTTGATAGGCAACCTGATAATTATATATTCTCCTAATTATAAATATGCATAAAAATTTGCTTTTTAGCAAATAAACAGATGAGCGCACTAATCTTGCGGTGGATCTTAGGCTATTAGGGAAGGATAAAAAACAACAATAAAAATTAGTGCCTTTAATATTTACATAAACTTAAGTAAGTATATAAATCTATTACAATACAGTAACAAACTGAGACACAGTTACAACATCACAGGCGCCGACGACGTCTTGAATTTATTTTAGCTTTCGAATAATTTGTATACAATCCTTTTCTCAAATTACCACAATTTACACATCTAAGGCTCACAAACACAAACTTTTAGTTATTCTAAAGAATTTTATGGCTACAAGGGCCTTATAAAATATTTGCACACTATAACGCCAATATTCCATCTAAGCAAAAGAGAATCAAAAACCGGTGTTTTCTCTCGGGCGGAGCTTAGCCAAGCATACCCGTTATATAATGTAAATATTTAAATCTTACAAATTCTTGATTTTATCGTGATTTTTAATTTATCGTGGTCGATAGCGTACGATACGCTATATCAACTAAATAGAGGAAAACAAAGTTTGTTTTAATGTGCACAATTAATACTATGCAGATTTTTATGCGATTTTTGTCTGTTGAAAGTGATACAAAAGGAAGCTTTAGGCGTTTTTTAACAATTAAAAATAGATAAGACGCCTAATATTCATACGGTGAAGTGACAAAGTGAATGACAAGAATGATTAGGGCATATGGGTAACTATGGAATAATAAAACACCTTAAAAACCTAAACATTTAAACAACTGGCCCAGGTCAAAGATAAAAGATGTTTCTCTCAAATAATGTTTTAAACTGCATTAATAATTATATCATGCACCTATTTACTTTGTCGATAACCAAGTTTAAGTCCAATTGCTTTATTAATTATAAAAATGTATGTTAAGGCACTCACCCATAGAAGACTTATATGATTGCAATAAATATGATGTGTACTTATGGTACCAAACATTCTAAAAATATTTAAACAAAATAAATATAACATAAATTTAGTTTAATTAAGTGGCAAAATATACAGACAGGTGTTAAGTATTTATATCTCAAGTACCTCAAAAAATATTAGGGTCAGTTACTAAATAAATAGTGCAAGAATTTTCCAATGATTTGAAAAGAAACATATTTCGACAACTGTTACAAGATATAATTATAACATTTTGGGGCGAGTTCTACCAGGGTGCATAGGGGGTTCTAGCAGTGATAGCCTAGTGGTTAGAACGTTGGTCTCCCGAACGCGGGGGCCCGGGTTCAAATCCTGGCACGCACCTCTAATTTTCAAATATTATGTGCGTATTACAAGTTAATTATCACTTGCTTCGGTGAAGGAAAACATCGTGAGGAAACCTGCACACCTGAGAGTTGTCCATAATGTTCTCAAAGGTGTGTGAAGTCTACCAATCCGCACTTGGCCAGCGTGGTAGACTATGGCCTGTACCCCTAACATTGTGAGAGGAGACCCCGAGCCCAGCAGTGGGACAATTATGGGTTGTTGCTTTGCTTTGCTTTTGCTACCAGGGTGAGGCCAGACATCAATTTCTATTCCCTGTTACCTTTCACATTCCTATTTAAGTATACCAATCGACATTACAACTGAAAATATATTTAATTTATAATACATTTGATTTGAGATACAATAACAAGTGTGAATTAAATTTCAATATTACAAACACTTAAACTTTTAAATAAATAACTCGACATATTTCAAAACGCATCAGAATAACATCCAATAAAAAAGTAGCAATGTTAGTCCATTCGTGTTACATTAAGAAGCAATATCACTTGCCGTGTACGTCCGCTACGAACACTAGCGTTCTTATAAATCTCTTCATAAATTTTATTTATCTGAAACAAAACACATGGGAGTTAAAAAATAGTAAAAGGGAATAGACCGAAAGAACCTTATTTGTATAGCTGTTCTCTCGGCATTTTTTATACCTTATAAGTTAATGCTTGACTACAATCCCACCTGATGGTAAATGGCGATGTAGTCATGGATGGTAAAACGCACTAACTCAGTAAAAACAATCTTGCCCTGAAGACACATTATTAGTTATTACATATTTATTATTTTTATTTTTGAAGTAAGACTTCTTTACACACGCTTGACTTGGGTAGTAAGCTCGTGAATGCGTGACGAGAGCGTTACGAAAAGTGTGATCGGACGGGGCGAACGGTAGTTCGTTTGCGAGTTTGCTAGCGTTACGCGAACGGTGATTTCTTGATTATTTCGTAATTTCGTTTCGTTCTTGAACAATTTTATAAATTAATATTTTGTTGAATACATTAAATGTTCTACGTTTCAAGTGAATACATAATTAAATATAAATGTTTATCTACGTTTATGTTTATCTACGTTTTAAGTGAATACATAATTAAATCTAAAATGGCGGAAATTATCATTCCCCCTCACTCGCACGTTATTCCGTTCTTTAGCGTGCGAGTGAGGGGGAATGATAATTTCCGCCATTTTAGATTCGTTTCTTTAATGGCGCGGCTTATAATAATCATGAGCTACAGTCAAATTTCGACCACCGGAAGCATACCGGAAGTCACTAGATAAATAATATTAAAAATACTCACATCTAAAGCGTCTAATTTAAGATTAAGAGCGTAGTGCCTCTAACCGGGACTGCATTTCGTCCAGTTCGCTCTCATCGGGTTCGGGCGCTTCGGTCTCTTGGCTGGTGGACGGAGCCCCCACGGCCGTGGGCGGGGCGGGCGCTTCGCCCAGCTTGCCTTGCGTTAGTTCCCAGAGGACCTAGTAACGGGACATGTATTGGGTTAACCCTTAAATTGGCAAACATGTTTTTTGTGACAAAATGATTATATTTGGTTTTTCCTGGTTTATGGTGATTCTAGAAACTTATAAAAAATGAGAAACAAAATCTAGGTTTTTTAGTTTTTAAATAAACATATGTACTACACCTATCACATTGCCAACTTCAGTAATTTATACGTATACTTTTGTCTGTACTACGGGTATGACATTGCTATGATATGAATGAAAGATAATTAAACAAAAAATTAATACCTTTTTATTTGAAATCATTCTAATTACATAATAGTAAAAACATTGCCATAACAAAATGTGGCTACTTATTTAATATGAAACTGACGGAAACACTTTCTCTTGTTTTTTTCACCAGTGGTGAAGCAAAAATGCATATAGCACTATACGCAATACATACGTGTTCTCCCATCTTTGCGCAACTGAGACCTTTGCAAACGAGATTGTTTTCAGAGAACTCTGGGAAATATCCAAATAAATTAAATCGAACACTGTCTCCTGGTCGTGACACAGTCGGTTTTTGGATCTTACTCTCGTCTCATATTTTTTCCACATTCTCACATGCCTTGGGGATCTTGTTAGCATGACATAAAGATTTGAACAAGTCTAATCTAAATTGTGTCAGACTTTTTCTCTCTTCCATCCCGTTTATATAAAAACCAGGCATTATTGATGGACATATGTAATAATTGTGCAAATATTACCGTATACCACCTACGGCTTTTGAAAGGAGTTCGATACAGGGAAATAAGCATGTCTGCTAGATCCACCCCTCCCATATATTTATTATAATATTTGACTAGAAGAGGACAGTCTACATCAACTTTGGCTTTATCCTCTTTGGCACCTGATTTTTTCTATGGGGTAAGAATCGACAAAGGAACTGATAAGTGTTATCACCTTATTGTCAGTCCACCTGACAACAGCGAGCTTATTTTTGTTGCATACAACTTGCGCACTGTGTCCTCTTTTTTCTTTTTCATTTCTTTGTCTGACGGCAATATATTTTGACAGCCTCTTAGTATATTTGTTCTGATACTTCCTAGACTAAGTATGCCATATTATTCGCGCAACAAGTAAACCAGCTCAGAAGAGGCAAAAAAAAGTTATCGACATATATGATCGACGGTTTTTGCTTGTTTTGCACAAAATTATCACTACCATGCCACCAACACCTAGTGAAGCTTCAGCGTCCGTGGAAACAAAAAGTGTCATCGCCATCATACATAAAAAAGCCGTATATAAGTCCTGAAACACGTACTAAGTTTTTGAATCCCCATTTTTTGGCTTGCCCTTTATATATTGTCGTCGTTTTCTTGCTTTTGTGCCTTCGTATGGTACCATCTTTTCATCAATAGAGTACTATGCTATTCATACATACTATTAATATGCTAGTAATATGCTTTTCATGCATGATAGCAAACAAAAAAAGCACAAAAAAAGTCTTACACTTTTGGCAATGTACTACAGGTATAACAAAGTCTAATTACTTTGTTTTATCCAGTATTTGGCAACGGAATACCCGTAGTACACACAAATATTTAAGCACAGAAATAAAAAATTACGCGTGTTAGGCATGAGATAAATGTTAGTTAATATACTTTAAAGTGTTTTTATTCGATCTATAATTAAACAATCGCCAATTTGTTACGAAAACACAATAAAATAATAATAAAAACTCACCCGTGATGTGGACGCAACATACCACTTCAACGTCATCTTACGAATAAGACAGTTGAGAGAAGATATTGCCACAAAATATATTTTTTCTACCAAAAAGAATGTTGCCTAACATGATGAAATCGAAAATTATAAAAAATACGTATTAATAAAGTCATAAGATTTTTTCAAAGCCAATGTCTTACCCTTATAACAGTGTCAAATTAAGGGTTAATTTGGTCGTATTTGGTACAAGGATTGATATGAGTACATAGATTTTAGGACAGCTTAATCGATGTAAGGCCTTTAGTGCAGTGCTAGGTCATAAAAATAATCAGGCTGGCTTCGGCAGAGTTCTTCTAATGCATGCAACTATCAATTTGCTGCATTTATGAGTTCTACCCATTTTTGTACACATTGGCTGTAAGGGAGAAAGAAGCTGTGAAGCAACATGGTACAAGACTGAGGTAGCTAAAGCGAAATGAGAGTGGATTACTACTTAAACAATTTATCGTTTATATCACACACAAAATTAGAATTTGGGTATAAACAAAATCAGTACTTATAAACGAAATATATCATAAATTATCAAATTTATATGATTATAAATCATCAATAACTCCATACCTTGTCCACCTCTGTCTGTGCCGCTTCCTCCATTTCCTCCTCATCTTCCATGTTGGACATGGTCTCGTCCAGCATCTCCTCGATGATGCCAGCCTTCATCATCTCCTTGCTCAACTCCTGCATGGTGTGGGCCACCTCGGGCAGCCGGACTAGTGCTTGCATGGCTTGCATCACCTGACAAATTAAAATATATGAATGTAAGGAACTGATATTCTATGAAGCTATAGTAATAAACTCTTCCTTTGCTTCGAAAAACAATGTACAATACTAACTTTTATTCTTTGGTTCTTTAATTGAAAAGTACTATGTAACATTAATTCTTATTGTTTGTAATATTACTGATGTCTCTCTGACGTCACGGCAGTTCACGCGGAATTTTAGATATGAATCCTGAAACACTGCACTGACTCACAAATGGTTCAGCAAGGCTATGTGATCATAATGTGTATTGATTATGTATTATAGAGGTATTCACTTATTTGAGAAAAAGCGGAATATGAGATTGTGTAATTTACATTCACTTACAAATTGGTTACCAGTTTAATACATAAAATTTGACATCAGTAATTTTTATGGATATATCTGGTAAGTGGCTATAGTCGCGCATGGACATCAGCAACACCAAAAACATCACTGATGCGTTGTCGGCCATGAAAGAGAAGAAAAAGAAAGAAAGAACTGGCTCTCAAGCCCCCAGCCGGTACACGACGAATCGTTTGGCGGCTAACTCGTGCTCAAGGGTAGTAGTTACCCAGGCAAACCCCATGACGAAATAATAATGGTACCTATTCATTAGCATATAATTAATATACCAATATAATCCCTCCGAGGATCTCTACCACCACCGGGCCGGATTTAGTCGCCTCTTACGACACCCATCCGGCGTGAGATTGTGGTTAGTATTCTAAGCCACCCCAATATGGCAACAAGTACACTAAGAAATAAGATTATGTAATGCATGTTGTGATTAAGTGACCATAGGTATTTGTAATCTATTAACAAATATCATTACCTCAGTTGATTTCTGCAATGAACCGGCAACCCTTAAGGTAGCTGAAAAGGAATTTCTTTTTAGTTTTTTAATTGATACTTTAATTAGGCTATCTGTGAAATCAATAAAAAAATTGGCCAATTTGGGTAATCCTGAATCAGGGTTGGAACCCCGGCTGCCAAATGACTTAGAATGGATTTCTATTTAGAACATATTATTATGTTTAACTAGCTGACTCTGCAAACATTCTGCCAAAAATTATCTGGATATGGACACCCTAATCACCTAGCAGTATGAAATATACTTTATAACCTATTCTCATACCTACACACACATAACAATCATACATAAAAATTGGCCGAGCCATTTCAGAAGAGTGTGATAAGGAACACCATGACAGAGGTTTATATATTTTAGATTAAACATATTATTATATTTACATGAAAAAGAAAACTTAAATCTTACATTTTTGGGTGTTTCACATTACAATATACATACAGCATGCATTTAGTATTTAACTATTATATATGCAATTATTATTTGTATACCTAACAATTCAAATGTTTTCATTCAACCCAATAGAATAGATATGAAAGGTGGGGTTAATACTATACCATTACCCTTTAAAAGTTGAATATTTAGAAATTTCTTGTGTGAGAACTAATGCTGGCCATACACAATCAAGTATACTTGTCAAGTTTGCAGTAAACATGACGGTGTATGGTCACAGTATGACTATCTGGCCATATAGCTATCTCATGCAAACTGGATGCCGCATCAAGTCAAACTGCAAACTTGACAAGTATACTTGATTGTGTATGGCCAGCATAAAGTGATAAAAAAGTACATACACAAATCGTAATATCATTCACATTACATTACCCAATTGATTCTTCATTTGCATCTGCACTGAGTTAAGATGTGCTTTGCTTGTGTATATTTTACTGATGGCCCGCCGAGACCGGATCACCTCCTTCGCTAGGATAGTGCACACTTGCTTGTCATTCTTGGCTGCGGCTTCCTTTAATGATCGCTTGATCTTTTCCTCTTCCCTTTGGATTGCTGGAAGGAGATAAGAAACACTCTGAGATAATTATATGATAAGACTGCTCGAAGAAATGTTTTTTCAAGAAAACTAATCAATGTATTATTTTTACATTATGACTGCATGTTTAAATTATAAAATAATACAATCGTTATAGCGGATAGTAACAATCGATATATATTATTTATACAAGTACAACTGGTCCGGAGTCAGTTTTAAATTTTATTTTTAATACCACTGTCAATTAAAAAAGTTTGCCCCAAAAATCCTTTATGTATCTGTAAACAGGCCATCGCCCATCATACAGCACTGGATACATGATCATGTAACTGATTCAAACAGTAGTTTCAGACCCAGTTCTGAGGAATTGAGAACTAAACTACAGTGTAACTTAGTAAATAGCTATGCTACACAACATTAAATTATTATTAATCATACCTCTTATTTGCCTGTCCAAGTTGTAGCCTTCTTTTCGTAGTTTATGAGACCATTCGTTGACCTAAAGATGTTTTAAACAAATTTAGAATACACAAAATTTCATTAAACAAAAAATACCAAAATAGTAAAGTACCATTTCTTTAGGATTGCGCTCTGGAGATTTACCAAACAGCCCCATTTTTATATTGAGATTTTATTTAATTTAGAATTTAAATAAATTAATATACTCGTAAATAAATGTTTAACTTCGGAAGTTTGACATTGACATTAACAAAATATCTATTGATGACCTCATGTTATCATCAGTGCAGTGCACAGACAATTATTGGTAAATTAGGTCATTAACCGGTATTATAGTAAAAAAATATACCTATCCTATTTCTATAATATTCTGGTAGCTGATAACGGTATCTGTCTATGGTAGCGCTTTTTTATCTACAATTCTTGTCATGTCAATCAATG